>CM060692.1:63276305-63876305 GCA_030686995.1 Artemisia argyi
AGGCCCTGTGCGACTACACACCTCTCACACTCTCGTATATGGCTCTGAAACCACCTTAGATTTTTACTCCTAGGTCCGCCACTGCCGATCAAGCTTTGAATACTCGAGCTTAGTTTTTAAATGAGTCTCCAGCTAGGCTCAAACACACGCTCGAGCTCATTTAGAATCAATCAGTTTGAGCTTTTATTGATCCGACCCCGCGACAGGCCGACAACTGCGTGGCTAATTTACACCACTAAAAATAAGAACATTCTAACTACAATAATGACAACTTTGTATCAACATGATAGAATGGTCATTTGCCATTTTGCCAGATTTAACTCATTCCAGCAGGCCCAGCAGCCCATTCTGCCCATTTCTAGTGAGATACTTAGATTTAAGAATTTTGAGCCCAATTTCTATTAGAAGATGTTACACCTTCAATTTGCTAATGAAAATCCACATAACAAGGTAAATGTTTTGCTCTTATAAAACCTGGTTGTTTGTTTACATGTTCTTGTTAATGCCTATAACATGTTTATGAGAATACTTTGTGTTTCTTTACCTTAATTGCTTATTGTTTTCACATACATTCATCATTGCCTTTGGTATCACTAGTTTGTTGTTGTTTTCTTATTCCATTTGCTTTAATAAAAATTGCAACTTTAGACTCTAACGCTCCGTTCTCGAGTTATTTTTTAAAAGGAAAGGAAAGGAAATGATAGGAAATTGAAATTTTATTGTGTTCTCGAGTTTTTTTTGGACAGAAAGGAAAGGAAACAGGAAGGAAATGATAGGAAAATTCTAGTGATTTTCCTATAAGAATTTTCCGCCCAAATATGGGCGGATTTGGACGGAAAGTATTTTACACTCGCACTATTTAGTATATAATGACCAATATAACTTTCAATATTTACTCATATTCGACTCTTATGATAAAATGAACATATCTAAAAGTGCATAAATGTAATTATGTCTATTTTTCTTTCTTTTCTTCCCAACTCGAGAACACAACATTATTTCATTTCCTTTCCTTTCATTTCAACTCAAGAACACGAAATATAAAATCAACTTTCTTTCCTTTCCTTTTCATTTCTTTTCTCTTCTTTTCACATCATTTCTATTCCCACCTAGAAAAACTCGAGAACGCAGCGTAAATGATCAAAAGCATTAAAAAAAATATGGCCCTTCGTAATAGCACTAATGGGGTTTATAGGATTGCGTTTTGGTAAGAGCTTATGCTTTTCGGCCAAAAGGTCAGAAATCAAGGTTTACCAAAAACAAAAAAGAAACGCGTTTTGTTTCAATAAAAACACTATAAGAATCACTTTTTTAAAAGGGTACATGATTATTTGCGTTTTCCAAACACAATAATGAATAACAAGATAATCTCCTCCAACTCGCATTCACCAACACCCCTGTAAGAAACTAGTACTCTTTGCATTCTCAGGAAAGATAAAAGAACTAGGAACAACTTAATCAAATGTAATAGTAGTATAGTACTTTAATGGTTGCAAAGTGCAAACTATAGACTATATATGAAATCCATGGGTTGTGTGTTACTTATACTTTAGTGCTCAAAATTTCTTCCTTTCATTCCGAATAAATACATTGTACTGTTTACACTATATTAGGACTCATAACTCTTTAGTCGTCATGATACTCAGCTAATGACAAAACTAACTATAATGGTGCTCGAAAATGAAAGAAATTTCTTAATTTACATACTTATCATTGCTTTCATCTTTGATAAACACGAGGATCTGTTTACTATCGTTTTTGGAAGTTAAACGCCTTGATGGAGTAAGCGAAAATGAACCCAAACAGTATACAAAATCCTACAATGATCACCGCAACATATTTTATGAAGTCATATTCAAACCCGTAGAAGTTGTGGACAAACTCTGCCACTGTCTCGCCTGTATCTATCCTGTCTGTTATATCCCCGAACTGTGATGTAACTAGTCCGTATAGTGTCCAAGCAATTGGACATATGTAGTAGTACCATCTCCACCATATAGGTATCCTCTGTATGTCATAAAGAGAAAAGTTTAGAAATAGTACATCTGAGTGATGATAGCTTTTTATTTAGCAAATTATTAGCACATTGAAACTTACCGTTCGTGGAACAATGAACCCTGAAAAAAGATTCCATATTGCATAAAATGCCGATGAGATGATAGCAGCAAAGTTGTGATTAGGGGTTACTGCAACGGTCATCATCCCATAAAATGTGAAGTACACGAAGGTGAAGTACATAAAGAAGAGATACCAAAAGAACTTGACTACTGTCCACTCGAATCCAATCATTGCATATACAATGATCCCATAAACGACTGTCTGAACAAATATATACGGGATTTCTATCACAACCTGCATAACACACAACATATTAGTAACACAAAATGGGTCAAATGGCGAACAAATATCTTTAGAAATTAAATATTATACCTGTCCAAAAGCATATGGCAAAGCTGAATACATCCCAGCAGCTCTTTCTCTATAAAAAACTGTTCGTTCAATAGCAACGACTGGTTGCACTGATGTAGCATTTTGTACTCCGATGAATAGTATAGCAGCGTACATGGAACCCATTGCATTAAAAAGATCTTGTTGGTTTCTCCTGTAAGAATAAAAAAAAAAAAAAAAAAAAAAGTTAATAGATGGTTCGTCATTTGTCTATTTATTCACTATTTATTAACCCTCATTGTTTACCTTTTAGACCCCATATCCCAGAAGATTGTGCCGAACATCAAAGCTATGACAGTTGTAAACAAGAACCTCACAGCAGTGTATGGAGGGTTTCGCCAATATGACCAATGTTGTTTCCATAAACATGCCATACATTGTGTCCAGAAAGATTGTGAATACTGAGTTCGGAACTCTATATCAGAAGAACCAGGTATCGGTTTACTACTTTCTTTTATCAGTTCTTTATTTCTCCTGAAAAGTCACCAAAAACGTAATTAGGAAACGGATAAATTGTATTTAAATATAAGTAATTGATGATATTCACTGGCGTCCTACTTGTATAGTTCTGAGTTCTTGTATACATCTGCAAAACTAATGCCTAAAGTTGCTTCCTGTGCTGCTGATGTGACCTCTAACATCCAAGTTGCCGGATTGTAACCGTCTTTCAATTTATTCACTCCTTCAATTTCCTACATCAAAGACGTTTCATGGATGTTCATATTTTATATTTCAACTACACGAGTGGTTTTATCTTATATTTTTACATGTTGATGATACTGACCTCAAAGTACTTGATTAAGTGAGAAGAGTGACGTCCCACTGGACCGACATATATCTCTTCACCTCCTCTTTTCAAAAGAAACAACTGTATATAGAAAAAGGAATTAATTGTTTCGTTATGTTTGAGACTGACTAGATTGCATAATATTCGTATCTGATACAAACTTACCTCATCAAAAGCATCAAAGATGTCGATGCTTGGCTGATGTATGGTGCAGACCACTGTTCTTCCTGTGTCAACTGTGTTTCTCACTGTTCTCATGACTATGGCCGCTGCTCTTGCATCAAGTCCAGATGTGGGCTCATCCATGAAAATAATAGACGGGTTTGCCACTAGCTCAACAGCAATGGTTAGTCGCTTTCGCTGTTCAGTGGAAAGCCCGTTGACTCCTGGTAAACCCACAAGTGCCTCCCTTAGTGGAACCAACTCGACAAGCTCCATCACCTCCTCAATAAACATCTACATGTAATAAACATATAACATAACATCAAATATTCTGCTGTATTAGCACATAAACCATAATTAATATCTTCATATCATTATAGTTCACCTCTCGGGTTGCTGAATCAACTTCGGGAGGTAACCGGAGCCATGCAGAATATTGCAAGGACTCATAGACAGTGACGTGAGGAGAGTGAATGTCAGTTTGCTCACAATATCCTGCTACACGAGCAAATGTTTCTTGCTTCTTTGGGTACCCAGAGATAGTGATACTTCCGTCGATGTATCCACCTGTTTTTCGCCCTGCTAAAACATCCATTAAAGTGGTTTTACCGGCACCACTGATCCCCATAAGAGCAGTTAAAACCCCTGGTCTAAAAGCACCACTGACGCCCTTTAATAGTTCTAACCGATCTTGGGCTTCACCTTGAGCTTTCATTTCCGGTGGCATATCTACTGCGTATTTAATATTATCAAAGACGATGGAAAGTGGCACAAATGGTAAAACCATTCCGCGTTTTTTGTTATGGTCAGATTCAGTAATGCTACCCACTCTTGATGACATTCGAACTTCACTTTTCCTTTCTGCATATAGTAATATCCATAATGTTATTACGAATAATAATAATAAGAAATTTAGTGGTCTGATTAATTTGGTTCTTGATGTCACACCTGAGGGTGATCTTGCAGATAAGTCATTGGACTGTCCTGTTTTCATAGCTTTTCGAGCAGCTACACTGTCTTCTGATAGAACTGCTTGAGCACTCCCAAAGGCTGCATACGACGCATATGATTGTTTATACTTTTCTCGAGATTAATAGTATCATATACAAGACATGTGGATTAGCTTAAATCCTTACGGTTAAGGAACTCGAGAGCTAGGGTGAAGCAGAAATTAAAAAAAAACATATATCCGATTGAAGCAGCTACGGCTATCCAATACCAATATGCTTCAGTGAAAATTCCACGAGACTTAAGCAAAGTCACACCGACTGTGTCACTTGAGTTGGGTGCAATCTACACATTTTTCATTAAGTTCAATGACATATCTTGATTTTCATATATATTTTGTTAGCTTAAATGACACTTACTTTGTTCCAACTATCTCCAAGGAATTCATTGACCGCCAAACCGTTCTGTCCATACATCATAGGTGAAAACCAATAACACCATATCCACCAACCTTTGATATCATCTGCAGTGAAAATTGGATTTTAAATGGTAAAAAAGATGCATCTTTGGCAATTCGATGGTTTATGAGTTAATGTTCTATGTATATACTTTACCTCGTGCCAAGATAAATCCACCAAGAACAAAAATAGTAAGCAGTCCAAATGACCCAAATGTGTTGGCAACAATGATATTTCTTCCTAATGACGCTATGAAACGAAATAGGCCAGATGACATCTGGTGAATGCATATGAGCAAAAACACATGTTTGAAGAACCTGCAAAAGATGAAAAAGTTTTAATATAAAAAAACATTTGTTGGATTAAACAAAGTAGACAATTCACTAATAATTATGGTTATAACTATTACCTTCCAGGATCTGAATCAAATCCTATCACATAATAAGTCATTATTGCCCACGTGACAACCTCAACAACCGTCACTGGGATCTTGAGAATCCATGTTGGTAGAGAGTATGCCCAAGCAGGAAAGAACAAAAGGTCTCGTTGCTTGTAAAACACAGGAAGCTTCAAAATGCTCAACGATAGCTCTGAGAACCCGTTGAATGTAATCGTGACTAATGCGAAAAACAAAGCTCCCATGAAAATTGTACCATCAACTAATGTGTTTTTAGGCATTTCGGTCCTTAAAAACAATGTCATTGTTATGGTCGCCATGAGAATGAGCTGTGTCATCTTGAATATATAAACAAATGAGTTTCTTTTCATAAGCAAGTACTCTCTAGCTATGCAAGCTTTAAGTAACTCCTTTTTACTGACACCGAACTTCTTTGTTGTTAAAGCAGCAGGGTGGCTTTTTGATCTATCGAACGGAGTGGAAAGTTCATCCCCTACTCGTCTTCCAACATGGAATGACTGAAACGCTTCGGCAAATTCTCGTGAATTAACAAAACTGTAAGGCTCGTTTCTTTTCATCCAATATTGCTGTTGATCTTTCTTTGATGTCACCTATTATTTCCCAAATAAGAAATATGAGTTGAAAATCGTATTATTTTCAAGCCAAATAAGTAAAGTTATTAATTTAAAAGATATATTACTTCTTGTAAGAAGTCTGCAACTCCTTTCCTCTCGGGACATTTGAACCCCATGTACTCAAAGAACTCTAGTACATTCTCGCGGGGACCTTGGTAAACAATTTGCCCATCCGAGAGAAGAATGATGTCATCAAATAAGTCATAAGTTTCTGGCGCAGGTTGTAGAAGTGATATTACAGAAGTTCCTTGAAGAATGTGGATTGATTGTCTAATCGAATTCACAATTTGAAAAGTTGTTGAACTGTCTAAACCAGTTGATATCTCGTCCATGAACAATGCTCTTGCTGGTCCAACCATCATTTCCCCTAAATTTCAATTTCATAAAATCATTTTTAATAAAAAATGACATCATGCGTTTTCTAACTCTAAAGAACTATGCATGACAAGTTTAAATCATTCATACCAGTTGTGACTCGCTTTTTTTGTCCTCCAGAAATGCCTCTGAACATTTCATCGCCTACTATGGTATCAGCACAGACTTCAAGTCCTAAAATCTTTATATTTAAACATAACAAAACAGAAATTTAGCTGGATATGTTTCACAAACTTATTTCACATCCAGAATTGGTTAAGTTGGTACCTTAATAACATACTCAGTGACAACACTAGCCTCTTGTCCTTCTAGTGATGCTGCCTATAAAACCGAGCACAAAAAAGCCGATCATTTATCTGGTGCAAATGTAAGATTATGATGGGAGTTTGTTTTTAAGCATAATCATGAGTATTTTTACCTTCATGTAGATGTCAAGATCAGGATCCGGCTTAATGTTTGCTTCCTTTTCTCTCCTTGACAATTCTGCCAACATTTCTGAAAAATTCCTAAAGGTTAGTAAATTTCGTAATTTACCCACGTAATGGTACATAAGTTAGCTAGATGTCCTACTGACCATAGCTTGCTCCAACTCCTTGACATCTGGCAGAGAACGCTAATGTTTCTCTGACCGTCATTTCACCAATATGCAGGTCATGTTGACTTATATAAGCAGATGATCTTTGTGGTACAAACTCATTCATTTCATGCCCATTGTAAGTTACTCTACCAGATACCTGTCGTCATACAAATACACATAATTCTTGCAAGTTAATATCTTCATTTTTGTTATCGCAAACAATCAAATAAAATAGTACAATATAGTATCATTTCAGGCTATGTTATCTTACTTTCAAATCTGACCCAAGTTTTCCAGCCAAAGCCAAAAGCAGTGTTGTTTTTCCAGAGCTTGGTGGGCCCAATAGCAAAGTCATTCTGCATAAACCATACTTATTACGGTCATCTATAACATGCTTTAACATAGTGAAGAACTGATTATGTCAAGTTTCTCACCTCCCAGGCTTGATAATACCACTGACATCATGAAGGATTGGTAACGGGATCTTTCTACTAGGAAGAAGATGCACATAGTTTAAAGATCCCTGAAAGAAAAAGATATTAGCATTGAAATTTAAACTGAGCTGAATCTTTTCAGGTGTAGAAATGGAAAGTAGAACAACCTCTAGGATGTTAACTAGAAAGTTAAGTATGGTAGGCAGTGCCCTGCCTCCAACGTATGCTTCTGCATCAATGTTCAAATGCTCAAAGCGAACCTCAATTGTTGGAAGCTGAAGTCCGACGCTGTTTTTATTCAAATATCAGAAAAATGAGAACTAGAAAAATATAAGAAAACGATTCATGATGAACACTAAGATTACCGGTCAATGCGATCCTTGAGCTTTAACAAGAAATTCTCATTATCTTCTTCTGCTATTTTCACAAGTCTTTCCAAAAGATTCCTTTTTTCAACTAATCCAAGATTTTTTATATCAATCTCTCGTGGTTGCCCTTTTTCTTCGGTTAATATCCCTCTTTCTAATCGAAGATTTGTTGGTAGTTTCTCAATTGCAGCCCATTTCAAAGCTTCTTCGTCATCTTCTTCCACTGAAGATCTTGAAAATATATCTCTATCACTATTTCTCCATATGTTAGAGCTACTTATGCGCGCACTGCTTACTCTAAACACTTCTCCACCACCCTCCATCACAAAGGAAAACACACAAGTTATTTTGAGTTATGTTGTTACGAGAATGTGTTTATATAGCACCTTATTTCACTAAAAGCATATTTTACAGCATTGTTTTGTTATGATGATGTCAAGAATGATATCATACCATGTTATACGTATGGAAGGGTTATTTGAAGTAGGTGAGTTTAGATTTTAGAATACTTGGTCTTAAATTTAAATCATCATCACAGCACATCAGTACTTTCATTCCATTTACAGCATCCTGATCAAATCTTTTTTATTTACACTAACTGATTATTTTAATCTCTTCTTTTGCCAGGTTAGACCCTTCTGTACGTACGGATTTGGATTTCACAGCATCACAATGAAGGTACTATCCACATACCAATTATTTGAAAATCTTTACATGTGCATGAGATATGATATTGGAAAATGTGTTAACCAGAATTGTTGGTTCTATGAAACATCATTTGAGGTTACTCATGCTGATAACATATAAAATAAAACCTTAAGATATGAGTGCTTGCTGCTAGAAATCTGCAATTCTTTTTCGCTAGAGCATATCGCATAGTTTTGAGTGTGCACGTGTGAATCTTAAATTACATGTTGGTTGTGTATTCCCTAAGGTAAATGAGTAACAGATACTAAATATTTATCTTTGTCCTTTTTCGAAGCATACCCTTATGGTAATTACATATATGTCCTTTAAACTGCTTTCAAATATTGATTAATAACTTAGAAAGCATATTAAACTATGAAGCAATCCTTCATTGATTAATGTACCATGTTATTGGTCGGCAATAGCTGGTTTATTAGTTTAAGTAGATAATTAAAAATTAAACTTAAATGATTGCCCATCTAACTATGTCATAAACAAAGCTAAACAATTAGGAGAGTCAACTACTAATTTGAATATTAACACTTAATCTGAGCTTAATAATAAGAGGAAAGATTCCATGATTGAAGGGAAATTCATAATGGTTCTGTTGGCCTAATACATTCATAAAGGCTCCTTAAAATGTACTTATCCATGCGTTTAATGCACCCCAAGACAATGGGATCGGATCTTATGATATCATACTGTACGCATGTACTTATCGCGTAGTATTAAGCATAAATGATTTGGAAAAAAAAAAAAAAAAAAAAAAAAAAAAAAACTAACTGCAATCACTATACAAGCTAGTTTTCATTTGCAGTCACCGATTCCCTGATATTGTCTTAAGACATGCACTTTGGGCATTTGTTGCAAGTTTTTTGTGCTACTAATGAATACATGCTTCTTTTTGTTTATACATATAATATACGTATATAGCATGTGTGGTATCATAATATGTGGGATATGCTGAGAACAAAATCCATTTTATTTAATAGAAGCAATTACATATCATATCACATAAGTTTGAGCTAGCTGTGTCATACACAGACCACTCATGTACCATGTAATATATTAATGTATATATGTATCCTTGACATTTACATATTCACCCCAGATTTTGCTGTTGTGAGATCTTGATTTTAGGATGAAAGTAATGAGTTTTTGATGTCTATTTTTGGTGAATCTAGAAGGGTGATAAACTTTGTGTTTTGTGCATTTCTTGGTATTGCATCAATCTCAAGTGCCTCTTGCCATTTTATTTGTTCAACTTCTTCCTATTTTGGCTGTATTTGTGTTTTTCTTAACATGCTAGAAAAAGATTACTTCAGCCTGAAGTATAGTGTCAAAACTCAACCTTGTGTATTAACTACTTAAATGTTTAAGTGGTTAAGGCAAGGAGTACAAATTTTTGATTTATACTATTACATGTATGCTTTTTTGCTAGCTTAATTTAGTGAGCTCCCAAATCTAGAGCAGTGTACAACTTGTAAAATGGAATGCATAAGTTTGAAGTGAATAGTGTGCAGCACACCTTGCAAGATGGGGGACAAGGCATCAACCAGAGTGGATCTTACTTATTCTAACGGTAACAAGATATATATATATATATATATATATATATATATATATATATATATATATATATATATATATATATATATATATATATATATATATATATATATATAAAACAACTAGTACTCGTAAGACGTTAGGGGAGTGTATATACACCCGTTGGCGGTGATTACCCTGTGCAAGTGGTCAGCTGCAAAGAGTCATCATTGACGAGGAGTGTCCAATAGTATATGTTTATTATTATTTAAACATGTGGTGTTTGTTTTTCAGAAAAACTCTTACCAACCTCTTGATGTGACTCATTCAGACGCATTTAACCAAATAAGTGCGGTTTTTTTTTTTTTTTTTTTTTTTTTTTTTTTTTTTTTTTTTTATTCATTTATACGTGGTCAGAGGTTCAAACCTTTTAACCAACTAGATATGGAAATGGTGTCTTAATACTTCTTAAGAGTTGTTTACTTTCCCTTTAGTAGGGAAAATGTGGGCCCAAAACTCTTAATCCCTCTTAATCGGGAGATACACGGATACACAAAAGCTTTGCTCTTCTTTTAAAAGGCTAATTAAGACTCTCTCTCCAAACCACTTAATTTAATAAACAATCTCTTAGGCAGCGTTTCTTTTATATTTCTAGATTAAGTGGCTGTGGGGGCCACGTCTGTCTCAACCTCTTGTTGGGGAGGAGCTCATATTTTTTGACTTGAGGATATAGAGGAATTAATATGAATAAGTGGATCGTACTCTAAAAACAAAAACTATTAAATTTGTGTGTGGATCAAATTCCTTAGCTAATAGTAAAAAAGAAACAGCTCTTTAATGTCTCATAACTCTTCTTTCTTTTTACTTTTTACTTTTTTTTATATATTTTTTTTCAACTTTTTCTTTAACATTGATAGTATATTAAAGAGAATTATCCTCTTCCTTTTGCTAAATAAATAATATTCGAAATAATAATGATGATGGTGCTCATAACACTTGAGGGTTTTTCAAACAATAATAATATATAATTGTTTGTGAAATTAAATTGTGACATGTGTACTTTGAAAATGAGCTTAATTTTTCAATTAAAAATATTTTTAATTGTTAATTGACAATGTTAAATATACTATAATTTTTTTTTTTTTTTTTTTTTTTTTTTTTTTTTTTTTTTTTTTTTTTTTGCAGTCTTAAAAAAGTAAATGATATTGATAATTTGTAAAATGATGAAAATGCAACCACATGGGAGTACAACACATCAACAATATATGATTACTTTACGAGATTAATTGTGACAGAATGTTAATATTTGTTTTAGACATTTTATTTTCAAGTTGCTATGCTATGTTAATTTTATGACTCAAATGCTCCATATAATGTTTAAACACGTTTATATTTCATAAACTAATTTGTAATTATATCATTAAGACATTTAAAGAGAAAAAACAAAGAATATAATTAGATTCAAATTCAAATATGTGCATTTCAGATTCAGATGTGCGAATCCGATTCAGGTTAAAAGCCTCTTAATAAACAAACAATATATTGTGTTTTGAATTTTAATGCCTTTTTTAAATACAATAAAACATCTATAAATTAATGATGTTGGGATCATGATATTTTATTAATTTAGCGAGATATTATTGTATTGATAAATTAATAATTTATTGATCTAAAGATGTTTTACGTATGGCATTTATATTTTCAAGTCCAATATACTAGTTACAATTTATACCGGTTAGAGATGATAAATAAACTAGAAAAACAAGTTTTAATTACCATTTTATTAATTCAATGCATTGAAGAAATTAATGAATATTACGAGGTTCAAAGCATTAAAGAAATTGTGGAAATTTTAGGGTCCGTTTGGTTTGTAGGTGGGTTTGGAATAGGATTTGGATTTGTTTTAGGATTTGGATTTGATTTATGATTTGGAGAGAGAAAAATATATTTATTATATGTATTTTATAATAAAATTATAGTAAAAAAAATATCATTTAAATATTTATATAAAATGGTATGTGAGAGTAGAAAGTGGTGAGTTCCACGAGTTTAGCCAAAACCCTCCAAATTATTGTGGAATTAAATTTCATTCATTCTATCATTCCTTTTATTAAGGGTGCGTTTGGTTTGTAAGTGGGTTTGGATTAAGATTTGGATTTGTATTTTAATTTGGATTTGGAGAGAAAAATGATATAATATTATTAATAAAAAAATATAAATAATTGTTGAAAACAAAAAACAATGAAATAAAAATATATAAATAATTCATCTAGTGGTAGTGGGCCTGTTTTACAAGAGTGAAATATGAAACTAAGGGTGCGTTTGGTATCCCACTATGTGAATGAATCTATGACTTTGAAAGTCATTAATGTTGTTTGGTTGGTTATAGGGTCCACCACAATGGAATGAGGATACCCATGATATATGGGTTCCTCATAGGAGTATGATGTTGTGGGTATGTGGATACCCACGAAAAGTGATATCTACATACCCATTTCTATTCCACTCTATTCTCAAACCTATACCTATTGTGATTCCATCAAGCATACCAAACGCACCCTATATTTTATTCCTACGTATTTAATGTGGAATCATAAATGCCATAGGCAAAGGTACCAAACAATTGATTTGCACTATAAATGAATCCAAACCTCTTGAAAGCCCTAAACCAAACGGGCCCTAAAAGAATGAAACAAACACATTCTTGTCACATCAAACTTAAAACCATTCTAAAGTATCAAACTCTTAGTAATTATTACAGTAATTTATAGTTTCATTGGGACAAATATATATACACTGAGTTTTAAAAAAATTCTTATCTTATTAGTTTATCGATTGATGTCCAAATTGTATTGGTCCTAAATTGAGACTGGACAAATTATTAATTATTTCGAGATTATTAATTTACAGAGGTTTTATTATATCATCAAACCAATAAACGACCACACTATCACATCTTCAAAAAAGTGAAAGTCCTAAGATTGTATATTGGCCACATACAAAAATAAGAAACAACTATCTCCACCAAAGTTAAAAACACAAAAGAAAAACATACACAACAAAACAAAGTTACGATCAAAATTCAAAAAGGGTGAAAGAAATTGACGTTGCATGTTCCACAATCCACATATTGTAGAATCTTTTCTCAATTTTAGCCTTTAGGTAACACTTTAACTATTTACTTTAATTTTTTTATTGGGCTATTGTGAATTATCTTTGACCCTTTATAGGTTACGTTACAGTTAGTTGGATACCCAATTATGCCTCCTTTGTCGAGAAAACGAAAACATGCTTCTCAGATTGCAAAACGCAAAAAGAAAAAGATGGCTAAAGCAACCATTAAACCTCAAAAGGGGTCAATGTCTAGGTTCGTCAAAAGAAAGTTACAAGTTTCTGAAAATCACAATGTTGGTAATGATGATAATGATGATGACCTTAATCTTAATTTTGAACGAGTAGATGATACTAATGTAGATGATGTGGTTGTAAGATGAGATGTTTGGAACAATTTGCGTCCTATCAGTGAACTTTTTATTTTCTATTCAACAAATCAACAAATGACAACATCTGAAAAACTTTCCACAAGGAGCTAGGACACCTGAAACCGGCAAACCTAAAAGGACACAAGTTTTATGACTTATCTTTCAACCAACAACTCCCTATCGGTGATGATATCTAAACCAAAATAGTTGTACGCAACATTTACTTTGTTTTTGACAACATTAATGGTACAAGACTTGTAGATGGCATTTATAAGTATAATTACTCCCTCCGTCTCAAAATTATTGTCATGAGAGAGAATACACAAAATTTAATAAAAGTGAGGACACTTTAATTTTCAACCATTAAAATGGAATATTCTTCCACTTGATTATCTAGTTTTTACTAAATAGGGAAAGTGGATAATTATTTAAAGACATCCTAAAATGGAAATATGGACAATAAATATGAGACGGGGGGAGTACTACTCATAGATGTCATCTATAGATGTCATCTATAGATGACCTCACATGTGTTAGCTTCAAGGTTGTAAAAATCGATAGGTGCTAGTGAGGCGGTCGGGTAGGGTCTAGTGATTAATCGATTAGGCGGGGATTAATCGGGTATTTATCGGATTGGAATTTTTATGCATAAAATTGTAATTTTAGATATTACATTATATTATATGTATGAGATAAGCATAATACATCAAAGCTTAAATATTTCAAGTGTTCAAATATAAACATAATACATAATTTTTCAAAGTTTAAAGTCAAACATAGATATTACTCGGTTTGTTGACTATTTTTAAGCGATCTTTGACTGATTTTGTCCGATTAATCGGTTTGTTGACCGATTTTTAAGCGATTTTGACTGATTATTATGTGATTTTGTTGACTGATTTTTAAGCGATTTTGTCCGATTAGACCGATTTTGTCCGATTAATCGGTTTGTTGACCGATTTTTAAGCGATCTTTGACCAAAGCGATTAAATAGGTCGATTATGATAAATCAAGGCGCTTAGTGAGTGATCAGCGATTATGCGAGGATTAATCGGCCGTCTGGACCGATTTTTACAACAGAGGTTAGCTTGTCAATATGTCGATAATGAAAACATGAGTTGCGGTTGATTTTAGAGAAATTTTGTAAAGGTTGAGAAGTGATTTGTACAAAATCAAACATTAATTTGCACACCAGAATATACTTTGCTTATTAAAATTACGATTACTTGTAAATTTGTCAAAAAAAAAATTATATATTGCGTACAAATGATTTTTGGTTAAGCAGACATCATCTGTAATAGGAAACTGTAATAGGAAACTGTCGGTGGCAAATAAGGGACGAATTTGTGTATTCTTATCGACTTTAGTTGATGCCTCATGCCTATTCCACTATTTAGGCGTTCAAGTAGGGGTGAGCATCGGGACGGTCCCGTCCCGTCCCGATACTGACAAGCCCGACTCCCGAGTTTGCCAGAAAACCAAACCGACTCCCGACCTGAAAACAGTCGGTTCGGTATCGGGACTATCCCGACAGGTCGGGATCGGTCGGATCAGTCGGTTATCTTTGTTGTTTTTCGGTTTCCATCCCGAACCGGCCCCGAAACCGACACATCCTGAAACCTATTGGCCGGAAATTGCAAACCGAGTCCCGAACCAAGATTGGTCGGAATCGGAATCGGTATCGGGGCGGCGGGACTGGTCGGAAACGGGACAGTTGTCGGTTGTCGGTAGGGTATGCTCAGCCCTAGTTCAATGTGTTATAAGTAGTCAAAATGTTTTAGAGTTTTAAGTATACAGATAGAACTTCCTAAAGGATTATTAATCATAATTATTTGATTTAAGATCATTTGAGAACAAAATCTTTTTTAACCCTTAATCTTTATTTGATCTAATAGATCTAATCCCAACAATTTAAAAAACACACTTTCATTTTTTTTTCTTCAAATATTAATATATTTCAAACCGTTAATCGTTAAATGAAAAAAATACCGCTACGATGAGCATTTAATTATCTTTCTATAGATAGACACTTCGATATACTTTCGACAAAATTATTTTTTTCGTATTTTTCACATTTTTTTACCTTTTTTCTCGTTACTTAAATTTGCATGAAAAAATCACATGTAATTTAACACTGATATCACATGTGATATTATATATCATATGTGATTTAACACTAATATCACATGTGATATTACATATCATATGTGATTTTTCATGCAAATTTCAATAATGAAAAAGACGAAAAAACGAGAAAAAAAGGTGATTTTTTTTGTCAAAAGTATATCAAAGTGCCCGGCTATGAAAAGATACTTAAATGCTCATTGCGATAGTGTAATTATTTTCGCTTAACGTTTAATGGTTTACGAGATATTTAAATTATAAAAAATAGATGAAATATTAAAATGCTTTTAATTCCAACCATTGATTTCATTTTAAATGGATGGTATGGATGAGTCCTTTTATATGTAAGATAAGTTTAGTATGTAAAATAACTCTCCTCTAATCCTTTAAAGATCAGAACACCACCATCGAATCTAGAGTTCTTAACCAAAAACTAATTGTATTAAAATAATTATAAACAGAGGGGCAATATTGACTTTTCACGTGACTCCCCTAACATTTCGTCATAAATTTAAGTAACGTGCAAAACTTTTGGTTATAATCACACGTAATCTTAATATAATCACTAACATGGTACTCGTGCAGTGCTGCACTGACGGCAGAAAAAAAATACATAAAACAAGAATAATTGATGCCAATATATAGTAGTAATACAGTAATAGTAAATAAGAAAAAGTCGGAGGTAATTGTTGGCAATAGTAATTGTTTATTGTAGTTATAAAGGGGAGATTCACGTGTTATTTATTTATGACGTAAAAATGAATAAATATACTTGATTATATTATGCAACTCGCCATGAAGATGAATTTATGCAAATCTTTAATAAAAAAAAATATATGAGATGTAACTCGATAAGAAATATATATTAAAAATCACCAACCATATTTTGTGTCTCATAAATTACGTGAAACTTATCAATACACCATATATAATGTTTATACTATAGACATAGCTACGTAAGATCGTTCATGAGATAATAAGTTGCAAATTTTCTAATCCTTTTAGTTTAAAATTATTGTACTGATAAATTTAAAAATAATTAATTATTAAATTCAATTTTAAAGATTGAATGATCATTATACATATATCTAGTTAAAAACTCAACGATTATTAAAATACACTTGTGTAGTTACAAATTTGCATTTGTATTATTTTAACTTAAGTGTTAATGTTCAAATTAATATGTACAATTACAAATAATTAATATTTATAATCAGTAATTATTACTTATATTAAATCGAATTTATTTATTTATATTATTTTATTGAAAAAATAACTTCTAATAATAGCAAGTGTGTAAGATTAAAAATCTTAAGACATCTAAAAATAAAAGTCTTAAATATTTTATATATAGTAAAAATAAACATATGTGATTTTTAATAGGAGTACAATCATATGTGATTTTAACATTCAGACAGAATCACACGTCATTTTATTTGTAACATCGGCTACATCTTCTTCAAGATACATATATGCATCTATTTTTGTAATAACCTGATTTTCTTCATCCGTAACCCGATTTCCTCAGCAAGAATTTTAACCCTAATTGTTTTGGTGAAGAACGAAATGAACTGGGAAATTTTGGCTTTTATATGTGACGAAATTGTCCTTTTTTGTGTAAAATCAGATTAACTTAAGGCATGAAGCCATTAGATGAAGTGAAGTGCATTGTAAGCATTTAATCTTTTGATCTTTCGATGGATCTCGTCTGTAAGTATGTTACCATACATTTAAACATTTGCGCTCCCCATGTTGACACTTCTTTATTTTTTATTTTCTTTCCTTCTCACTTTAGTTTTTCTAGCTATTTACAGTAAAACCTATATAAATTTATTATGTTAGGACCGTGATATTTTATTAATTTAGCGATATATTATTATATCGATAAGTTAATAATTTATTAATTTAAAGAGGTTATACGTATGACCTTTAAATTTTCAAGTCTAATATACTAGTTATAATGTATAATAGTTAGAGCAGTGGGTACCGTGGTACCGTTCTCCAAAAGTACTGTCATGTCAACAAAACATAGAACGGCACCAGAAAACCTTTGGCATCACATTTTGTGTCGTTACCGTTGGCACCAGAAAATATGGTGCCGTTCTCCTTTTTTTTCTTTTTCTTTTTTTTTTTCTTTTCATTTACATAATTTAGAGATATATAAAATTAAAATTAAAAAAAATTAGATTAACTAATAAAAAAAATAAAAAATAACTTAGGGATTAACATTACAAACATATTAAGTACTAATGATGTAAAAAAAAGTGTTAAATGGTGTAAAAATGTAAATACTCAAGCTATAAGATGAAAAAGTAAAAAAAAAAAAAAAACACCCTACTATCTTCTTCTTCCCTTCTTCCTGTTGCCTGCAACCTGCAAACAACAGCAACAGCAAAAAAAAATAAAATAAAATAAATAAAAATAAAATAAAAATTTGCATGGTGTAGTTGGAACTGCACGAGTCATGGCATGGTGAGCCGTTCGATTTTTTGGGCTGGTAGAACGGTACCACCGTACCCCCAGCTCTTAGGGGGTGGCAACGTACTCGGTTTCATGGTCGGCAAGACTCGGCGAAACAAAACCACTTGGTCGGCATCAACAAATCGGTGAGAGATTCGGTATACAATACCGATTTGGTGTGATGGAAATGAATTAAATTTTCGACCGGTACATGCAATGAATTTTCGACCGTTTGGTCAAATTAAAAAAAAAATAATAATAATAATTCTTTAAATACTAAACCATTTTCCTTTTCATTTTCACATCTAAACTAACATCAAATCACACATACAATTTACATTTTAAAACCATGTCATCATCGGGTTCATCCTCAAACGAAATAATTATTCCACCCAACTCATCCGAAGAATGGTTATTCGGTAGTACAATCGAAACCTTTTTAGCCGCGTACGAAGCTCTTGAAGACACGGGAAGCTCTACCTTCATCCGTGGTTATGTAAAACGTTTTCGTGATAAAGCTTTAGAAAATTTAATGAATGACTATTTCGTTGAACAACCAAAGTTTAACGAAGATGTTTTTCGTGATCGTTTTCGTATGAGTAAACGATTGTATTTACAAATTGTAAATGACATTGAAACGCAATTTGAATGGTTTCAAGAGGGTCAAAACGCGTATGGAAAGACTAGTTTCACGGTGTTACATAAATGCACATCGGCAATAAGGCAACTCGCAACGGGTGAACCTCCCGATAGATTCGATGACTATTTAAACATGGCACGAAGAACTTCAGGTTATTAATATTTTTTTTTCGTTAGTATTTTTTTTTGTTATTTATTATATTTATTCGTTTGTCATTTTTTTTTTGATATTTATTATTTTTTTTAGTCGTAAGTAATTTTTTTTTGTTACTTATTAATTTTTTTGTTATTTTTTGTAAGTCGTTAGTAATTTTTTTTTGTTGTGCAATATATATATATATATATAAATAATATTTTGTTTTTTATAGGTGAATGTCTTGATAAATTTTGTGATGCGATTATAAAGTTATACGGCCGAGAGTTCTTACGTAGGCCGACAACCCATGACATTGTTCGGTTATTCGAGGTACATGAAGAAAAACATCACATTCCTGGAATGTTTGGTAGCATTGATTGTACACATTTCACTTGGCGAAATTGTCTTAAATATTTGAAAGACCAATATAAGAGAGGTGATCACCAATACCCAACAATTATGCTTGAAGCGACGGCTTCATATGATTTGTGGATTTGGCATTCGTTTTTTGGTCCGCCCGGCTCAAACAACGATATCAATGTTTTGAATCATTCTCCATTATATGTTAACGAGCGAAATGGTACGGCGTCAAACAGTTCTTTTTATTTACGTGGACGTCTCTACAAACGTGGATATTATCTTGCCGATGGAATATATCCTAAATATTCAACTCTTGTTAAAGCATATCCGTATCCCACTGACCCGAAGGAAAAGAAGTTCAAGAAACTACAAGAGTCTGCAAGAAAGGATGTCGAGCAAGCTTTTGGTCGTTTGAAGGGAAAATGGTTTATTCTCAGTCGTCCTCTACGACCTATGACCGTCGCAAAGATTCGACAAATTGTTTATACGTGTATTATATTGGGCAATATAATTTTAAAAGACGATGGTGTGACAATATCATCGGTTCATATAATGGATCAGCCGGTCACGCCAGTTTATGACGATAGTGTGCTAGAAGAGTTACTGGACGAAGATATTCATAACCGTCTTCAATATGATCTTACGGAACACGTAGCGGCGCAAGACTTACCATACCTCGATGAGTATTGATTTCATTTTTTTAATTTTTGTTTTGTTTTTATTTTCCTAAAGTATTATGTAACTTTTATTTGAATTATTAATGGAATTTGATGTTTTAAATTAAATTGTTAAATATAATAATAATAAAAAAAAAAACAAAGTTTAGGCATGGTTAAGCATCACATTGCCACTAAAATTATGGATTTAGGCATCCAAAGGCATGAAATGAGTTGGTTGAATATTAGTGGCTAATTACAATTATTTTCTAGGTATGCTTAGGCATGGTTGCCACCCTCCTTAGAGATGAAAAATAAATTACAAAAACAAGTTTCAAGTAACATTTTATTAATTCAGATTCACAAATTAATTGAATTTTTCAAGTTTGTTGTTTTTTAGTAAGTAAAAAATTAGTTTCGTTGAAACAAATTCCAGTTACGTATAGCTTTAATTGAATTAATTAAATTTGCACAAGTTCCAATATGACCTTTATATATACATGAAATTTTTTAGTAATTATTAATTTATAGTTTCGTTAGGACCAATATACATACGTTGGGGTTTCAAAAAATTATTGTCTTATTATTTTATTGATTGAGATTTAAATTTGTACTGATTCTAAGTTGAGACTTGCCAAATTATTAATTTTATCGAAGTTATTAATTTAGCGAGCATTAATTTATAGAATTTTTATTGTATTTGAAGATATCGTGGTTCTACTAACATCCTAACAACCCATTCATTCATGCTAGATATTTCATTTTCGCAAAAATAATATGCTAGATATTAAACAATAAAATTTTTAGGGGTCGTCTAGACTCTAGAGCCTGCCGAAAGCCTATATTGAAATTCCAAGATGTGAAATTTTCGCTTAGAAGGTATTTGTCTTTTAATTGTACATGAACGTTTTCATTCGAATTCTTTTAATGCAAAATTCCTTCGACTATTTGACCAAAAGGACCACTTGTGGTCGCTAAAGTTGACCAAGCAAAAAATGACGATCACCTTTAACGACGACATGTGGTCGCTAAAGGCGTCTACATTTTACATGTACTCGTTTGTCAAAGTCAAACATTTACATGTACTCGTTTTGTCGTCTAGCTAACCTTTAGCGACTATACCGTCGTCGTTAAGGCTGAAATGTAGTCGTTAAAATTTTGGTCAAAGATGGGCCAAGAAAGTTGGTTTTTTGTTGTTTAGTGGACCTATAGTGACGACTATAGGTTTGGCGTCGCAAGAAGTCCAAATTGGCGTAGTGTAATCAATGAACTTTCAAGATTAAGACAACTACTTTTTAAACCTTTTAAAGTTAATTATAAAACTAAAACTACTTTCATATATGTTCAATGGGTAGAGATCTAGTGACAAGAAAATTTATAATGAGAAGAATGAGAAATAATTACTAGACAAACATTGAGATTTTATTTCACCATATTTAAGGCTTGAAAACCAAAATTGTAAGACCTCATAGACACAAAACTAAAATGCTTTAAAATATTCCTCCGGCAAAAGTGTGTGAGAGTATATATGTGCAAAAAAGCATGTATAAACGTGTAAAAACATTTAAAAAAAATGTAAGCATAAAATACAATATGTGCCTATGAGTGTATTTAATGCTGTTCACTAAAGGATGCGGCAAAAATTGTAGATAAATATATATGAATCTCTATACCTAAAAAGTTGTAGATGAATACTTTCACGTAGGCTACCAAGATCGACTAGATCCTACTATGAATGTTTATACCTAAGCACGTGAGTTAAATGTGTACATGCACTTGGGGTTAGCAAATTAAAATCACCTTTAAAGTTTAGAATAAACTAGCTATAAGTCTCTATACTAAGAGCTTGAGGTGTGGTAACAAAGATGTCTTCGTCACTTCAACATGGAGCTAAAGATTCGCTACGTAATCACTCAGAACAATGGCGGAACTAGAACATTTTTCTTAGGGGAGCCGATTTTTTTTTTTTTTTTTTTTTTTTTTTTTTTTTTTTTTTTTTTTTTTTGGGAGGGGGGGGGGGGGCGGAAGAACGAATCGGAGATTTGTTTGTAAAATCAACTAAATTACCCTTAAAACCTATAATATTTACACTAGGTGCCGCAAATTTTGAAGGGTCTGGGACCCTCCCCTGCCCCTTCATAGTTCCGCCATTGACTCAGAATATTTAAAATGAATGAAAAACACGAAAAAGACTCGCCTTAACTATTTGATTGATCAATGGTCGGTTATAAAAAAGTGTAATTTACAAATTTCATACTTGTGATTGTTAAAAAAATTGCATTCTTTTGTTATTTCACTTCAATAATTTCGCCAAGCCTTCATCAGTTAGTCAACCTATGTTAGTTTCCATTTCCTTCCCATTACAATTAAACTAACCTTACTAACATTTAAATTAACCTAATATAACTAAAGTAAAATAACACATTTTTATTCTTAACCCAAACTAAAGTCAAATAACACCTTTTTTATACTTAATTAAAGTCAAACACAACATAAATTAAAGTCAAATGATCTAAAATAAGAGCTAACACAACACAAATAAATATAGCAATCCTGCATATTCTATATCAATTTGTTAACATTACCAAATGGCAAACGTTAACAGTTAAGAGTGTTACATCAAAATTTGCATAATTACTAAGTCATATCCTAATGTTAGTAGAGTTTAAAGGTAGTAAATAGAACAACAAGCATCCTAATACAAACACAATTAAGATTCTCACTTAGTACATAACTTATAAACACCATTCCCTTAAAACCTATAATATTTACATTAAGTGCCGCAAATTTTGAGGGGTCCGGGACCCTCCCCTGCCCCTTCATAGTTCCGCCATTGACTCAGAATATTTAAAATGAATGAAAAACACGAAAAAAGACTCGCCTTAACTATTGGACTGATCAATAGTCGGTTATAAAAAAGTGTAATTTACAAATTTCATCCTTGTGATTGTTAAAAAATTGCATTCTTTTGTTATTTCACTTCAATAATTTCGCCAAGCGTTCTTCAGTTAGTCAACCTATGTTAGTTTCCATTTCCTTCCCATTACAATTAAACTAACCTTACTAACATTTAAATTAACCTAATATAACTAAAGTAAAATAACACATTTTTATTCTTAACCCAAACTAAAGTCAAATAACACCTTTTTTATACTTAATTAAAGTAAAACACAACATAAATTAAAGTCAAATGATCTAAAATAAGAGCTAACACAACACAAATAAATATAGCAATCCTGCATATTCTATATCAATTTGTTAACATTACCAAATGGCAAACGTTAACAGTTAAGAGTGTTACATCAAAATTTGCATAATTACTAAGTCATATCCTAATTTTAGTAGAGTTTAAAGGTAGTAAATAGGACAACAAGCATCCTAATACAAACACAATTAAGATTCTCACTTAGTACATAACTTATAAACACCATTCCACTACACTGTTCCATTACTTGGACTTACTCTTTTTGCTTGAAGATCCTACATCTTGAGCTTTAGGAGCTCTTAAAGCAAGTATGCATCCAGTCATGGAGATTTTCCTGTACCTTTTTGAAGTTGAAGTTGAAGCAGCTTGTGCATTTCGAGCTCTAGATCAACTTGTGCATTGGAAGCTCTAATATCAATTGGTGCATTGGAAACTCTAAGATCGACTGGTTCATTGGGAGCTCTAATAAAAAATACACATCCAGTCATGGAGATTTTCCTGTAACCTCTTGAAGTGGAAGGTCTATGATCACTTGTAGTATCATTGGTCTATCCATTATCATCATCAGTGATTGGGAATCTAACATCACTCATTAAGACAAGTTCTTCATCACTCGCTCCATCCTCATCACTAGATGATATTATGATCACTTCTGCAAAGATAAGAATGTGTAAGTTATTAGTTTCTGTTCGGTGTCATGGGTCTGTCCATTAAGTCACCAAACTGCTAAACTGCATACAGTTAAGAGCTTGAATACACCAAAATGGTCAAGACTCAGACTATATTTACATCATAAGAGGTGTAATACTTTACCTTTATTCCCTATCATTTGCTGTTTTGCCCTGTTAAACACTTCTTCTAGATTTTATCTCTTGTTTTCAAGATCTTCAAAAGCCTCATTCAGTTTTCCCTTACCTTTATCATCTACAAAGATATCCAATGAAATACATAAGGGACTGTGTTGACTTGTTTATTATTATTATTATTATTATTATTATTATTATTATTATTATTATTATTATTATTATTATTATTATTATTATTATTATTATTATTATTATTATTATTATTATTATTATGTAAATTGGTTAACATATGCGCATACCATTGAGACAGATTGACATCATCATATTGGCATCATCAAGATGAAATACACATTACAGACACACACCACTAAGACAGATTGACATCATCATATGTGCAACCATTACATTTTCCTCCATAAGAATATCCCAAATAGCTTAGACTACATTTCCCTCAAGATACTTATGTGCAGATGAATGCTGCTTCCTCTCCACATTAGATTAGAGATCAAGCATCTATTAGGCCTCATTCAAACTAAAGGGATACCCATGGAAAATATTAGTTAACTACTAAATCACATGAAGCTTAGACTACATTTCCCTCAAGATATTTATGATAATTAACTACTAACCACATGAAGCAGAGCAAGTTATTGAGTTTAGTTGCCACTCCATGCACCACTAAATCAGTAATCTAGTTATGTTGTTTGACAAAGGGCCTAACTCACACCATGTTCAAGAACTACATTTCCTTCAAGAAATCCCAGTTTTCGACACATTAAAATGAAGACTAAGATTCTATTAGGCATCATCTAACTAAAGAGATATCCCATGGGCATTTACATCTACTGGAAGCCTAGTTTATGAAACTTGACTACTGTGCCACAAGAAACAAAGCAAAGTATATACTGAACCACTAAACTATATACTGTCAATGGATACATTTCCAACACTAAAAAGCTAAACTGCATTAACTCTAACCACAGGTTTGTCTATTAAGTCTCCACATATAAGAATGCAACAGAATACTAACATACCAAATACAGAACAATGCAACATAATATATTTCACTAATAAGTACTCAAATGCATTATACACTAACCTTTCGCAACCTCCGGTTCATTGTACACTTTTTCATAAGTCTTCAAGTATCACATCAACTATTATATCGTCTTCTTTCCAATTCTCCCATATTTAGCAAAAAAACATACTCCATGACATCATCAGTTAGTTCCACTTTGCTCCAGTTCTTACCCTTCGAAGAATCCACCATTGTACGAATGGGTTTTTTTGCAAAAAAAGTATTTAGGGTTGTGAGGACTGATCCGGTAGTGAGGAGTGTGTGAGAAGTGATAAAGTGTTAAAAATGGAATATGATCGGGTTTGGTTACGTTAGGGTAAGTTTTTAGTGGGAAAAGGAAGACGGTGCAATTATTGAACAACCACAGACAACATGTCCCTTAATATGTAATTGTAAACGTCAAAACGTTGCATGATTTTTGAGGTAACACTTTTGAGATGGTAAATAAAAAGTTACACTCTCTTCTCAAGTTGTTGTTGTTGTTGTTGTTGTTGTTGTTGTTATTATTATTATTATTATTATCATCATCATCACTTTCATTAGAAACAAAATCGTAGGATTACAAGAAATTAGTGGGGAGCCTCGAAACTATCTGGGCTCACACACCTTTAGCAATAGTAAAACTAATCCTACTGAAGATATGAATAGGAGCACGCGCCCCAATATCTTGAGTTATAGAGTACTTCCGGATCCGCTTAAGTAAGGTCACCGCATCTGCCTCAAGTTCCCCTAAAGAGGAGAATGAGAAAGGAAGGGACCCATATCCAATATCAACACATTTAGCTCTATACTTGACGCGCTTACGTTTTGCAGCATCAATCACCGCACGACCTGGCACAAAATCAATCATACCAGTTTGCATTAGGGGAAATGACCACGTTAAATCGACCCATACGTCCTGCCCTCTGTCCGAGGAATAGAGTAATATATCTGCTAGCCGTAAGGCTTGCTCTCTATCTCCACCCAACCCGATGTCAACCTCTTTACGAGCCGAGACCCCGGAGCGAAAACATATATCAAACAAAGTATCGCGCACCATGTTGTGCCGATGTTTAACACCAATGGTGCCGGTACACGATACATCATGGTCTCCGTAAAAATCCCCCATGAAAACCTTGGAGCAAGCTGAGCACGACATCTAAACAGAAAAAAGGGGAACGCCTAGCCGATAACATAATACGCACCTGTAAGTTCTGGCATTCATAGCCTGTCCCAGCCCAGATATCGGAACCACCCTAAGCCAGTCTGAAGTGTAGTCCTCCTTTAGTGACCTCCAGAGTGCCATTTATCGAGAGGATAGGCAAAATGTGGATTCAGCCATTTGGGTAACATGTGTGAAATATATATCTGCCAATTTCTTCATGAGTTTGGAGGCAGCAATCTCATCCGGGTTACTCATAAGGTCAATATCCATTTTCGCATTAAAAGCGCATAAGGCCTCTTCGAAGGAAGGTCCAATGGTTGCAATATCAGAATGTTTGAGGAGCTTAGTCTGTAAGTTGGCAGATTAGAGTCTAGACGCAAGGAATGCATATTTCAAGGCATCCCCTGCTGAATATACGCCAAGCCCACAAATACAAATGGCAGGGTGGCTAGCCTCCATTGCCAATCACCAAAACCAGGCCCAGAAGCAGTAACAATACGTTCCAGAGAAGAACGGAGTGCCGCATCAAATGCAACGTGAGCACGCTCAAAGACCCGGGGGAACATGTGCGCATAGAGAAATATAACTTTGAGATGCTGGCACAAGCGCGAAGAAGCAACAGCTCACACTGGGGGTCCCTAAGCTTAGCAACAACATCCATAAACTCAATAGTTTTAGCAACCCTTTTCATAACAAGTTCACTGCTAAACTCAAAGTCTATGTTAGCAGACCCACCCAATAATTTGACACCACGCAGCGGTCTAGCAATATTGGGCGGGAAAACACCTGCAAGCCTGCTTCTAGGGTCTTCTTTTGGCCAAAAAACCTCGGTTTTATCAACGGTAAGGTGCAGGCTGCGCCGTGGTCCATCCAACAAAATAAGCTTTAAAGCTTTCCCCACGACCAAGGTATCTCCAATAATAGTGCCATCGTTTAGATACCACGCTTGAAGGAAAAGATTAAAGGAATCTCTAATCTTACATATCAAAGGATGTAACATGAGAGCAAAGAGAAGAGGTCCAAGCGGATCACCTTGTTGTATACCATGGTGCGACCATAACATGTGTTCACCATAATATAATCTAGCTGGGCTATAGTAGGAAAATTCCACCCAACGTGAAATGACAGGGCAGCGCAGGCGAACCTCCTGTAGCATGACCTCACGGTCTACCAAGTTGAAGGCGTTTGTTTAAATGTGTTCTCAAGTTGTAAATGTAAAAGAATGAAAGTAAATAAATAAATAAATATATCATTTATAATAGTGTCCTCATACTAAAAAGACAAGTACTAATTATAAGGGTAGTTGTGGTTTTATATTTCCCTTTTTCTCATTCCATCCCTTTCACCTAAAAAATGGGGTGAAAGTTTTGATAGCAAAAATCTATATCTTTTACCCATTTACTTTCACTTTTCTTACTAAAAACAACTTAAGTACATGAGTTATTTTACCTATCATCTTTTTTTTTTTTTACTCAACTTGAGAACACAATGTAACGCGAGTCATTCTTCCTTTGGCTTTTAGTGGTTATATGGAATCCCATTTGTAGAAAAAGGGAATTAGAAGTTTCTTAACCCATGAAAACATAGTATTGTCATTTAATAAAAGGTCAAGGAATCAAATAAGCTGACATTCGTTTACACTAAGTTTTGTCCAAAAATTGAAAACAATATATAACATATTTAATGTGCTTATTCTATTGAGATAAGGCAAATTGACTGCAAGAAATGAAATTAAATTTCATAATTGTTCCTAATGATAGCAACCAAGTTACATTTTAATATAGATCGTACGTAGTGACATATTCAACCGGTAGTTGTCATTGTATGCTAATCGATAACTAATCGTTGTTTTACGATCTTTACCTATCAGCTTTGAAAGGCTTATACGAGTCAATAATAATAGATGATCAGATTAGTTAGTCGTATCCCAATTACTGAGGTTACATGTTACTAGTACATAGTATTACTTAAGCGGTTAAGTCAATATTGGGTATGATTAATCAAAATCTTGTTGGCTTTTCAAGAAAACATATAGAATAAAGATATGATTAATAACTGTTTTTTAATGTAAATGATGAATAAGGATAGAATGAAATAAAATAAAATTTGTATCTTTAAAAATATGAACCAATTATTGACTCATAATTTCTTTTAGTGTCATTTTTCTTTTCCTAATGCTAAATGTTGCATTTCTAGAAGGGATCTTTTAAAAATAAGATTTTCAGTTATTATTATTATTATTGAAAATTTCAAGAAACAATTTTAGAACTAAGATTCCATTTGTTGGGTGAAGTTGCTATCAAATTACAACACATGATTGCTCAATAGTCAATAGCCAATTGTCATTTGTCTATACCACCTTAATTCTTTCTTTCTTTTGGGCATGTCTCATGAAGCTAAACGTATACAGAAGATCCCGTGCACTTTTTCACTTTGAAAGGTTGAACAAAATGTTGAACAAAAACATCTGCAACAACATCCTTGCATAAATGATTAAAACTGAAAATAACGCGGCTTAGTTTTGCGTTGTATTGGACATTCGACAAGGTTTTCTTTGAGTTATTGGGTCATGTACACAAAGAATCTAGCCTGTCGTCTTAAACTCTTAATACTTGTTGAAGATTCAAATTATGGTTTAATCATGAAGTTACGCGTAAAACATAAAATTAGCAAGGGAATATGAAGATTATGATAATCTGTACCATGTGAACAAAATCTCCATGGATCCAAGAAGATCTCACCATCAATGGTCAAATAGTATTATTTTTTGATCTTATGGATATCTTTGATTGCATTTTATGTTTAGACAATGCATATGAGTTGTTTGAGTCGTGGCATGGCATTATCATTAGGGTGTCTCTCTTTTGCCTACAATTGTTTGCACATCATTGTTCTCCAGAAGACATGGTTAAACCTCCTCTTCTTTCGGGCTTCTTCGTTTCTCAATTGAGGTAACGTGTTTCTTTGGTCGTCATTCGAGAAAAATATAGTGTCAAAATCGAAATTTTACTATTGTCAGGATTTTCCCGCAGTAAAACACTAGCAAGATATTAGGGGAAAAAAAAGAACTACAGTGAATATTACAAATAGATTTTGGATCACTTAACAATCTACGACATGGGTTCCAAGAATTTACCTATCGTATTAGGTAAAGTCTCATAACATAATTTGTGTATCTTAAGTGTATAAAAGTCTATCTATCAGGTAAAATCTCATAATCTAATTTGTTTTATCTTAAGTGCCTAGAATTTATCCATCTTTTTGAGCAAGGTTTCATGATATAATTTGTTTATCTCAAGTGTCAAGAACTTATAACTAGTACTAGCATTGTTCGTTAGTTTGTTTATGAGTAAACTTTGTTTGAGATACAGGGCATTAGATTAGTATTTTATATCTTGTATATAAGTTTTGTATCTTTGTGGTTTGAAACTTCGAATAATATTTATTATATATGATCACGTAATGTTCATTGGTTTTAGCATAAAATCCAGAAACGCTTATTGAAAAACAATCTTTGATTGGAAGACTATGGGTCTTTATAATTCATTTTAGTTCTCATATTTAAATGCCTCTTTTTTACATTACTACACTAGTATTTTGTAAGAAGGTGTGCTACACCCACCTACACTTTACAAAAATTTTCTCACACGCTGACGTGGCGGAGCGTTGATTGGTTGATTTTCTGTGGGCCACAGAAAATCAACCAATCAACGCTCCGCCACGTCAGCGTGTGAGAAAATTTTTGTAAAATGTAGGTGGATCTAGTATTTTTCTTTTGTAATTATCTTGAGGCAAGTTGCACATTAATGCCAATAATATTCTTGGCTCCTTGCAAAGTGTGCAAAAAGAATCCGCATAAGAAGCATTTTATTGTTAAAATAGAGGCTATGTTTGGCACACAACATTGTTGAGAGATTGTGCTTATTTTTTCAAAAAATAAGCTATTTAAAAAATAATCTTTGTTTGGCAAACATAACTTATAAGAAATTAAAAAAAAAATAATTTTTCACAATCTTTTAAAACCAAAGGGTACTTCATGTAGCTTATAAAAATAATCTCTTTTAATAATTTCCAGCACCAACACCATCTCCAGCACCAGCACCAGTTCCAGACACAGTTACTTTCGCCAAACATACCCGGAATCTCTTGTTTAACAACACATTTGAAGATTTATTTATTTATTTATTTATTTTACTTTTATTTATTTATTTATTTATTTTTGAAAAACTCAATCTAACTAATGAAATTGCATCATTTGCATACGTGACAAAATTGAACATTTTTATTAGCCAATAAAAGTCAAAATTGGCTTTAATTTGATCATACTCATCTAAATTTCATTTAACAAAATAAATATGTATAAAAACACATTTGTCAATTTTGTAAAAAAAAAAAAAAAAAAAAAAAAAAAAATTAAAAAAATAAAAAGAAAATTAATAAAACTTTAGCTATTACATTTTAAATAAATTATATGTACATAAGTATACTTATCAGTTTTTATTTTTTTTAATAACTTTATATATTTAATAAATACCCCCAAGACTTTATACTTCTTATACTTTATATTTTTAAAAACATACAGCATATTGTTGTTGTTATTTATAAATACTATTACCATGTATATTAGATAAATGTATTTGCATTGAATTATGAATATTAAACGGAAACCACGAGTTAATTTTACATGTAAATGAATACGTGAGATTAATAAGAAGGACTCATGTTATTCCTCTTTATGAGATTAAGAAGGAATCCAAAAAAAATATATATATTTTTTTAACTATCCGCATTTAATAAAGACTCGTTATTCCTATTTATAAGTTTAACCCGCGCACGGGTTTAAACATTAAATACGGCTTAAATTATTATTAACATCATATAAATATCAAAATGAAGGGATGACCTTACAGGTTACTAGTGAAAATAGATGAAATTGTACATATAACAATGACACGTATTTTTTAAGGGTCATTATATGTTAATAAACACACATAATGTCTAAAACATGATAATAATAGTTAAATTTAAATAAGATCAACATTAACACTATGTCAGTTTAATAAAGTCTCCGTACAACAAAAATCTATACAAAATTATTAATTGATATTAATACATAATGAAAAAAATTATGTAAAACTCGTGCGTGCACGAATATTATAAGTATTAAAATTTTACTAAAAATTCTCATTTTTTTATGGTAAAAGGTTTTTGTACCCGGTGAATATATTACTCCAAAAATCGTTTAAGTACACAAAATGTGAGTGAGTCCTACATCTCAATGCATTACATAGACAGTAAAGCTAACGTAGAGGCACTTCTACTTCTAATAAAGAAGAAAACAATTAATCATAAGAATACATTTGACTCAGAAATGACACCAAACATAAACTAACGTCTAATTTGACCACGAAGATTAATGTCCCATGCCTTACAGAATGCTATTTGTCCTTCAGCTAAATCATATGCATAATCTTCAAACCGATCATACATGGCGTAGTCCTCATCCTCATGAAAACTAGCCTCGTTTGCACAACTACTACTATTGGGCCGTTGAGAATAAGATGTCATAAGCTGAGCGATCTCATCATATATGTGGAAAACTAGAAGGGGGGGGGGGGGGTTGAATAGCTTTTCCTCTTTTTCAATTTATAAAAACTTTGTTTTTAAAAGACTAGATTCAAGTTTATTCAATTTGTATGTTTGAAAAACCTTTGATTATAGTTTAGTATGAAAACACCAATATTATCTATTACTCCTATGTTCTTTTAGAATGGTTATTAGGAAATTTGTTTTATGAATGGAACTTAGTTTGATCTTTATGTGAAATCAATATATGCACAACACAAGCTATTATAACTATATACGAAACGTAAGTAAGTAAGTAAGCAAAAAGTGAGAGATGGAAAGATCAAACCGAGAGACAATGATTTATAGTGTTTCAGCTACAAGGACACCTTCCTTGCCCTACTCCACTCCCCGAGCACCAAACTCGAGAGTTTTCTTCACTAAGTTAACGAGCTCCCTTATGGTGGAGAAAACCTTACACACCTTAGCTTACACCAAATTAACGACACAAAGCTAAATGTCGGGTTCTAATCGTAGCTAGAACCAATCTCACAACTTCAATCACACCACAACTTCTTCACACCTTTTTACACCTTCTTCTCTTCTTAACTACTTGATGTCTTCTATCTTTTCACTATTTTACAACTTCTATCTTATCACTACTTCAAGGCTTCTATGTCTTCACTACTTCAAGGCTTCTATGTCTTCACCACTTCAAGGTTTCTAAGTCTTCACTACTTCAAGGCTTCTATAGCTTCACTACCAACTACTACTTCAATATACTTCTACTTCTTTGCTTCTAGTACAACTTCACACTTTCAACTAATCTAGTTCCTATGTCTAAATCGAGCTAACCAATATACACACCTTATACACCAATCAATGAATAATGTTTGGTTTCGGATTGTACCTCATTTGTAGCTTTATTTGCTTCACACTCTTCACATACCATACGATGATCATTATCATCATCCATGTCGCTCTATGTTTCATTTATAAGTTCACTTAGGTCTTGGCGCATGTAGTCCTTGCCATCAATACTTGTAATTTCATCTATTTGAATATCTTCACAATCCATATTTTGATCATCTTCTTCGTCCGTGTCGCTCTATGATTCATTTACAATCTTTCTTTGGATTTGGCTCATGTATTCTTCGTCATTGATACCTTCAATGACCACATTTGAACTAGTAGCATTTGTATTTATTTTAACTAAATATTCATCTATCAAATTTTCTAGAGTGACTAATTCTTGTGCAACATCAAGTTTATAATCTTTGGCTTTACATTCCCCTTGGTGAAAGTTTAAAAGACATTTTCAAATAGCACTTGCCGTTTTACAAAAGAATACTCTTTCATATTCAACTCTTGGTAGAGTTTTATAAATCATTAATTTAGCTTTAGTATTTTTATCAATCTTTGTTTGAAGATGATTACATTGATTTTCAAAATCTGTTTTAGTTAGTTGAAGATCACCAATTGAAATGATATGCCAAAGATCAAGATCTATTGATTTTACATAATTTTCAAATTTGTTTTTCCATTCAAGAAAATGGTCATTTTCAAATAATGGTGGTCGTTGCGTAAATTCCCCTTCTAAATATTTTTCAAATTCTATAGATCATTACAAGTTTTAAAATACAATATATTTTAAAAATCTTGCTTGAAGTGGCACTGATACCAATTGTGGAAAACTAGAGGGGGGGGGGGGGTGTTGAATAGTTTTTCCTCTTTTTCAATTTATAAAAACTTTGTTTTTAAATGACTAGATTCAAGTTTATTCAATTTGTATGTTTGAAAAACCTTTGATTATAGTTTAGTATGAAAACACCAATTTGTATGTTTGAAAAACCTTTGATTATAGTTTAGTATGAAAACACCAATATTATCTATTACTCCTATGTTCTTTTAGAATGGCTATTAGGAAATTTGTTTTATGAATGGAACTTAGTTTGATCTTTATGTGAAATCAATGTATGCACAACACAAGCTATTATAAATATATACGCAACGTAAGTAAGTAAGTAAGCAAAAAGTGAGAGATGGAAAGATCAAACCGAGAGACAATGATTTATAGTAGTTCGGCTACAAGGACACCTTCCTTGCCCTACTCCAATCCCCGAGCACCAAACTCGAGAGTTTTCTTCACTAAGTTAACGAGCTCCCTTATGGTGGAGAAAACCTTACACACCTTAGCTTACACCAAATTAACGACACAAAGCTAAATGTCGGGTTCTAATCGTAGCTAGAACCAATATCACAACTTCAATCACACCACAACTTCTTCACACCTTTTTACACCTTCTTCCCTTATTCACTACTTGATGTCTTCTATCTTTTCACTACTTCACAACTTCTATCTTATCACTACTTCAAGGTTTCTATGTCTTCACTACTTCAAGGCTTCTAAGTCTTCACTACTTTAAAGCTTCTAAGTCTTCACCACTTCAAGGTTTCTAAGTCTTCACTACTTCAAGGCTTCTATAGCTTCACTACCAACTACTACTTCTATATACTTCTACTTCTTTGCTTCAAGTACAACTTCACACTTTCAACTAATCTAGTTCCTATGTCTAAATCGAGCTAATCAATATACACACCTTATACACCAATCAATGAATAATTTATAAGTTGAAATGAACTAACAACTTAAGTAGCAAGATGATACTAAATTGTAATACTTCTAGTATTGATTGATAGAAGTACTCATCTCTTTGCACTTGAGTGTTGAAGCTTGAATCAATTGGAAACAAAAACTTATGATTATATGATCAAATAATTGATTTAGAGAGATTTGGACAGAAAGTTTTTGTGCAAAAAGGTAAGGAAAAAATTCAGAAATAGTCCAGTATTTATAGGGAGAAAAATACTGTGCAGGAGCGTGGCCGGTCCCCTTAATGATTAAGGGGGCCGCTTAACATAATTAAGGGGGCAGCCCATTTTAAACGTTGTCCAGAATTGTCTTTTTGTGAGGAAAGTTTTTCTGGACCATTTTTGCCATTTTTGGTTGAAAATTTGAATTTATATATTTATGGTTAATTAAACATTTTAATTTAGAACCAAAAATGATTTTCTAAAAGATATAAAATATTTGTGACATTTTATAAAAATTCTAGTGATTAATAAAATATTCCTTTGATCATATAATGCATTAGTTACTTTGTTTATTCATACCTTAAGTGATTAGGTTGTTGAAATGAACATTTATGACTAAATACTTGTTTATGTCATACTCTCTAGTTTAATGAGTTTACATTTTGTGATTATCAAAACATAGAGATATTGAAAAATATGAATAACGTTTTTAGTAGGAGTGGCAATTTCTGACCCGACACGAAACCCGACTTGAAACCGACACGAAAATTAACAAGTTCGGGTTGAGCTAAATAGATTATGGGTCAGGTTTGGGTCGACATATCTAACCCGTTTATTAAACAGGTCAGGTTCAGGTTGAGAATAAAATAAACGGGCGACCCGCCAACCCGTTTAAGTTTTTTTTCTTAATTAAAAATTATTTATATTTAATTATACAGGTTAAATGGGTTAAACGGGTCGACCCATTAACACGTTTAACCCATTTAACTCGTGTAATGTGCTAACTTTTATATATAAAACGGATTAAATGGGTCAAATCGAAACCCGTTTAACATATTCAACCCATGTAACCTATTTAACCTATCAACCTAAGTATATATACGGGTTAAATGGATCAGGTCCGGGTTACGTGTAAACAGGTTAGGGTTGACATAGCTGACCCGATGATTTAAATGGGTCAGGTTCAGGTTGGGGTTTTCTGACCCGCCAACCCGAACCCGACCCGAATTGCCACCCCTAGTTGTTAGGCATTATTTATATCAACAATATACTTCCTCAATATAACTTTCCGAACTTGCATCTTGTTCTACATTTTCGCACTTGGATTATATGTTCTAGCCATATTCGCACTTGATACCAAAACCTTCATCATTATTAATCAAATTAAGAGCATCAAAAGTGTTCGAAATAGCAGTCTTAGAGCCCGTTGAACTTCCTACATTAGAAGTTTTACTCGTGACACTCGTACTAGCTGCATCCTTGGACGAATTAGTTCCATTCTTCATAATTTTATCCTCTTTAGACAATGTAGCACCATCCTTATACCTAGCAACTGGTCTATACTCAAACTGAGATTTAGGTCTCATAAACGGTCTATTAGTACCCCATTTACCAACTTTTTTAACGTCACGAGATATGATATGCAGAACATAAAATCTAAAAAACATGTAGTATTTAACAATCTAAATTCAATAATAACAGATATACAAAACATAAAATCATATATCTTTTAACATTTTTTGTCAGAAGTAAATTTTGAAGCCCCGAATATACAAAGGGGTACACATTTTAAGGCCCCTAAAACTTTAAAGTCTTATGCAATTGTACACCTCGTATACTCTCATATTTGGCTCTGCCTATAAGTGGAGTAGTATTTAGGATTAACATTGTTTGCATTGGGCCAAGCCCGTTTGATCATATAGCAAGATTTATGTTGTACTCAAACTCATTATTCAGCTATGAGATTTACACAAGTTTACATTCCTCTACAACATTATTATTAAGGATTATAACTTCTTTACATTAGGAGTTTCTCTGACTGATCTTGGTCCGCTGAACTATTTTATGAGCATCTTTGTCACTTGTACCACTAAGGGGATGTTTCTTTGCCAGAAAAAGTATGTAGAAGTGGTTCTTGAGTGCGCTGGTACGTGCAATTGTCATTCATACAGGACTCCCATTGATACGGAGTCCAAGTTGGGGGTTGATGGCACTTCGATTGCTGATCAGACTCTTTATAGGAGCCTTGTTGGGGCTTTATAGTATTTCACCTTCATAGACCTATTTGTCTTATGCAGTTCAGTAAGTTTGTCTCTATACGCATGATCCTCGGGAGCCTTATCTTGCTGCTCTTAGGAGGATCTTACGTTATGTTCGCGGCACTTTGGATTATGGTCTTCAGTTGTATTCTTCCTCGACATCTTCTCTGGTTACCTATACGGATACTGATTGGGCAGGCTGCCCAACTACTCGTCGTTCTACTTTAGGTTATTGTGTTTTCCTTTGTAACAATTTACTGTCTTGGTCATCCAAAAGGCAGTACACTATGTCTCGTTCTAGTGCCGAGCCTGAGTATCATGGTGTTGCCAATGGAATGGCTGAGACGTCCTTGTTGCGGAATCTTCTTCCAGAGCTTCAATCTCCTCTATGTTTTGCCACAATTGTTTGTTGTGATAATGTCAATACGGCTTATTTATCTTCCAATCTCGTGCAGCATTAACGCACGAAGCATATAGAGATTGACATTCACTTTGTTTGGGATCAGGTTGCTATAGGACAGGCTCACATTTTGTATGTTCCTTCATGCTATCATTATGCCGATATTTTCACTTAGGGTCTTCCATTCACCCTGTTTGATGAACTCTATACAGCGTCCTCTCGCTCCAACTGTGGGGGTTGTTAGTGGACTAGTATTTAGAATTAGCATTGTTTGTATAGAGTTAAGCGCATTTTTTATTTAACACTACTTATATTATATCCGAACTCATTATTTAGTTATGAGATTTACACAAGGTTACACGGCCTACATGGATACAAAATGTTATAGCATCTACTCATAGTGAAAAACCGCTACTTCTACTTGCTAAAAAACAAGTTTTGTCTTATCGTATTTCGTCTTTCGTTATTCTAGATTATTTTGCAGTCTTCATCATATAATGTCATTTAAATTTGTGGTACTAACTTCCGTCAACTAGTCATCCCTTAAAATATTTCTAGAGTAAATTCAAAGTATGTTTTAAGACGTGAAGCAATTTTTGTTGTTTTCCATATAGTTTATTACACATTTAAAATGTATCACTCGAATATGCTTTGTATCTTTAATAAAGAATGTAATTTGGATAGCGATTTAACATTATCGTTACTGTGTTGGCGTAAGTTATTAAAAGAATAATAGCAGTTATGTAATGCAAGTCATTGGGAAAAATAAATAAATAAATAAATAAAAATAAAATAAAAAAACAAAAAACAAACAAACAAACTTTTACTCGAATAGCAAAAGCTTTTCAATGACTAATTTGGACAAAAAAATCATTACTTAAAAATGAATAGTATCATACATTCTATGAAAGACCTCCAGAAGTCCATATGATAAACTCAGTTATAGTAAATCATATCGCAAAACTGCATTTGTTCATCTGTAAATTTTTTTATTTTTATCTTTTGAACTAACATCTGTAAATTTTATTTGGGGAGTTAATTTTCTTACTGAACATACTTTTATTGTGACGTACGTGTGATTTCATTTTATAAAAAAATTGTTTCCTTGTAATGGACTTAATTTTATTTAAGGGATTAATACCATATTGAGGATCATTACACCAAAGAGATTTAGACAAGCACCGCATAACCCAAATGGATTAACACCTAAGTAACGAGTATTAGGTCTAATTGGATAAACACGAGCATGAGAAAAAAATTAGCCCAAAACACATATTATTACTCCGAACTTGGCAGTATCTCGAATTACCTTGAACTTGACAAAATAGAATTTCTACTACCTTATACTAATTAATTCAACAATTATATATTTTTTTTCTTTCTAAAAATTAATTTAGTGATGTCTTTTTAATAAGGGTAAACTGAAAAAAATGTCCCTTAACTTTATCAATTTTGTGAAAGTTGTCCTCTTACAAGAATTTTAGCAAAAAGTGACCCTGAACAGGTTTTCTTAGGCAAAAAGTGTCCTTGAGGCTGACGTTTGTTTGCAAAAACGGTTTTTTGCCTAACAATCGTTAGCGAAGCCCATTAGTCAGTCCTCACATGCGTTGCACGTAAGGGTATTTTCGTCATTTCACTTTTCCCGCCTGCATGACAAAACTCTTCCCACCCAGGCACGATAATCGACGAGGACATTGTTTGCTAATCAAATGATTCGTGTAGAACAGTTTAAGACGACCAAATCATACACACAAATGATTCGAACTCCCTTGTTTCAACACTCACCCACAAAACAATACCATGGTAATGTTATCTCCAGTTTGGCAGATTCGAACTCCCTTGTTTCCAGAATATAAGCTTCATGCTATTTACGCTAAGTTGTTATTTATTTTTATTATTCGAACATGCATTTGTACTACATTGTATGATATGTCATGGTTTGCATACTTATAAGTTGTTTTTTGTTTTCCTAATTAACCAGAGTTGAACGGTACACTGTTCACTCTGAAAATTCACCACAAAGGGCTCTTCACATATCCACCAAACCGAAAATATTTGTTTGGAGATATAGCGTATGTTGACTTGATTGATGTTAACCATTTCCGCATTGAGGAGTATGTTGGAATGTTAGAAGCACTAGGATTAGGGGATAGGATATTCTCACATTTTAGGAACCCTGAGAAATCTTTAGATGATTGGTTGGTCCCACTGATGAATATGGAAGATGTCGTGCAACTGTTTAAGTACGTGCCTCGTTTTAAGAAAATAGAGGTTTATATTGAAGAAGGTATTTCATCAGTCGAGGAGTATTCGTTGTACATGAGGGATAGTCGTGGTAAGGGTTTTGTGATTGAAGATATAGAGGATGGTGATGTAGTTAAGCAGGATGGTGAGTTGTTTTTGCTTGAAGATATAGAGGATGGTGATGTAGTTAAGCAAGATGGTGAGTTGTTTTTGCTAGAGTGGCATGGTGCTACTGAAATAGGGAAGGAGGGAAACAAGGTGATACTTCAACTCATGCTTCATCTAGTAGGGCTGGAAGCAGGGACGATGAGAATTTTTTTATCTCAGAATTGGATAATGATGAGCTTATTATTCCAACCCCATGGTCTGATAAAGGGAAGAACAAAATAAGGGCAAGAAGGTTGAGTGGTGAGTACGAGTTCAGAAACCTCATGTTCGAATTAGATTTCTTTATAAACTACGATGAAATCAAGGAGAAGCGAAGCAAAGAGACCGAGGCGAGTAAGAAAGAGGGTGTGGCAGATGTGAATCAAAATGATGACAAAGAAAAAGAGAAAGTTAGTAAAGAGGATGTTGGAAAGGGTATGGTTGAACCTGAATTTCAACATGTTTTGGAAGGTGAGGTGGAAGTGGATGGTGAGTTATACCACGTACAAATTGACTAGCGTGTTCTGGATGAAATTGAAAATCAAACTATGGATGATCAACCATGTTATGGACCTATTGAAGAGGCAGAAATTGATTCCTTGATTCAAGAGGCAACGAATGATTTATTGGAGATAGTCAAAGAGGATGATTTCGACCACAAAGAAATTGTAGTTGATTAGCTGGATGATCAACCAACCTATGTACCTGATCAAGATCCAGATATTGATATGTTGTTTGCTGAGTTAGATTTTGTTATTCAAAATATGCCAATTCTTCAAAATAAAGTCAAAGATGAAGCTGTAGTAGTTGCTGATGAAGGTCCAATAGCAGAAGTTGAAGATAGTTTGGAAAGGGCAGACATGGATGCTCTAGGTATAGTGTATTCACCTACCAGTGTGACCTCTGGTATACAAAAGAAGAGAAGAAAGTTGGATCCAGCTGACAAAGATGATAAGCCAATAGGATCAGATAAGGTGGTTGATTCCAAGTGAGGAGAGAATGATCAAGGTCAGCACAAGGGAATGGTGAAGGTTGTTCTGTTTATTTTGTTTATCTTAAGCCTTGGGATGGATTGTTTTGGAACAATATAGTTTATGTAGGTCGAATAACATTTTAATGTTGTGTCTAGTGGTAGTTTGTGCCACATGTATGTTTACGAACATGTTTATGTATTGTTGATCGATGGTAGGTACTAGCAGTACTAATATTTCTTCTAGCAGCACAAAACACAATTGAAGTTTAGGGTTTTACTTACATACAAATTATGTCCCTTGATTTAAGTATATGGTTTGAATAAAATGGGCCATATCATGTGCCAAAGATTCGTTATCTTAACATTTAGCTTCTTCCCCAATTCAAACACTCATCCAAACACATACCTAATAAACACTAAAATAAGTCATTCATTCGAAATGGCTTCATCGTCATCTTCGGTTCGAAGTCTTCGTCCTCCACCACCTACCCATTGCGAGCATGAGAAACTCGTTATTGAACAAACATCACGAACCATCTATCATCCTTTAAGGCGTTTTCTAGTCTGCATAAATTATTATAATGTAAGTGATCTTTACTTTGTTTATCAATCGGGTATATGTTAATTTGTCTAAACATGTAGGGTTCAAAATGCGGCACCTTTTACTGGCTTGATCCTGAATTACCTAGTACCTACTACAAAAGAGAAGTCCACAAGTTGATTCAAGTGGAAAAATGATTGGAAATAGACAAATGTAGTTTGAATGAGAAAATAAGAGACTTGCAAAGGGAATTTGACTATCAAAAGTCTTATTTGCAAAACCAAGTCTTACTTCTGCAAATGGAATTGAAATAAAGCAAATCCGAGCTACTGGTTTATAGGAAATGTGTTGTTGTAATGGCTCTTGTTGTTGGTTTTATGTTGTTTGCAGGAAAGTTGGTGTAGAAGCCAGGATGTAATCTTGTAATGTAGAAGTAGAATTGTGCAAGATGTAATGTAATTGACTTTTGTTATTGACTATTAGCTTTATGAATAGAGCTCTGCATTCGCATTTCTAAGTTAATGAAGTTATATAACAACCTTTTGTTATTGACTGTTAGCTCTATGAATACAGTTCCTCATTCACATGGATTCATCCTTACTTCATTGGAAAAATGTTTGACATACAAAAGTCGACCAATGTCAATTGGTTATTTTTATTGTTACAAGGTTGTTAAAATCCCAATTACTCAATATCCTCATTGACGTGGCTTCATCCTCACTTCATTGGACAAATGTTTGACATACAAAAGTCAAACAATGTCAATTGGTTATTTTTATTGTTACAAGGTTTGTTACAATCTCAATTAGTCAAACATGATCAATTAGAGTAATGAAGAACGAAACATAAGGATAATTAAGCTTAATCATTTTCCATTAAATGTTAAATGAAAAAGAAAATGTACATGAAACAAAAGTTACACATTCTTAAGACCTAAACATCCAATTTTGAAGATTTCTCCGGATCAAAGGCCTTATGTGCAACTTCGTAATCCAAGCCATCCAGGGCCACATCATCATACTCCTCTTCATCTGCAGGCACGTACGCCTTGGTTCGACCATACTCCTTTTCTCTTTAGCAAGCTGAAGCAATGCTTGTTTGCTTTTTTTTTTTTTTTTTTTTTTTTTTTTTTTTTTTTTTTTTTTTTTTTTTTTTTTCTGCAGTCCACCACTGCAACTACGTATTGACATCCCATTGCTCTTCTTTGGCTCCACGGCTTGAAGACGCTCCTTGAACACTTTTTTTCCTGAAATGAAAGACACATTAGATTACTAATATATACAATTTGGTGAAAGATATGTTATTGAATCTTAACATCACTAATCTATGAACATACTTTGAGTTTTGGTTACTTGAAGCACCTCCAGATCTCTTTCTGTTTCCTGACATACTGTATGATACTTTGTTGCAGGTTTTTTTTAAGACTTTGGTAAGAAATGGTTTGTGATGTGTGTGATACATGGCAATAAGTATAAAAAAGGGATTTTGGAATTCAAAATGTCCAATTGCAGTTTCCAAGATGCAGGTGTGAATTGAAATCATAGGAAGGAACTTTGGAAGACTCATTAGCATTTAATGTGTTTTTTTTCAAACTTTTTATGTTGAAGTTGATTATGTTTGTTACATCTTAATGAAGTGATTAATTATTTGTCACATGTGTTGATGTTGATTATGTTTGTCACATCTTAATGAAGATAATATGTGAAGAAAACAGATATACATGGTGGTACTAAAAGGAAATTAATCCAAGTACAATAATATGTTAAACACAAACTTCATTACACTAATCATATGCTCCATAATATACTAATTAATTGTTAGGAATACGTTTATTCATATGAAGACTCGGTCAGCCCGAGTGTAGTTTAGCATATTGTAGCTCGTAGTATTTATCATATTAGTTAGAAAGTTGTTTAGTATTGGTTAATATTTGTGGAGTCGGGTCGTGTCTTTACCCACTGTCAGCCCACTCCACAGCCCGTTTCAGGTGGCGTTTGATTGTAAGTATAAATACCTCTTCGCTAGCTTGGAAGGGGTTGGACCTTCATTTGCAGTCTAACCTTTCACTAGTTTTCTCTCAAGGTTCCATCTCTTTCTCTCTCTAACTTCTCACTAGAAAACATTACATAAAATCATCCTAAACACAAAGCCATCCATGTTCTTACATTAGAGTATATTACAATTGGTATCAGAGCCATGGTTCTATCCTAGGATTCGTGGTATGCTCAAATTTATAGCATGGTTTTGTATCTTTTAATGGTTCGAATGGATTTGGTGGTTTTCACACTTGTGTGATCTCGTTTGGTGTTCTTCTTGATTGTTTACTTGTACTTTCGTATCTAGAAGTGTTGTAGGCATCATGTGTAACTCTTGGTTAAGTATCATCATCACTTTCGTGGAGTTTGGAGGTGATTCGTGTGGTTTTTCATACTAGCGAGTTGACTATTCTTGGCAGAGGGTTGGCAGGAATTTCGAGCGAGTTGGGGTAGCGTTTTGGCACTTTGCTATTTTGGGACGCTAAGCCAAAACGCTAGACAGTGACATTTCTGTCTTATTACTCTAGCGAGTTGAGGAAGGTAGCAAGTTGGTATAGTTAGAGGTTTGATCCGTTTAGCGTGTTATTATTTCTAGCGAGTTGCTTTTGCTTTAGCGAGTTGTTCTATTGAATACTGTTCCAGCGAGTGGAGGTTTATGTTTCCAGCGAGTTGTTAACTCTAGCGTGTAGGTGTAGTTAGCGATTTGACATCTTAGCGAGTTGACCTATTGTTAGAGTGTTGAGTTGTTTTAGAGAGTTGATTAGTCCAGCGAGTTGATGTGGTCAGAGGGTTGATCCTTTATAGCGATTTGTGTTATTTTTAGCGAGTTGATATATATATATATATATATATATATATATATATATATATATATATATATATATATATATATATATATATATATATATATATATATATATATATATTTTTGGCATGTTGATCTATTTTGTGGTAAGTTGTGGAGTGGTGTTAGTGACTTGGTTCTGTAACATTAGTGAAACTTGTGCGCTGTTGCGACTTAAGTTGTTACGACTATTTCAACAGTAACTTGACGTTGTGAGGCTAAACTTACGACTTGACTTGTTATTTATTGAGCGGTTGTAATTTGACTTGTTGCAACCAAACACGAATTACACTTGTGTTTAAAACTTGGTACTAAGACTTACTCACTTTCCACAGCATGGCAAGCACTTCCTCTGATGACATTCAAGCTGAAGGGTCGGATACCCATCCTCCAATGCTGGACAGAACCGACTATGAATCATGGGCTCAAAGGATTCGTCTCTATTGTTTGGGAAAGGAAAACGGGGTTAACATTTTGAAATCCATTGATGAAGGACCTTTTCGAATGGGAGTCACTAGAGACACGATTGCAGCTACTGATGATCAACCTGCTGTAGTTGGTCCAGGCAGACCTCGCACCTACAATGAATTATCTGATGAAGAAAAGAAACGCTATGATGCCAACATCAGAGCATCGAACATTGTCATTCAAGGGCTTCCTAAAGATGTCTACAAACTTATCAACTACAACACAGAAGCCAAAGCAGTTTGGGATAATGTGAAAATGCTTCTTGCAGGGTCTGAGTTAACCAAAGAAGATCGTGAGTCTTAGCTATATGATGAATTTGAGCACTTCAAAATGAATCCAGGTGAAAGCATCACTGACTATTATGTCAGATTTCACAAGCTGGTCAATGATATGAGGATCATCAAGATGACAATGCCCAACATTCAGCTTAACTCCAAATTCGTGAATAACATGGCACCTGAATGGGATAGGTTTTTTACGGCTGTTAAACTCAACAAAGGTCTCAGGGATACCAATCATGAACAACTCTATGCATATCTGCAAGAACATGAGAAGCATGCTGCTTATGATCGGTTAATGCGGGAAAAACTCAATCCTTCAGCAACAAATGACTTTCTTGCATTCGTCTCAAATGTTCAGCAGCTTAATCAATCTTCAATTGATCCACCTCAACCACAACATCCTTCATCCAGGTCCACTAATACAACTGGTCAAGCATCAACCCCTTCACCATCTGCTTTAAACACCCATCTGGACTCTGGGTACTCCCACACTGACATGATGATTGATAATCTTTCCAACCAAGTTTCATTGCTGGTTCAATAATTCAGGGCAGCTCTTCCACCTACTAATAACCAACTTCGGACTTCATCTAATCCTCGTAATCAAGCAGTCATAGAGGATGGTAGAGTTGTGGTGCAAAATGTGCAAGGAAGACAGAATTTGAATCAAAGAAATGCTGGTATAGGGAATGGGACTTATAGAGTCGGTAATGCTCTTCAAGGACAAGCTAGGCAACCTAAGTGCTACAACTGTGGAGGAATGGGTCACATAGCTAGGAATTGCACTTAACCAAAGTGTCCACAAAACTCCGAGTATTTCAAAGACAAGATGTTGCTAATGCAGGCAGAAGAGAATGGGACTGTTTTGGATGAAGAAGCCTTACTCTTTCTGGCTGGTGATGACGGGAATACATTTGATGCTGATGTTGATGATCAACCGATTCAAGACTTAGCACTCAATGACCCGGACATCTTCCAAGTTGAAAACTGTGATGCATTTGACTCTGATGTTGATGACGAACCCACAGCTCAAACCATCTTCATAGCTAATCTGTCTGCAGCTGTTTCCTCTCCACAACAATCTGGCTCTTCCATCACATCTGCTATTTCTGAGGTACCAACTTCACTTAATCTGAATAACCCTACCAATCCACAGGGGGTGTGTGACTCTGTACAACTCAAGGATATTGACAACACAGATACCATTGATATGGGAAATACCAATACTATCCCATATGAAAGGTATGTGAATGACAATAGACTGCCAGTTGTACCAAGTGATACACCGTCTATTGATGTTAGTGAACATGAGCTGCATGAGCACACTATATACAACCCTGATGATTCCTTGTCCACTAGATTTAACATCCTTAAGGATCAGGTGACTATATACGAACAGCGTGCTAAATTTGAGCTTACTGAACGTGAGCAGAAAATGGAATGGCAAATGCGTGCTTACATATCTGAAAATATTTCCAAACAAGTGATACGTGGGAATCGCACCAGAATTTACCTCTCAAGGGATCTCGAGAAGCTTACAACCCCCACCAGGCAGTGTACCTGATCGTTGTAGTATAGTATAGTGACAAGTACTGGGGGATTGATCGTTCAACTCAGGAATAGTGTCGCTAGGATTAGAAAGCCTAAAAACTAGGTCTAGAGGTGAGGGATGATTCTTTTTGTATATTTATATTTTTATAAAAGCAAATAAAATCTCGGGTTTTAGAAGAGTGGGTGGAATTAGTTGCTATCCAACTAACTCAATAACTAAAGATGCAATCAAAATAAAATAACAAAAATGAAATGAAAGCTAATAAAACTAGTGACGTGAACAATGATAGGGAAAGTTGTGTTTACTTAGGTTTCATTACTCTCTAGATATATTTTACAGGTTGATAGTTTGTTACAATTTCATGGATGACGGGTCGTATTCCTTAATACTAGTCGTAGGGCCGTGTACAATATTCCCTAACTCTATAGGATCCTACTTCACTCCTATGTCGCGCCGTTAGAAGCTCCTAACATGGGATCATTAGAATTCTCCTACGCATTAAATACAACCGAAAATCATAGTACACCTCTGATCATGTTTTTTAAGACGTTTAAGCATGTCACCAATGGAAATCTGCCAGTTTTCTTAAGCCTAACATCGAATACAATCATCCGTAACAACTATAAACAAACAATCAACCCATAATTAACATCTAGGTTTCACTACATCTAAGCAAACACACAAGAGATCTAGCCAAGCATGTTAAATTCAAGACAAGTGTAAGATATATTCAAACAACACATAGACATATCGAATAAATTGAAAGAGTACTTATCTCAATTGAACATGAAAGGTTTCAAAGGGTAAAAACCCTTGAAAAAGCTGTAATATTCGGACTAGGGTTTCTCTCCAAAGTTACACCCTAATTGTAATATTCGGACATATCGAATGATTTTACAGGGTGACGGCGTCAAGAAGGAAATTCTGACGCCGTCAACTCTCCGCCCATAATGAAATCGGATTGCCTAGATCCACTTTTGACGCCGTCATGTATTATTCTACTCTGGGCCGTCACTAACAATTGGACCATGACGGCCTATGGTGACGCCGTCATGTCCATAGTGCAAAATTCTTCTGGATCGTCACGGACTTTATCTATGTCTACCTCTTGTATTGCTCTTGACGCCGTCATTAAGAAATTAGTGACGCCGTCAGGTACTATTCCCAGCAAGGAAAATTAAGACTTTGTCGTTTTCTTCACTTTTATGCTCCAAAAATGTCCAAAATACTTCCTTTTCCAGAATTCACTCCAAAAGTACCTAAAATGACAAAAGAAACGATTTAGGGCAATATTTGATCAAATAAATTCAAATCCAGGCTAAAATGACCCCCTAAAAATGGTTCATTTTTCGCCTCATCAACAAGAAACATTGAAAAGGGAGTTATTGTCTTTGAAAAAACAATTGGATCAAACTGTTAAACAAAAACAGGAAATTCAAAAAGGGTTGACATCAATCAAACTCGAATACAAAAATAAAGAAACAAAACTTCTAAATGATTTCTAAAATCTCAAAACGTTGAAAAATAAATTGGAAAATAAGTTGTACACGCAAGGCCAAACCATTCAATCTGCTCAAATGATGCAAAATCATAGGAAATTAACTGAGGAATTTAGTGAAATGGATGTGTCTAAACCTAAAGAAAATTTCCTTAGAAATGGTATAGGTGCTCAACCTGCATTATATGAGGCAAACACTATGCTTGAGCCTAATCATGCCCCTCCTGATGTGAGATCCTATGACGAGATTGATGAGATGGAAGATAGAACTAGGGAAAAACTTGCTGAGCAATTAAAGGATACCTTGTGCATTGCTAATAATATGGTATTTCACTATGGTTATACTGATGATAATCATTCAACCATTTTTGTTCCTCAAAAGAAAATCCTCCCTGAGAAAGTTTTTTGGAATATTGACTTAGAGAAAATGAAAGCTGAAAGACTTGTGGGTAACACATGTACTATTTTTAGAATAGCTGAAAGACTTGTGAATTTATTGCTTATTTTTTTTAGCTATTTTTGTGATTATTTAGTAAACTAGATTAAAAGGTCTTTAAATTATATCAAAGCTTTAAAAACTTATAAGTACACTGAATTAAGCTTAATGGAACAAGAAACAATAAGAATTAACAAGATTAGAGGAATTTGTCAAATTCACTCTAAAATGCCAAAAACTAGATTCGTACAAAATAACTTAAATTGATACTTTAAATGAGTTTAAGGTACACTGGAAATGTAAAGTACAATACTTGAAAGCTTAAAATTGAACTGGAATTTAAGGTTACACTAGAACGATTAACTAATTTACACTACTCCTAATTACTTAACTACTCACTAGCTAACTAGCTTCTGCTTCCATTCTTTTCTTCATTTATACTTCAAAAAGGCACTTTGGAGGTTTCCCACTTTAATTTGGAGCCGTAGGATGACTCCCTTTAATCCTGGCCATTTAAACATGTTTGGCGGGAAAAATTGGTACAAGCAATTGGGCTCTGATTCTTGGAAGGGGGTGGGATTTTGTTGTTTAGTTGTTGTTTTGGAGCAATTGGAGGGATAAGGTGTAGGGGTGATGATGGAGGGGGTGGAGATGGAGTGTTTGCAGGGTGTTTTCAGGGGTGAGGTGGAAGGTTGACCGGGGTCAAACTGGGAGTATTAAAACGGTTGTGGATGGGCTGGTTGAAGGTTGGGCTTAGGGTGTGTAGTGTTTTGGACCAGGCTTGGGGTTTTATTTGTTTAATGTTTGGTAAAAATAACACAAATGGTCCATTTGGTTTTGCAATTTCACAAGGACCAAAAATGTAATTTCTGCAAAGTTGAGGGCTGAGAATGTAAATATCCCAAACTTTCTTCCAAGGACCAAACCTGCCATATAATAATAACACAAGGACCAAAGTTGTATTTTTCATATTTTAAAACTTATAAGGACCTTTTATGTCATTTTTGGATTCTTAGGGGGTAAAAGTGTAATTTCCCAAAAGTTATCAAAAAGGTTCCAAATTGTAAGTTATGAATAGTACAAGGGTATTATTTGTAAAATTTCCATTTTTAAACACCCAGGGACTAAATTTGCCATTTTTGTAAAACTTTTATCCAGGGATTACTGGTGCACAGTTTTGGTTTCCCAAGGACTAAAGTTGACTTTTTATTCATTTTAAACCTTCAGGGACTAGTTTTGCCGATTTATGAAACTCTAGGGACTGAAAATGTCAATTGTGTGAACTTTGCATGCTTTTCACTTGTTTTCAATCTTTTTGTACCTGAATCACATAAAAACACATTTCAATGATATTTATAGTATTTTGTGGTCATTTGTGTGTTTTTGGTCGTTTTGTGGGTATAAACAGTATAAAATATATGTGTATTTAGACACATATCACTTTTCCTATCAAATCTAAAGGCGAACCTCACATATTTGGGTGGAAAATTTTTCTGAATAGTACGGTTTTGTGCTAGTCATACGATCTCCTATCCATGAGACGCTTGCTAAGGCTAAAGTTTCACTCCTAAATGTTGTAAAAAATTTTAAATTTGGCACTAAAATTACACTAACAAGTATTTCTCATAGTTTTATTACACACCTACCATCAAACAAACAAACTCAAGTGCAAGTGTATCCGATAAGGTATCATCATTTACCCTCCCCTTACACTTAGGATGAACATTGTCCCCAATATTCAATTAAAGAATGTAAAAGTAAAACAGGTAAAAGATTGAAAGCAAATACTCCCCTGATTTGTTCGGTGTGCATAGTGTGGTAACAAGGTTAGATCTTCCTCCAAAAGAATGAACTTTCAAAGCTTCCCATCCAGAAAAATAAATCATCTTCCTTTCATATGTAACCTGTTAAACCTTAGAAAACAAACAAGGAAACCTCGCGTAAAATCGACGACAATCTATATATACTAACAAGTCCTAGAAAACAAATTAAGATATAATGCTTGTGGAATGAATGTTTGCAGATTTCCTGGAGTTTATAAAACTAAAGAATTAAAAAAACTTCAAGACTCTGTTAGAAAAACAAAACTAGCAAAATTTCCAGAATTTTACACATGACGCCGTCAGGAATTAATTCCTGACGCCGTCAGAAGTGACCTGCAGAAATCTTTACGTTAAGTTTCTGGAAAATTTCTGGAAAAACTTATGTCCTACTTCTTGGAAAATCCTGCAAAACATCATTATGACTCGATACAAGCATTTGACTCTAACAAATACTAATACACATGTCCATTTAATATTGTGGAGAATCATGATCAATTTCGGTTCTTAAAAACATATTTGGGGTTTCCCCTTACACTTATCTTTTTGCAAAATACCTTTGTATAAAGTTAAGACGAAGTTAAACAACAAAATAAAGCATTTTCACAATTTTAGTTTTGAAACATGATCTACCAACAATAAAAATAAAGCATGCATACGGAAGCAAATAACAATCAAACAATTAAAAATCACACAAAACATGGGTTGCCTCCCAAGAAGCGCTTTTCTTTATTTACGAGTCTTGTAGCTAGACTCAAGGTCATGGGCTATTACGTGACCTCATCGTTGGTCTCATTCTCTAGGTCATCTCCAATCTTAGTTTTGTATTCCGGACCTAGTTGGAAGTATTCCTTGTAGAAACCAAGTATTCCATTCATAACATATTCAACTCCTCTACGTCTATCCTCATCATTCCTATAGTAAACCGCTTGTTTGTGTTCCTTTTCTATGTTTGATAGGAGGCGGTATTGTTCAATCTTATAGGGCATTTGGTAAGCAATCTCATCATTCTCTTCCTTGAATCTAACTATCCCTAGGGTCGGGTCATAACTCATCTTAGAGGCCTCAACGAATGGCTTTCCAAACACTACTTGACTTAGGCAAGAATCTATTACCGGACGAGTATCCTCCACTATCACAAAGTCGGTAACATAAGTGAAGTTTCCTACAAATACATGCAATCCTTTCACTCTTCCTACAAAATTACTTATCAAATTCTTGTGGGGCATCATCCTATAACCAAGTTGCTTCTTCATTGCCCAATTATAATAAGTCCTAGTCATGATGTTTATAGGAGACCTAGGATCGATATATGCTTTCCATACATGCATATGCCCAATGTTGCATGGTATGTTGATGTTATAGGGATCACCTACTTTAATAAGGGGTGAACCAAGGATATATGGTGTCTCGGGATCATCGAATAAATCCGTGTGATATTCCCGTTAGAGGGTGGACCGTTTGGTTGGTAACGATTAGGCGGATTGGAGGAATTGTTTTGGTTTTGTTTCCACCTAAGGTTCGGGTGATTTTTCCAAGAAGGGTTGTAGGAATCAACGTAAGGGTTTAACTCGGGTTTGAAAGTGTACCACTTGTCTCTAGCTTCGTCGGTACGCGAGGATGCGTAGTCCGCAAAAGCTTGTCCGGGGACTTCCACGCAATCACGAGTATCATGGGGACCACTACATAATTCGCATGAAGAAGTGATTTTGTTCACTTGGCTTGAAAGCTTGGGAGCTTCGTAAGATTTCATGAGAAACTTGACTAGGTCTTCAAGTTCCATGATCCTACGGTCGGGAGTGCTAGAATTGTTCAAAGGCAAAGATATTGCCTTGACCGTTTTGTTCAAATCACGGGGATCATTCCAACTTCCGTTGTCATAGAGAGCAAGATCTTCTATGAGTTCCCATGATTCTTCCGCACTTAGATCACGTAGCTTGCCACCGGCCGATTGGTCAATGGTTCGCCTTGTGGAGAGATCAATATCGTCATAGAAGATTTGGACTTGGAGCCAAAGATCTATGCCATGATGAGGGACTTTTTAGAGTAAGTCCTTGAAACGAGTCCATGCTTCATATAGAGTTTCACCTTGATGTTGTTGGAACATCAAGATATCATTTCTAAGCTTGGTAGTTCTCCCCGGTGGGAAAAATTGAGCAAGGAAACGAGTGGTGAGATCTTCCCATGGGGTGATGGATCCCGCGGGTAGACGTTCAAGCCATTGACTAGCTTGATCACGTAGAGAGAATTGGAATAGGCGTAATCGGGTTGACTCTCTAGTTGTAACATCAAGGTCTATAGAATCTACGATTTTAAGGAAATCCTTGAGATGTTGATTAGGATCTTCGAAACGAAGTCCATGGAATGCACATCCGCTTTGCACCAACCGGATGGTGTTAGATCGCAAGGGGGACACATTGGATCCTTGAGTGAGCTCAATAGTGTTTCGATAGCCTTGGTGGCTAGGACGGGAATACTCTCCTAGGGTTCGGGGCCTAAGAGGTTGGTTTGCTAGTGGTGGGTTTTGTGGGTGGTTTTGTTGTGGTGGGTTGATGGGTTCAAAGATGTTACCACCTTCCATGATGTCGGATGGTAAAGGTTACGAACAAAGACACGAAGAAATGAGATAGACTAAAGAAAACCTAAAAATAAAAATAAAATCTTGCTAGAAAGGATTCTAGAAAGTAGACCTAATAAAAAGAAATCCTAACCTAGACAATAACTATTTCCCGGGCTGCGGCGCCAAAAACTTGATACGTGGGAATCGCACCAGGCTTTACCTCTCAAAGGCTCTCGAGAAGCTTACAACCCCCACCAGGCAGTGTACCTGATCGTTGTAGTATAGTATAGTGACAAGTACCAGGGGATTGATCATTCAACTCAGGAATAGTGTCGCTAGGATTAGAAAGCCTAAAAACTAGGTCTAGAGGTGAGGGATGATTCTTTTTGTATTTTTATATTTTTATAAAAGCAAATAAAATCTCGGGTTTTAGAAGAGTGGGCGGAATTAGTTGCTAGCCAACTAACCCAATAACTAAAGATGCAATCAAAATAAAATAACAAAAATGAAATGAAAGCTAATAAAACTAGTGGTGTGAACAATGATAGGGAAAGTTGTGTTTACTTAGGTTTCATTACTCCCTAGATATCTTTTACTGGTTGATAGTTTGTTACAATTGCATGGATGACGGGTCGTATTCCTTAATACTAGTCGTAGGGCCGTGTACAATATTCCCTAACTCTATAGGATCCTACTTCACTCCTATGTCGAGCCGTTAGAAGCTCCTAACATGGGATCATTAGAATTCTCCTACGCATTAAATACAACCGAAAATCATAGTACACCTCTGATCATGTTTCTTAAGACGTTCAAGCATATCACCAATGGAAGTCTGCCAGTTTTCTTAAGCCTAACATCGAATACAATCATCCGTAACAACTATAAACAAACAATCAACCCATAATTAACATCTAGGTTTCACTACATCTAAGCAAACACACAAGAGATCTAGCCAAGCATGTTAAATTCAAGACAAGTGTAAGATATATTCAAACAACACATAGACATATTGAATGAATAGAAAGAGTACTTATCTCAATTGAATATGAAAGGTTTCAAAGGGTAAAAACCCTTGAAAAAGCTGTAATATTCAGACTAGGGTTTCTCTCCAAAGTTACACCCTAATTGTTACTCTCTAATGAACGAAAATTGCAAAACTATATATAGATTTTACAGGGTGACGTCGTCAAGAAGGAAATTCTGACGCCGTCAACTCGCTGCCCATAATAAAATCGGATTGCCTAGATCCACTTTTGACGCCGTCATGTGTTATTCTACTCTGGGCCGTCACTAACAATTGGACCATGACGGCCTATGGTGACGCCGTCATGTCCATAGTGCAAAATTCTTCTGGATCGTCACGGACTTTATCCACTTCCACCTCTTGTATTGCTCTTGACGCCGTCATTAAGAAATTAGTGACGCCGTCAGGTACTGTTCCCAGCAAGGAAAATTAAGACTTTGTCGTTTTCTTCACTTTTATGCTCCAAAAATGTCCAAAATACTTCCTTTTCCAGAATTCACTCCAAAAGTACCTAAAATGACAAAAGAAACGATTTAGGGCAATATTTGATCAAATAAATTCAAATCCAGGCTAAAATGACCCCCTAAAAATGGTTCATTTTTCGCCTCATCAACAAGAAACATTGAAAAGGGAGTTATTGTCTTTGAAAAAACAATTGGATCAAACTGTTAAACAAAAACAGGAAATTCAAAAAGGGTTGACATCAATCAAACTCGAATACAAAAATAAAGAAACAAAACTTCTAAATGATTTCTAAAATCTCAAAACGTTGAAAAATAAATTGGAAAATAAGTTGTACACGCAAGGCCAAACCATTCAATCTGCTCAAATGATGCAAAATCATAGGAAATTAACTGAGGAATTTAGTGAAATGGATGTGTCTAAACCTAAAGAAAATTTCCTTAGAAATGGTATAGATGCTCAACCTGCATTATATGAGGCAAACACTATGCTTGAGCCTAATCATGCCCCTCCTGATGTGAGATCCTATGACGAGATTGATGAGATGGAAGATAGAACTAGGGAAAAACTTGCTGAGCAATTAAAGGATCCCTTGTGCATTGCTAATAATATGGTATTTCACTATGGTTATACTGATGATAATCATTCAACCATTTTTGTTCCTCAAAAGAAAATCCTCCCTGAGAAAGTTTTTTGGAATATTGACTTAGAGAAAATGAAAGCTGAAAGACTTGTGGGTAACACATGTACTATTTTTAGAATAGCTGACCCAACTATTTATCCTTTGAACACGCCCAAGCACCTTGTACCATTTACTCTTCCCACACAGTGTAATACTCTAATTGGATTATATGTTCTATGTCAACTGTTTAATGATTTTGAGAAAACATGTAAAAAGAGAATTACACCAACGGGGATTACTGAAGGGGAAAGGGGATTTGAGCAAACAAAATGGTGTTATCTAACTGAAGTCATGCCATTTTTCGATTTTCTTAAAGAACACTTTGAGGGTCTTAAAAAAACAATTAATGATGATGTGACTGAAATGAAAAAGGTCTTCAAAGATGTAGAAAATGAGGGTAAACAATTGGCTATTGATCTCAAATATAGTGAAATTGATAGGAAAAACATTCTCATTATGAATGAAAATTTGATTGCTAAGTGCATTGCAAAAGATGTATTTTACACTGTCACCGACTCAGCATTATCTACTCGACAATTTCATGAAATGTCGGTTACTTTGAATGTCTTCCAGAATCGTGTGATTGAGCTTGAGGGGGAGAATTTCAAATTACATCAAAAAATTTAAAACGACGACCGTGATAACATGGTCAGGCATTTCTCAAAACTAGAAGTTGATAATCTTAATTTACAACTAAAATATCAACATCTAGAAGAAAGCACTAAAATCTCAAATGCCAAGACATCTTCGGATGCTCCTGAATTTGACACATGTTTTGAATTAGCCAAAAAGGATGAAGTAATTCAAGCTCACACAAACATGATTCGGAAGCTGAGGGCCCAAATCGCACAATTAAAGTCTAACTTGGGCGAAGTGACCAATACCAGTTACCAAATGTCACTTGATTCTCAAAACTTTCAGAAACAAGGCATCATTAACGAATTACAACATGAAAATGTGTGGCTCCGTGCTGAAATGTCAAATGCTAAACAACGTTACAAAGAGTTATTTGAGTCTATTAAAATAACACGTGACCAAAACAATGAAAAAGTCACTTGTTTGTTAAACGAAATTGAGAATCTAAAGACTATGGTAAAAGGTAAAATGCCCGTCGTTTCATGTGACCATGCGATTTCCAATGTTCACGCTTGTAAGAAATATGTGTGTGATGCCTTGAATGTTTCTCTTCCCCTTAGGAACAATAAGTTAGTTCATAGCAACTATCTTAGACATCTTAAGGATTGCCTTGTCATACTTAGAGAAACCATTGAAAATGATAGGAGGTCTAAACCGCTGGATGATGTTGTTGTTGGTGCATGCTTCCTCACTAATAGAGCCCATGAATTATTAGATACGCTATAGGTTCATGCCCCAAGAATGATAACAAGTCGGATAGATCATTTGCATCGCACTCTAACATTGGCAACAAACATGTTACTTTTGATAACCCCCAAACAATGTTACAATCCAACATCATGATCACCGGTAAACAATTAGCAACTAAGCATACTAATGTTCCCATTATTGCTTCTACAGGAGTAAACGGTGTATCTAAAGCTAGCAATGTTGAACATTAGACCTCTATAGATCTTTGAGCACTCGTGGATTTATGAGTGCTCAAACACTCATCATTTTTGGTCAAATCTGAACTGCAAAACATACAAAAACACTCAAAAATGCATCAAAATACTAAAAATATTTCAAAATTGTGTTTTATATGTTTTAGATGCAAAATGAGCAAAAACAGATGAAAAACGTACAAAGTTTGCAAAATCGGCAGTTTCAGTCCCCCAACTTTCATAAAATTACAAAACTAGTCCCTGGAAATTCAAAATATGGAAAATTATCACCAAAGGTCCTTTTACAATCATAAGTTGTCATATTTTGTCCTTTGGTGAAAAATTGGAAAAGTTTTGGAAATTTACAAATTCAGTCCCTGGAGTTTCAAACTTTGACAGATTTGGTCCCTGGTGGGATAATTTTGAATGAAAAATCATTTTGGGTCTTTGGGAAGTTACAAAAATCGTTTTTAGTCCTTGGTGTGAAGTTTGTGGAAATTACATGTTTGGTCCCTCAAGTTTGGCAACTTGTCAAATTTGGTCCCCGAGAATTTGAAAAATGAAAAAAATGCAAGTTTGGTCCTTTGGCTATTGAAACTTGGCTAATATTACCCTTGGAAGGATTTTGGAACAAATCACATTTGCAGCCCCTCACTTTCACTTAATTACATGAATGGTCCTTGTGATTTTGTAACTTGAATAAACCAAATTGGACCCTTGTGATTAAATAAATCCAAACCAAACAAACCATAACCTGGTCCACAGTCCCCCCCAAGCCCAATCACAAAGCCCACTTCCTTTTTAATATAACAAGCCGGTCAAACAACCAGTCAACACCCTCACCCAAACACTGTACACCCATCCTCACCTCCCCGTTTTTCTGCAACTGGTTCCCCCCTCCTCCAAAGTCTTCACCAACCTCACCAAACCCAATTAATACCTTCACCAAAACCCTTCCCTTCATTAAATGCTACCCCTGTTTCACCAAACCCACCCAATTGGGTAAAATTACTTTTCCCGCCAAATCCAAAATCAAAGGCTGAGATGATGGGAAGCTAATCCAAGGGTTAAAAAGGTGTGGGAAAGTCAGAGGAGTGATCCAGGGCTTATAAAAGAAAAGAAAAGAGAGAAGAAAAGTAGTAGTGAATGTAGAGTAGCAATTAGCTTAGTTTAGTTCTAAATAGTGTCGAATTTTTATTTGTAGTTGTTCTCTTCAGTTTCAAAAGCTTGTAAACAATTAAATTAGTGTAATAAATAACTTTTATACCTTTAATTTCCAATTATCCAGTTTTAATTTAGTGTTGGTAATTTTAAATTTGAAAAATCCATTTTAGCTTGTTAAATTATTTAAACTAGTTGTTTACTGTTCCTTTGAGCTTATTATAGCTTATTCATAAGCTTTGTTAGGTATTTTGATCAATGGGATCAGCTTTTACTTAGTTGCCATAAAAATCTCAAAAATGCTCAAAAATATTATATAAATAAAAAATTCACTGTGTGAGAAGATTGAGGCATGGATTAGTGATGATTCTGGTTTGGTATGGTTTAATAGCTTTGTGGAAAGCTTTAGATGGGATTGGTGTACCTTGGTTCTCAGTCAATCACTTGGATTCCACCTTGTAAGCCATATGTCTATATTTCTTTTTATGCAATCTGTGTTAGTAGTATATGGTTTAAATGTTGTTTAATCCTGTTTAATCATGTTCCTTATTGGTTAGTTTAGGCATCACAGTCACTTTCATGGTTTAGGTTGCGAGTTTACCTCGCAAATTCTTCAATTTCAGTTTTAAAGGGGTGTTTGGTTCTGCCTAGTTTCATGTATGGCAGTTGTTTTCTTGCTTGTTTCTTTGCACCCTCAGCTTCCCTAGGTGGTACTAGGACTAAGTAAACCAAGAAATTGCATGCTCAACCTCAGATAGTCAAAATCAACCTGTGACACTTGTCATTAGTCAATTGTTTAGGATTAGGAGTAATATATTCATCATTTGGGTTTAAAGCTTATTAATATAGCTTATTTCAGTCTTGTTGTACCCTAATACATCAATTTCACTCAGTCATTTAGGATCAAACCTCAACAAAGTCAAAATTCAAGTTTGTTAGAAAAAGTCAAAAGTGGCATTTCAGATTTTTACCAAATTTGCATGATTTTTATAGAATTTTGTGTTGAGATTTAGTGTTTGAGCTTTTCAAAACTTAAAGTCTACCAGCTAGTCTTTAGTGTCCAATTGTTCTTTCATTTTTGTGATTTTTGTACTGGGCCCCACAAGCTAGGAAAGTTACTTGCAGGGCAAGGGGACTGTTCTGCATCAGCAGATATCCATCCCACCACCACCATTTTGGTGGTGGTTTATGACCACCTCAGTGGGTCCCATGAGCCAAAATTTGTTCCTTTCAACCCCCCCTGGTAGGCTTGAAAGATTGACCCTTAGTTTGACCTCACCACTTGTGGACCCCACCTGAATCTTCCCCTCAACTTTGTCCCATTCCTGTTTGAAATTGTGGTGTTTGGATTGCTTATTTTTGTCTTATCAGCTTAACCATGGCATCCTCCTTGTAGTTTCAGCTTATTCTAACCTATTAGCATCAGTTTTAACTTACTTTCACCCTTGGTCTCAGCTTATACTTGTTTTCAAAGCTTTTAGCTTTGACAGTTGACCAAAGTCAACTGTCAAGCTCATAAGCCTTCAAAGTGCTTATTTTCATGATGTAAAAAAGTTTGTTTTTACAAAAGTTTTTCATTTTTAATTGTAAAATAAGTTTGTAAAAGAAAATCCAAAAAACCAATTTAATTTTTAAGTGATAGTTTCTATTTAATGTGAATTAAATTTTAATTTTCATTTTTATATTTTTATTAAGTACTTAGCTTTTTTATATTTTTCTTAAAGTCCTCTTGTATTAAAGTAATTATAATAATTTTCTCAGATTTTTATTTTACCATTTAGTATTTATTAGAATTAATCTTAGTTTAATTAATAATTAATTAATATTAAGTATTAAAAAGCATAATTAGTTTTTATTAAGTGAAACCTAGTTTTTATATTTTTCCTAGCTTTTATATAATGTAAAATAATTTTAGAAATTTTCTTATAATTTTTACTGTTCATTTAGTATTTTTTATAATTTAAAATAGTTAATTAGGTAATTAATATTTAATTAGTAATTAATTAATATAAAAAGCAAAAAAAGACAAAAATACTTATTTTTAATTTTAAAATTAGTTTTTAGTTATTTTATAATTTTAGAAATTTTATTTTCACCTTTTTAGTATTTAATTAATATTGTATTATATTTAAGTTGTTTAAATATTAATAATTAGTATTAATTAGTATTTAATTAATATTAAATAATTAAATAGTGTAAAAATTAGTTTTCTTTTTCTAAAATTTTCTTTTATCTTTTAGTTTGTAAAAAAGTCATTTTCACCCCCTGGGTGTTTTCAGATTTCAGTTTTTACGTTTTATTTTGTACGTTTACGTTTTATTTAAACGTGAACGTACGCGTTTTAAGTTTTAAACGTTTCTGGTTTTTCTTATTTTCCAGTCTTATTCATATAGCTTGTTTAAGCTATTTCATTGTAGATTCCCTAGTTCAAATCATTCACAAACCCTTATCGTCCAAATTCACCCGATCACGAAACCGTTTTATAACCATCCACACCTCGTCGGGACATAACGACCCGGGGAAACCACTATATTCTGCGGAGCATTGAGCCTTAGGAGTTTGACTTGTTTGACCACATCTGTGGTTGAATTTAGTTGACTGCTTTTCCCTCAATCATGGATCATTAGTTATGTTTAAGTAATCACAAACACACTAAAAGAAAATCTCTATAACTTGTATTCTGAAGCGGAAAATAAACACAAGTATAAACAATGATTACTAAGAATACTTGATCCTCTATGGATCTTTTAATAATGCTAAAAACTTGTTTTTCGAACGTGTACATAATACATAATCGTGTGTTCCTTTTATAGACAAGGAACCCTAAAACGTTTCACAAGAAACGTATAATCTATAAACTTAAAGAGATATGCATTATTACTTCCTAATAAAACTCATGCATATCCTAACTAAATTACAAACTTCACGGAATATCTATATCCGTAGAAACAAACTATACTGAAACTATTCTTCAACAGATATACTACTTCAGCAGATATACTGCTTCAGCAGAAACCAGCTCTTCAGCAGTATCCTTTAGCAGTAACATTTAGCATAATTCTTATTTAGCAGAATTCCCAACAATCCTCCCCTAATCTTGAATTTGACATGGTTAAGTTCAAGATTCTTGATAGATCTTTAAAGGTATAAACCAAGAGGATTGAATTCGAACATCATCAGCAAAGAATCTTCATCAGCAGGATCTCTATGATCAGCATAAACTTGAAAACACCATTTTTTGCAGCAACAAATGACCAAATGTACATCAAAACATATTAGTTTCATACTATTCTCATCACATCCAGGTGTGTTAACTCCTGTGAGAGGTGAATCATTGAAAATAATGGATTTGATGTCTCTTTACCAATAGCCATCGCTACTGGAGTAGCCAAATGTTTAAGTTCGAAAACTATGGTACACTGATGACCATATGATTTTTAGCAAATCATCAGCTATAAACGGATTTAAGATGTCTTTACCTGTAGCCGTTTGCTCAGGACTAGTCAATTATTTTGGTAAGTAAATTACCTTGGAAATTGAACACCAAATATGGTTTTCCACAGCCTTTACCACAAGCCATACACTTGTGGGCTAGTCAATTATTGGGAATCCATAAGGAAAAATCCATGGTCAATTGACAACCATTCAACTCTTAGCTGTGAAGCATGGGTGAGTTGAGTACCCAATAGTTTTTAGCAAACTATTACAGCTATCAACAGATTTGACATGTTTTTACCAAAGCTGTACCATTTGGACTAGCCAACTTTTTGATGGAATAGTCAACATCAGGTAAGTTGATAACCAGAGAAGGTGTAGAAAGAACCAACACTAAAACCTGCATACAACATACACAAGACTATACAAATCTGTTAGTTTTGTTTTGTTTTTTTTGTTTTTTGTTTTTTTTTGTTTTTTTGTTTTTTTTTCCTAAAACTTAAGAAATATTCAACACAATATCATTAAGCAGCTCTCGGAACCCTGATCCTGATTTTGAACAAACGAACCAAAGATTCAGCAAACAATCTAGCATTTCCAACTGGATCAGGAGGAATCTCCAACTTATGTTGAAGCATTTTCTCCATAAGAGGCACAGTCAGAGGATAATTCTTCTCAATGAACATGATTACCCTGATTCCAGATGTAGTCTCCAAAACATGAACATAAGGAAGAGGATAAAATTTCCAACTTTGTACTTTCCACCTCTAATTGTTCTTCCACACTCCATAACCAGCACCAGTTGGTGAAGTAGAATCCATAAGCATAATACTGGGTAACCAACTCATTGAGAGTGACTAAGTCCTGATGATCCACAAGATGTAAAATTTCTTGAAGAAATGTGAATGACAGAGATGTTTTATCAAGCCTATAAATAGTGTTGATCTGTCCATTATTAGACAGCTCCCATCTAACCAAAACATCCCTAAAACCTTCTGGCCAATAATCAGGAGATCCTTCTCTGATAAAAGAAGAATCAGCAGCATTGACATTTACTACTCTATGCACTGAAGGAGGGTATGAGACCTTCATTTTAGCCACTCTTTTGGCCCTTCTACCAGGAATGTATAAAGCATCATGTGGAGAAGAAGGTTCTTCAGTAGGTACCTCCTCAGCAGATACATCTTCTGCAGCATGTGTTTCCACTGATGGAAGATCTAATGTAACATCAGTAGAATCCTTAGCATAAGATTGATCAAGTGCAACAGATTCAGCTTGAGCATCCATCTCCATCCTAATCTGTTTAGCCCTAGCAGCTGCAAGCTCAACTTCTCTCACTTTGATCTCATGAAATCTTGCCATTTCAGCTTGTTGATCATCATGCAACCTCTTTGCAGCCTCTTCACCCAATCTTTCCTCCTCTATTTGTCTTCTTGTTCTCTTTTTAGAAGGAAGATCTTCTGCTACAACTATTGCTTTGCCTTTGTCAATAACAGATGGAGCAACAACAGTTGTTGGATTAGCAAAAGTAGTCATAGTAGGTAAAGATACATGAGCAACAGCAGAAACACCCATATCAGAAGTGGAAATAGCATCAGCAGAATGAGATACAGATGTAACAGGCACATCAGCAGAATCAATTTCATCCATCTTTAACCTCTTAGACTGTGGTTCTGCATTAGTAGTAATGAGAGTAGGAACAAGCTTAGGAGTACTCAGTCCATCCTTTTGTAATCTAGTCTTTATTCTATTATACTGATTAACCAATTGTTCATCTGCTAAAGACCAAACTTGTTTCCTAGTCCAAGCATTATTATAAAGTGCACTACTTTGACTTTTCACAAAGTTTCTCATATACTCTCTTTGTTGTGCTTGAGTCATTGGTTTATCCCTTTTTGCTTTGGCAATTCTTTCAGCTGCCTCTCTCTTCCTTCGTTAGCAACCTGAGAAGGTGATTGAAAAGAACTAGGTGACAAAGGTAGAGGGGAATGTGGAGGCTAGTCAGGGGAAACATGTAATGCTTCAGCAGTTGTAGATGGCTCTCCATCATTTACCACTGATGGATTACCATCAGCAGCAACACCAGAAGATGATGGATTACCATCATCAACAACATTTTGAGAGGGTAAATCACTAGTATCATCACCCTCACCTGCATCATCATTACCATGTGGCAACATAGCAGCTAACAGAGGGTGATGTACCCCATCATAGTTTGTTTTCATTGAAGCAAATAATTTAGAACTAAGACCTTTTATAGGGATATGAACTCTGTCTTGTGTGGTTATGTCTAAAATTATTTGAAGAAACCTAGGGTACATTAAAAACTTATGCTTTTTCTTCTCAATATTTTCTAGCATATTATCAAAAATAAACTTTAGAAAAATTATAAGTTAAACCCTTGGAAAGACATACAATACCACAACCCAATTGGGCAGAGAATTGATCCCATCCACCAGACTTGTTGCTGATACATTGAAGCAGTGTGTGCACCAAAAACCTCCACTTGGGACAAAACTGATTCTTAAGCCACTTAGTTGTATGAGTACTTTGATAACCAGCTTCCCTCAACCCAGCAAGAATCACTTCAGTGTTGGAATGAAAGACACCATTCTCATCATCCAAACGAAGCTTTGTCCTTATCAATGATTCAGTCACCACATACTCATTTCCATCAATAGTAGCTACAATCTATGTGTCAGACCTTTTTCTAGCAGATGCCCAAAATTGCTTCACCGTCGATTCATATATCACATTTGGAGAATGTGTTAAAGCATAATGAATCTTGGAACGCTGTAGAAACTCCACCATAGGATCATACAGTTCATGATCTTTTGTCTTACTCAGAAAAGCAACCTTGTTATGATTTTTCTTGAATTGAAGTGTTGCCATTCGAAGGATTTTGTGAGAAACGGTTATGAATTATGCAAATGAATGATGGGTTTAAATTGATTGCTGAGGGAATAAGTTAGTTTTGGGCGAAGATATGCAAAATAGGTTATAGATGGAAGTTACCCAATCGTGGTCAAGAATATCGGAACAAATCGTTGACCATATCTGACGTGTAAAGGGGCTCCATCCAATTTCAAAATTAACCTTTCAGCAGAAATGGTGGTCAAGCTGCTGATAAAAAGTCAATCAGCAGAAACAACTCAAGAGTTAAAATATCTTCAATAAATATCCTGAGTTTTACTATGCCACCCAACTCGCATTAATTACCATTAAGCCTTGACTTCGCCTATAAAATAATCCCCAAATTACACATTACGGATATCAATTACCCCCAATTATCATCAAACCCTAATTTCTCAATAAAATCCCAATTATCCACCAAAATCAACAATCAAGCAATAACCATGTCCTCCAAGCCAAGTATAATCAACATCTCTTCCGATTCATCTGATTCCTCAGAATCACTCACATCTCCACCTCCATTAAGACTTCCAACCAACCCACGAGGTCTGACCAAAGAACAGGCCAAGAAAAAGAAACATGATGCAAATCCTCCAAGTCCATCACCATCAGAGGACCCTACAAACGTTCCTTTGGATTTGGATGATTCGGATGCTGAGAGGGAACTAGAAAGAAGGTGGAATGCTCTAGAGAGAGGTGAACCAAGCCATGCCCCCGTTCCTACTGAGATACAATACGTCTCTCCTTTATCTTTACTTCTGATGAAGAATCTTCAAAGGATGAAGATGAAGATCCACCATTCATCCCTCCTTCCACACCAGAAAGATCCCAACCAAGGCCAAGGAAGTCTAATCCATCTCTTCCAACATCATGAAAAGTGGTGGGTCTTCCTACTCCAGGATCTGGTGTTTCATACCATGGACGCAAAGGAAAGGTCAAGAACGCAGAGGTGATGGGTAAGGGAAAAAGGAAGGTGGAGTAGAAGACGGTGTGATGTTGCTGATGAGGCGATAAATGAACCACTTTTAGGGGGTCATTTAAGCCCGAAATTGAATTTATTTGATCAAATATTACCCTAAATCATTCCTTTTGTGATTTTAGGTACTTTGGGAGTAAAATCTGGAAAAGGAAGCAATTCGGACGTTTTTGGAGCATAAAAGTGAAGAAAACGCCAAAGACTTAATTTTCCATGCTGGGAACAGTGTTTGACGGCGTCAAGAGGAAGAATTCGACGGCGTCAAGAGTAAAGACCATGACGACCCAGTACAAACATGAAGGCGTCACAAGTAGAGCGTCAAGAGTTAAATGTGTGACAGCCTGCAAAAGTGGACTACATGACGGCGTCAGATGTAGATCAAGGCAGTCTGAGGAATTATTTGGCGGCGAGATGACGGCGTCACCCATTTGTTCTTGACGCCGTCAGCCTCTAATATCTATATATAGTTTTCTAATTTTCATTCATTAAAAAGGAACAAGTTTGGAGAAACCCTAAGGCCGAACCATATACGTATTTTACAGTTTTTTCAAAGGTTTTCAGCCCTTGAATGCTTACATGTGCTATTGAGATAAGTATTTTTTTAATTCAATCAATATGTCTATGTGTTGGTTGTCTATATCTTGTGCTTGTCTTGATTCCACCATGTTAGGCTAGATCTATCTTGTGTTTGCTTAGATCTAATGAAACCTAGATGTTGATTATGTGTTGATTACTTGTTTATGGTTGTATTGGATGAATGATTTCAATATTAGGCTTAAGAAAACTGGCAGATCTCCATTGTGTAACATGCTTGAACGTCTTAGGAAATATGAACCGATGTGTACTAGGTTTTATTGATTGTATTTAATGCATGAGTAAATTCTAATGATCCCATGTTAGGAGCTTCTTAGCCGGCTCGACATAGGAGTGAAGTAGGCACTCATAGGATTGGGGAGTTAAGTACGCCACCCCATGAATGGTATTAAGGAATACAATCCGTCATCCACGCAACTATAACAAGTAATTAACGTGTAAAAGATATCTAGGGAGTAGTGAAATCTAAGTAAACACATTTCTCCACATATTGCTCACAACCTTAGTATAATTAGTTTATTTTCATTTTAGTATTTTATTTTGATTGCATCTTAGTATTGGGTTAGTTGACTAGCAACTAATTCCGCCCAAAATCCTTCAAATCCGAGATTTTAAATTGCTTTCTAAAAAATATAAAAATACAAAAAAGAATCATCCATCATCTCTAGACTTAATCTTTAGGTTTTCTAATCCTAGCGACACTATTCCTAGCTGAACGATCAATCCCCCGGTACTTGTCATTATACTATACTACATCGATCAGGTACACTGCCTGGTGGGTGTTGTAAGCTTCTCTAGATCCCTTGAGAGGTAAAGCCTGGTGCAAACCCCACCCATCAAGTTTTTGGCGCCGCAGCCCGGGGAATATTTATTGTCTAGGTTAGAATCTCTTTTTATTAGGTCTACTTGCTAGATTCCTTTCTAGTAAGATTTTATTTTTATTTTTAGGTTCTATTTAGTCTATCTTATTTCTTTGTTTCCTTTGTTCGTAAACTATCTCGATGGATAACAATAATATTGATCGTTTGATTCCTGTTATTCGTGTTTTTCGTCGTAGGATTTTCCAAATGCCCGCCCCAATCCCTTTAGTGGAAAATGAGAACCCACCTAACCTCTCGCCTAACCACCACTTTGACAACAATTCTGAGTTAGAGGAGTCTGACAATGATGATGACCATAGGGCTAGTCCTTTTTACTATTCAGACTCCGATGGGGATCTAGGTGATGATGATGTGATTAACGAGGATAGGATGGAAGATGAAGTGAACCCTTTTAGGTATGTCGACCCTAGAACAAGGATTGAGAGTGATAGTTCATTCAATATGCAATTCCCTTGTAAGATTGGATTTATGAGCTTTAACGCCTACCTTAACTCATCTCTCCCAATGAACATAATCTCGCGTAGTGAATATAATAAAATCATGGTAGATGAGTTAGAATATAAAGGAGATAATATCATTGCTAAGGCAATATCATTGCATGTGTTTGTAGGACGCTTTGCTTATCTTTCTTAGTTCATGGTTATGGAGAATCTAGGAGAATTTATTGACAGTAAGTTAACCCAAGTTGTATTTGGAAAACCTTTCAAAAGGTTGACCAACCATGATGAAAAACTTATGGAAGGGTTAATTACATTCTCGGATGGGGACGAAGATTTTGTCTACCAAATGCCCCGTGCACACCCTAGGTTCAAGGATTTTTCCATGGAGAAGTGTAGTAGGTATCCGCCCATAGAAATACTAAGTGAGAATGATAAGAGAAAAGGGCTTAAATATGTTCATGAAAAGAATAAAAAATACTATAGTGGATGTTTAGAGTTAGGAGATGATTATAAGAAAGATGAGGCGAACATTAGATGGCTCACGCTTGGTTATGTGAGCATAAGCGATACACGGTAGCCCATGACCTTGAGTCTAGCTACAAGACTCGTAAATAAAGAAAAGCGCTTCTTGGGAGGCAACCCATGCTTTGTGTGATTTTATTTTGTTTGTTTGTTATTTGCTTCCGTATGCATGCTTTATTTTTATTGTTGGTAGATCATGCTTCTAAACTAAAAAGTGGAAATACTTTGATTTGTTGTTTGGCCTAGTCTTAACTTCACCCAAAAGGTATTTTTGCAAAAGATAAGTGTAAGGGGAAACCCCAAATATGTTTTTAAGAAACAAACCGATCATGATTCTACACAATATTAAGTGAGCATGTATATTCATATTTGTTAGAGTCAAATGCTTGTATCGAGTCATAATGAAGTTTTGCAGGATTTTCCAGGAAGTAGGACCAAGTTTTTCCAGAAATTTTCCGGAAACTTAACACAAGAATTTCTGCAGGTCACTTCTGACGGCGTCATGAGCTTGCTCTTGACGGCGTCACGTGTAAAAATCTGGAAATTTTTCCAGTTTTGTTTTTTCTAACGGAGTTTTAAAGTTTTTGTTGAATTATTAAGTTTTATAATCTCCAGGAAATCTGCAAACTTCATTCCACAAGCATTATATCTTACTTTGCTTTCTAGGATTTCGTAACTTATGTAGATTGCCGCCGATTTTATGCGAGGTTGCCTTGTCTGTTTTCTCAGGATTTACAGGTTATGTATGACAAGAAGATGATTTATTTTTCTGGAAGGGAAGCTTTGATTGTTCATTTTCTTGGAGGAAGATCTAACCTGGCCACCTTATTATCTATACCGAGCGAATCAGGGGAGTATTTGATTTCATTCGTTTTACTTATTTCACTTTTACATTCTTTACTTGAACATTAGGTACAATGTTCATCTTAAGTGTAAGGGGAGGGTAAAATGATGATACCTTACAGATACACTTTCGCTTGAGTTTGTTTATTTGATAGTAGATGTGTAATAAAATTATGATAAATACTTGTTAGTGCAATTTTAGCACCAAATTTAAATTTTTTTTTACAACATTTAGGAGTGAAACTTTAGCTATAGCAAGCGTCTCATGGATAGGAGATTGTATGACTAGCACATGGCCATATCATTCAGAAAAATTTTCCACCCAAATATGTGAGGTTCGCCTTTAGATTTGATAGGAAAAGCATTTACTATTAGTGCTTATGAGTGTATCGGTAGCATTTAGATTCTAGAACTTGCGTTAGTGATGCATCCCGAGACCGCTAGTGAGACTACATTCGTGTAGTAGGATTTACTACATGATAAGAGGCATTAGGATCACCCTTGTGTTAAACCCGTATCATAATTACTTGACCATTTAAGTCATATTACTTGGCTAGTTAAGTCAATTAATTTTTCCCACACCCTTAGCGTTGTACTCATTTTTAGTACACGAAACCCCTAGTACACCCCTCCGAGCCTATCTTTTCGTTTCTAACTTTAAGCATTTTACTTAAAGGAAGAATTTGTTACACCCCACTTAAATGTACACCCAAATCGCCTTAGCCTTCCGTGTATGCACTCATTTTTAGTGCATTATTGTTATTTGTTAAACCCTAAGTTAACTATCTAATTGATTACATGGTTGCTAAGTCGAGTCATATCCTTGTACATATTGTTTTGGGACGATTGGGACTCATGGGTAAAGTACTTATTTTATGGAGTAATGTGGAAGAACATCATATTATTACCCCCATATGTACGTTAATCTTAAAAGTACTCCAAGTGTTTTTGATTATCTTAATTCGAGTCATTAGATTAGTTTATTGTAAAGTATGTGAAAATTCAAGTGTAAGGGGAATTTACATTCCCTATGATGTATTATTTTGGATGGTAGCGTAAGAGTGTATGAAAAAAAATCGAAAAAATCAAGAAAAAGAAAAAAATAATAGAAAAAGAAAAAGAGAAAAAACATACGGACTACCATCCCTTTTTATTCTATGTTCATTTTATGTTTTTGTTATTTTTCATTTATTAGCTTAAGTCGAGTCTAGTCTTGGCTTAGCAACCCCATATTGTACATGTAATTAACCAAGATTGTTAACTCGCCACCAGTAAAGACTGCCTATATCCAACAAAACCGTGTATTTCATATCCCTACACCTTACGTTACAACCCTTTAAAAGACCTCTTTGATAGTTTATCCTAGGTGCTTACGCCATGTGGTGGAGGTTTGATCCTTTCCCAAGCCTATGGTAATCTATTTTGCTATGACAGGTAGTGAGAGATATCTTCCGTTTCCATATTGTAATTTATACTTTATTACACCCGAGAGATGTGAGTATCTAAACACTATTTATGAGGTGCTAGTATATGACCTCCGTGGTTGTCTTTGGTCTTTAGTGGAACGATTATTTGTTGTAATTACTTTTATATTAGTGTTAAATGACCCCTAACTTGTATTTTGATTAGAATAAAAGCGCATTTGCTTGAGGACAAGCAAATCTCAAGTGTAAGGGTATATGATGAGGCGAAAAATGAACTACTTTTAGGGGGTCATTTAAGCCCGGAATTGAATTTATTTGATCAAATATTACCCTAAATCGTTCCTTTTGTGATTTTAGGTACTTTGGGAGTGAAATCTAGAAAAGGAAGCAATTCGGACGTTATTGGAGCATAAAAGTGAAGAAAACGCCAAAGACTTAATTTTCCATGCTGGGAACAGTCTTTGACGGCGTCAAGAGGAAGAATTTGACGGCGTCAAGAGTAAAGACCACGACGACCCAGTACAAACATGAAGGCGTCACAAGTAGAGCGTCAAGAGTTAAATGTGTGACGGCCTGCAAAAGTGGACTACATGACGGCGTCAGATGTAGATCAAGGCAGTCCGAGGAATTATTTGGCGGCGAGATGACGGCGTCACCCATTTGTTCTTGACGCCATCAGCCTCTAATATCTATATATAGTTTTCTAATTTTCATTCATTAAAAAGGAACAAGTTTGAAGAAACCCTAAGGCCGAACCATATACATATTTTACAACTTCTTCAAGGGTTTTCAGCCCTTGAATGCTTACATGTGCTATTGAGATAAGTATTCTTTAATTCAATCAATATGACTATGTGTTGGTTGTCTAGATCTTGTGCTTGTCTTGATTCCACCATGTTAGGCTAGATCTATCTTGTGTTTGCTTAGATCTAATGAAACCTAGATGTTGATTATGTGTTGATTACTTGTTTATGGTTGTATTGGATGAATGATTTCAATGTTAGGCTTAAGAAAACTAGCAGATCTCCATTGTGTAACATGCTTGAACGTCTTAGGAAACATGAACCGATGTGTACTAGGTTTTATTGATTGTATTTAATGCATGAGTAAATTCTAATGATCCCATCTTAGGAGCTTCTTAGCCGGCTCGACATAGGAGTGAAGTAGGCACTCATAGGATTGGGGAGTTAAGTACGCCATCCCATGAATGGTATTAAGGAATACAATCCATCATCCACGCAACTATAACAAGTAATTAACGTGTAAAAGATATCTAGGGAGTAGTGAAATCTAAGTAAACACATTTCTCTACATATTGCTCACAACCTTAGTATAATTAGTTTATTTTCATTTTAGTATTTTATTTTGATTGCATCTTAGTATTGGGTTAGTTGACTAGCAACTAATTCTGCCCAAAATCCTTCAAACCCGAGATTTTAAATTGCTTTCTAAAAAATATAAAAATACAAAAAAAGAATCATCCATCATCTCTAGACTTATTCTTTAGGTTTTCTAATCCTAGCGACACTATTCCTAGCTGAACGATCAATCCCCCGGTACTTGTCATTATACTATACTACATCGATCAGGTACACTGCCTGGTGGGGGTTGTAAGCTTCTCAAGATCCCTTGAGAGGTAAAGCGTGGTGCAAACCCCACGCATCAGTTGCCAAGGACCAAAGATATAAAACTAGGTTCTTGAGCAACATCATCATCATTTTCTCCTTTCCATTTTCACCTTCAGCTTCTTCATCGTACTGGTCATGCATATCCACCAGCCTTTTGTAATAGATGATAGGAGCTAGAATGAGTTTGGTAGACATAGTATAGGAATGGTCTTGTATTTCAATTTGAAGTTAATTGTAAGCTGTAAATTGTTTCTTGAATGAATGAACAACTTTTCTCAATTGTTAACTTTTTAATTTTACTTCAGTAGAAACAATGAGTCTCAGCATATATTACTCTTCAGCAGAAACAAACTCTAAGCTTACAAGACCATTTCCCTATTGCAACAGTCTTGGTGAAAAATCAGACACAAAGTAACAAACAAAACCAAACAAAACTTACAAGAACATTAGTTGGTTAGTGTTAGCAAACACAATACCAAACAAAATATACAAATAATATACAATTATACAACTACAATCCTCCCCTGAGGCTTATGCCTCCCCTCAAACTTTGCAGTTAAGGGTTAAGCATCCCAATATCGACAGCTAAGTGTTGAAACCTAGGTCCATCAAAAGCTTTAGTCAACAAATCTACCACATTATCATCTGTGTGAATCTTAACCACTTTAATCAAATGTTTTTCATATGCATCTCTTATAAAGTGGTGCCTGATTTCAATATGCTTGGTTCTATTATGAAAAACTGGATTTTTAACTATGCATATGGTGCTTTGATTATCAATGAAAATGGTGGTATTCATGAAATTAAACCCATAATCCAGCAATTGATTCTGAATCCATAGAACCTGCCCACAACAATTGGCAACAGCAACATACTCTGCTTCATTAGTTGAGGTAGCAACAATAGTCTGTTTCTTGCATTGCCAAGAAATTAGTCTTCTTTCAAGAAATTGGCAACCTCCAGTTGTGGATCTCCTATCCATATTTGCACCAGCATAATCACTATCACTATAGGCTTCCAACCTAAAATAAGACTCTCTTGGGTACCAAAGACCTAAATTGGGTTGGCCCTTGAGATACTTGAAAATCTTTTTAACATCATTCAGGTGGGAAGTAAGTGGAGTGACCTGGTGTCTAGAACAAGCACTCTCAGCAAATGTAATGTCAGGCCTAGAAACTGTCAAATACATCAATGAACCAATCATGGATCTGTATAAATGAACATTCACAGCAGGATCTGGTTCAAGATTATTCTTTGGTTTTGGAGCTTCATAGGGTGTAGTGGTAGTTCTGACATTTTCCATATCAAACTTCTTCAACATTTCTCTCACATATTTATCCTGATTGATAAAGATACCATCAGGTTTCTGCTGAACTTGTAAACCCAAAAAGAAAGTGAGCTCCCCCATGGCACTCATCTAAAACTCTCCCTTCATTAATTCCTCAAACTCCTTGCACCATTCTTCTTTAGTGGAACCAAATATGATGTCATCCACATATACTTGCACAAGGATGATGTCTCTGGAATCTTTCTTAAGAAAGAGTGTCTTGTCAATGGCACCTCTTCTATAACCATGCTTCAGCAGAAATGCAGAAAGCCTAGCATACCAAGCTCTTGGTGCCTGATGTAATCCATAGAGAGCTTTTACAACCTTGTAGACATGATTTGGATGATCTAGGTCTTCAAAACCTTTGGGTTGAGTCACATATACCTCTTCTTCAATCTCACCATACAGAAAAGCACCTTTCACATCCATCTGATATACAGTAAATCCCATATAAGATGCATAGGCTAAGAAGATTCTGATGGCCTCCACTCTAGCAACTGGTGCAAAAAACTCATCATAATCTATTCCTTCCTCTTGCTTGAACCCCTGAGCCACTAATTTGGCTTTATTTTTCACCACAATACCCCTTGCATCTCTTTTATTCTTCAAGATCCATTTTGTCCCAATAGCCATTTTCCCATCAGGTAGTGGTACCAGTTCCAAACCTACTGATTCTTAAATTGTAACATCTCTTCTTGTATAGCTTCAAGCCAACTTGAATCAACAAGAGATTGAGAAACACTGATTGGCTCCATTTGAGAAAGAAAACAAGCAAACAGACAATGCTTAAAGTCTGTATGATTGTCCCTTTGTTGATTGGAGACATAGGAAATAAAAGCAACTTCACCATACTTAGTATTTTTCACAGTACTTCTAGTTCTAACAGGTGCTTTTGGATCTCCAAGAATCTTTGATTGAGGATGATCAATATTTATCCTTTTTGTGGCAATGGGATTGACAGCAATTGTGGTGTCAAGATTGTTCACTGTGGGTTCAAATTCACTGTCATAGGAAGAGGAATTGAAGATACCAGCTTTGGGTTGGTGATGACCAAGATCAGAAGGACTTGGAAATCTTGTATATGGTTTTACAAAGTCTGTGGACACACCAGTGGAGATTGGAGATTGTGCAGCAAGACCATCAGCAGATTTGTTAATGTCAGAAGAAACAAGAGAACCTTCAGAAGAACCATCAGCAGAATCCTGGTTTCCACTGACTACTTGTGCTGACTGTCTGAGTAGTTCCTCAGTCTCTTTTGCAAACTTCTCACCAAGTCTCTTAGCTTCTTGAGTAGCTGCATATTCTTGCTTCTTGAGTCTAGCAAGGTCCTCTGCATAGTGTGACTCATCTTCATGTTCATTAGAAGTTTCTTTGGAATTATCATCTGTAGCTGAGTTAGAAGGAAAAGAGGGTACAACAATGGTTTGTTGTTCATCTTGCTCAAAGTCACTCTCTGAGTCATCATCCAGGGTACCTGCATGGTTAGTGGGAGACTCTTTTGTACCTGCAGCTTGGTTAGAAGCATATCTAGTATAGCCCAAGTGATCAGTTAAATAATCCAGGTCAAAATACCAAACATGACCTTGTCCTTGAACATTAGGCTTATCTTCTAGGTATCTTAGGTCAAGAGTCTCCACAATCTTTTTAGCATTCAAATTTTAAACCCTATAAGCCTTACTATGATCTGAATAACCCACAACATACCCCTCATCAGCTTTTCCATCAAATTTTCCCAGGGAATCACTAGTGTTCAAAATGGTTGCTTGACAACCAAAAGGTTTGAGGTAATGAATATCTGGAACATTCCCAGTGAGAAGTTCATAAGGTGTCTTGAAATGAGGTCTAGTGATGGATACCATGTTCAACACATAACAAGTAGTACTTACTGCTTCAGTCCAGAACATAGTGGGTAATTTAGAGTCTGCAAGCATGGATCTTGCTGCCTTTATTAAGGTCCTATTCTTTCTTTTAGCAACCCCGTTTTGTTGTGGGGTTCTTGGATTGCTATAGTCCCTTTTTATCCCTTTAGACTGACAAAGTTCTATTAATACCACATTTTTGAACTCTGTCACATTATCACACCTAATTCCTTTAACCTTTTTGTTTAGCTGGTTTTCAACAAGGGTAATGAATTCTTTTAAAATTGGAGATGTTTCATCTTTAGTTTCATAAAGAATACCCAACAAAACCTGCTATAGTCATCAGTGATTACCAAGCAGAAGTACTTATGATCAATACTCCTGATTTGAGTGGGACCAAAGAGATCCATGTGCAGCAATTGAAGAGGTTCTGAAATGGTGCTCACAGCTATAATGGATTTGTATAAGGCTCTGTGTTGCTTTCCTTTGTTACAGGAAACACAATTGTGGTCATTGGTGAAGACTTTTGAAGGAAGTCCTTGAACAAGGCCAAGTTTAGAAAGCTTGTTAATGGTCTTGAAATTCACATGAGCCATCCTTCTATGCCATCTTGTAGATTCATCTAGGGTTGCTTTAGCCACCAAACATGTTAGTTCACCTTCAGGTTGGACATCATTCAAATTGAATGTGTACAAATTGTTGTTTCTAGGAACTCTTAGCAGAATTGCGGTATCTTCTAGAAGTTTGAAGTCTTTAGAGAGCACAAGACATTCATCCTCAGAGAAGAAGACTTTATTCTTGGTGTCACATATTTGTGACACTGAGAACAAGTAGAAATGTTGCAGTTCCTTCACATAGTATACATTAACAAAATCCAACAGAGGTGTTTTGATGTTGCCTTTCCTAGTGATTCTACCATCTCCTCCACCAAAAGTCACAGTGCCTCCTCCTTCTATGGGTACAAAATCATGCATCTTATCTTTATTTCCTGACATACTCCTGGAACAACCACTATCTACTATACCTAATTCTTTACTCTTCAGAGGATGATCCTACAACAACAACAAGAGAAATATACAAAATGTTAGTACACATTGGAGACTCAAGTCATTGATGACTTGAGCTTGCCTTGTGGATCATAAAAGTTAGGCCATGGAGATGCATAAGATCCACCATTGTTCTTGGGCCTGTATTGAAAATTAGGTCCCTTCTTAGTCCAAGAACAACCTGCTGAGGGCTTCACAGCAGTATCCCAATACCCTCCACCAACATACATTGAGTCAAAATATCTAGGCCAATAACCATTCTAAAAATAAGAACTAGTTGGTTTCACATATGGTCTAGCAACAGTTCTCCTCCAATGAGAAGGTTTATCAGCAGAATTGCTGGTTTTATGAGTTGCTTTTGGAACGAAAGATGGTATATCATTAACATTTTTCCACATTGGTCTAGGTTTCCTTTTACTAACACATACACCCATTCTTTGCTCATGAAAATTACAATCCTTAATCAAATGAAATTTACTTCCACACACAAAACATTTATTCTTTTTAGAAGATTTATTCAAAGTGAAAGATGTTCCATGACATGCAAAATTATTCAAACTACAAACATTGCTAGAATTGTTTTTGACAGAATTAAAAAAATTGTTTTGCAAAGAATTAAATAACAAGTCTTCAGAGGAAACTGTCTTGGAATTAGCAGTAACTCTAACAGGCTTGTAGGGAGTCTTGGGTGTTGTCTTGGGTGAAGTCTTGGGAAGGTCTGACTTTTCATTTGAATCACAACTGGTATATGTAGTAAACCCTTGGTTTGAGGACTTGTCACTGTCAAAACAAGAGACAAAGTCAGTAGATTTAGAATCAGGGTCTGGCAAGTCACTTGACATTTTGCCATAAAGATGGTGTGATCCATCAAAGTCAACAGATATGGAAAGGTTAGTGGGCATGTGTTCTCCTCTAATAGGTCCAGCTACAGCATGTAAGTTACCTTCTTTTACATAATTAGCTAATCCTGCTGGTGTTGATTTACCTAGATCATTCCTAGCTTCTAAACCAACATACTTCTTAAAACCTAAACCTATTCCAGAGTTAACAGATTGACTACCATAGATTAAGCTAGCTAAATTGTCACCTAATATTAACCATGATTTATGTCTAGCTACTTCCTCATCTAGTTTCTCATTCAGTACTAGGTTTTCTGAAACTACATCAGCTTTTTCTTTCTCAGTACGCCTTAAATCAATCTTAGTACATTCTAATTTACTTTCTAACACCCTTATCTTTTCATCATAAGCAAGCTGATTCTTTTGAAACCAAATTTTTTGTCTTTCCAAAGTTTTTAAAGCCTGTTTATAAGCCTCAACTTCTACATAACATTCATTATACTTAGGTTTCAATTCATCATAAGCTTCCTTAATTTCTTTACATCTTTCACTACAACCAAAGACACAGTTATGTACCTGAGAGATGCCCATCAATGCAACTTGATCATGCTTGTCCTCTGTATTGCAGCTTTCCAGCATAGAAACTTGATCAGAACTAGATGCTTCATCAGGCTCATGAACTGTCCAATTGACATGTTCATCCACAGTGACCAAAGCTTTGGAAGTTCTAGCTTTAGAGGTTCCAGCTTCCTTTTGACTCTACTGATAGGTAGTATATCTAACCTCATCACCAGCCTTCCTATCCTTGCATTCCCTTGAGAAGTGACCCACCTGACCTCAAGTATAGCACTTGACCTTCCTTCTGTCAAATCTAGCAGGATCTCTTCCCTTGAAGCCAAACTTTCTCCCAGACTTATTCTCAAACCTCTTGATGTTCAATGAAATCATTGCCAACTGCCACTTCAAGTTCATCTCTTCCATATCTAGTGGATCTATCTGTTCAAAGTCCTCATAGGCCAGTTTCTGCTGATGTTCATACTCAGCAACAAAAGAGTGAAGTACATCTTCCATTATGTTACTGGATTGTGGTTGAGAAGTTGATTTAGTGGTGATGTGAGAAGATGATCCTGATGAGTATGGGCTTGAGGTATGAGGCACCTGATTTGATGAGGTGCTAACAAATGCTGAGTGAGTGGATGTACGAATGGGACTTCTGACATCAGGCTCAAGAGATTTAAGTCTGTTATAGAGGTCATCAAAAGAGAGCATATCCAATCCACCTTTAGCCTTTAGTGCAATGCTTACTTGTAGCCAAGATGGTGGCAGTGATCTTAGAAACTTAGCATTGCAATCTTCATTGTCTGGTCTAGCCTTCAGCTGATTCAATTGGCTCAGAATCCTGTGGAACCTGTCATAGCCCTTGTGGATGCCTTCTTCCTCAGATATTTGGAATTCTTGAAACTGCTGTTTTAGCATGGACTTCTTCATCCTTCTTGACTCCTCATTCCCACCAAACCTAGCCTTTATTGCCATTCATATGTCCTTAGCATCTTCCATGAAGTGAAATTCACCCATGTGGTCATCTGGTATAGCCTGAAGAAGAATAGTTCTGACTTTATTCTTTCTCTGAACAGCCAGTACCTCTTCAGCAGTTTTGGGACCAAGAATGGTAACAACCCCATCAACATCTTTGACGTGTTTCTTCAGACTATTACCTTTACGGACAACTTCCCAAAGATTCCAGTCAATGTTAGTGATCCAATTTTGCATTTTCATAGACCATAATTCATACTCCTCCGCATTCTTAAGGTATGGGAATTTGGCATTACTGTTTGTGAGGGTTAGTTGTTGGAAGGATGTGGTGTTTTGGTTCTGAGTAACATCTGATTCATCATCTGATCCAGCCATTGATTATTTTGATTGTATTTGGTTGTAAGGGTGTAAGAAAGATGTTCTTAGTATCACAGAGACTTTCCCGAGGCTCTGATACCACTTGTTGAACCTTAGACCTTGATAGATCTTTGAGCACTCGTGGATCGTTAGTTATGTTTATCTAAAAGAAAATCTCTATAACTTGTATTCTGAAGCGGAAAATAAACACAAGTATAAACAATGATTACTAAGAATACTTGATCCTCTATGGATCTTTTAATAATACTAAAAACTTGTTTTTCGAACGTGTACATAATACATAATCGTGTGTTCCTTTTACAGACAAGGAACCCTGAAACGTTTCACAAGAAACGTATAATCTATAAACATAAAGAGATATGCATTATGACTTCCTAATAAAACTCATGCATATCCTAATTAAATAACAAACTACACGGAATATCTATATCCGTAGAAACAAACTATACTGAAACTATTCTTCAGCAGATATACTGCTTCAGCAGAAACCAGCTCTTCAGCAGTATCCTTCAGCAGTAACCTTCAGCAGAATTCTTATTTAGAAGAATTCCCAACAAGCAAGTCACAGCCTAGGTGCAATACAAAGAATGATAGGGCTTTGCCGGCTAAGAGTGCACTTAAGAAGGAAGTAGAAGAAACCTATAGGAACAATAAAGTCATGTTTATTGAAAAGAATCGAGTTGAATCAAACATTTATGTTAACAATGATGTAATTAATTTGAATTCTGGTGCTATTTGTAAGACTTATAACGAATGTTTATTTTTTGGTAATCATGATGCTTGTGTTGTGTCTTTCCTAAAATCCTTTATGCAATCTTCAGTCAAGAATGTTTTGAATGCTAAACATGTTAGGCAGGTCTGGAAAAAAACAGGAAAGATTTACACTAACGTTGGTTATCAATGGAGGCCTACTGGAAGGAAATTCACCCTAGGAGAAAAGTGCCCCTTGACTAGGATCACTAACTCCAAGGTAGTGCCTATTAAGAAATGGAAACCTACTGGTAGAATGTTCCCGATAGAAGCACTTAGTACCACTTCTAGGTCTAGTGCATCACTTAGTAAAAATACCAACAGTATCTCCGTGACTTATGATAATCCAATGTTTGTGTGTGCTAAACAAACGGACCCCAATTGCTTGTGGGGCTCCAGCTTTTTCAGTTTTCCACCATTTTCTGGTTTCAAATGCAGGTCGTACAAATCGTCCTTTGGTATTTGGACTCAGGCTGCTCAAAACATATGACCGGGGATCGCTCACGGCTCAAGAATTTCGTGGAAAAGTTCATTGGTACGGTCAGATTCGGGAACGACCATTTGGTGCGATAATGGGTTATGGTGATTACGTCTTTGGAGACAGTGTGATATCCAGAGTATACTACGTGAAGGGACTTGGACATAATCTATTCTCTGTTGGTCAATTTTGTGATTCAGATCTTGAAGTTGCCTTCAGAAAACATACATGTTTTGTTAGACAATTAGATGGTATAGATCTTCTCAAAGGCATTCGGGGCACCAATCTTTATACCATCTCAATTGAAGACATGTTGCGGTCCTCTCCCATTTGTCTGCTTTTAAAAGCCTCCAAGAACAAATCATGGTTGTGGCATTGTCGTTTAAACCATTTGAACTTCGGTACCATCAATGAACTCACCCGTAAGGATCTTGTTCGAGGTTTGCCCAGACTAAAGTATGAAAAGGATCATCTATGCTCCGCATGTCAAATGGGCAAGAGCAAAAAGCACACCCATAAACCCAAAACTGGCAATTCCATTATGGAAGTTCTACACACTCTTCACATGGATCTTCGTGGACCAATGAGGGTTAAAAGTATCAATGGAAAGAAATATGTGCTAGTTATTGTTGATGACTACTCTCGCTTCACATGGGTAAAGTTTTTGTGATCAAAGGATGAAACTCCGGAGATCATCGTCAGACTCATCAAGCAATTGCAAGTTCGACTCAACAAAACTGTTAGGTTCATTCACACTAACAATGGAACAGAGTTCGTGAACAAACAGCTTACTCAATTTTATGAAAGTGTCGGCATTAGTCATCAAAAGAGCATTCCGCATACTCCTCAACAAAATGGAGTTGTTGAAAGGCGTAACCGCACCTTGGTTGAAGCTTCTAGGACTATGATCATCTTTTCTAAAGCTCCTATGTTCCTTTGGGCAGAGGCTATTGCAACCGCTTGCTACACACAGAATCGATCCTTGATACATCCTCTCCACTGCAAGTCTCCATATGAACTGGTTCATGGCAGAAAACCAGACCTTTCGTTTCTTCAAGTATTTGGTGCATTGTGCTATCCAACAAATGACAGTGAAGATCTTGGGAAACTCAAGGCCAAGGCCGACATTGGTTTCTTCGTTGGTTATGCTCTAGAACGAAAGGGGTACCGAATCTACAACAAACGTACCAGAGACATAATGGAAACAATCCACGTTACATTCGATGAGCTGACTGAGCAACCTGCTCCTGAACAATCAAGTTCTGGACCCGTACCCAACCTTTTGTCTCCTGGACCTATAAGCTCTGGGCTTGTACAGAATCCCACTCCTACTATTCCTTTTGTGCCTCCTACAAGTGAAGGTTGGAAGAAACTGTTTGACCCAATGTTTGATGAATACTTTGAACCTCAAAACTTGACTGCTTCTGAGGCTCCTGTCATTCCACAACTAGCTGGTGTAGCAAATGTTCCACAGTTTAATACAGGCACATCCACATCGCTGTCATGGGATCCAGAAGCCCCCACCATCAGTCATTCAGTTACCACATCTAATGTTCAATCTTCATCTGTACAACGAGTAGCAGCCGTGGATAATTCTTTTGAAGTAAATCCTTTCGCTCCACCTGATGATGAGCCATTTGTAAACATCTTTGCTCCTGAATCCTCTAATGATGCAACATCCTCAGAAGAATCTAACACGGCGACCTCAATTCACTATCCTCAACCCCATGAGCATCTCAGGAAATGGACAAATGATCACCCAATTGACAACATCATTGGAAACCCTTCTCGTCCGGTATCAACCCGTAAATAACTTGCAACTGACGCCTTGTGGTGCTTCTTCAATTCTGTCCTCTCCAAAGCTGAGCCAAAGGATTTCAAAGATGCTATGTCTAAACACTCATGGTTCACCGCTATGGTAGACGAGATTCATGAGTTTGATCGACTTAAAGTGTGGGAATTAGTACCACCTCCCGATTTTGCTATGATCATTGCTCTCAAGTGGATATTTAAAGTAAAGCTTGATGAGCATGGAGATGTATTGAAGAACAAGGCAAGGCTTGTAGCAAAAGGATACCGTCAAGAAGAAGGAATAGACTTTGAAGAATCCTTCACACCTATTGCTAGAATTGAAGCCATAAGAATATTTCTCGCCAATGCTGCCAGTCAGAATATGGTAGTATATCAAATGGACGTTAAGACTGCATTCTTAAATGGTGACCTAAAGGAGGTGGTGTATGTTAGTCAACCTGAAGGATTCGTGGATCTGGAACGTCCTAACCATGTCCATCATTTGAAGAAGGGTCTTTATGGGCTTAAGCAAGCTCCTAGGGCATGGTATGATACTTTGTCAAAATTCCTTCTTGCTAACAAGTTTTCCAAAGGTGTTGTTGATCCTACACTCTTTACCAGAAAAACAGGTGTGGAAAACTAGAGGGGGGGGGGGGGTTGAATAGTTTTACGTCTTTTTAATTTTATTATGAAAACTTAGTTTAGTTTTAAAACCTTGCTTGCTTTTAAAACTTTGATTCAATCTTATGTGAACTCAAATCTTGAACAATATGAACAACTATATCTAAGTATGAACAATAATAATATAAGCTAAGTATGTGAAATCAACACATGCACAATTATAAACAATTATAGCTATATACGAGAGATAAGTAAGTAATCGTTTATTTTATAATCCTTAGTTATATTTTGTATAAAAACTTTACTTGATCGAAATGATCAATTATATGTATGTTACCTTTTAAGTTTGATTGTAAAAAACTTTGTTTTGTGAATGAAACTTTCGTTTGATCTTTAAGTAAAATCAATACTAGCACTATATGAGAAAATATATATACGTCTACGTCTACAAAAGTAATAACGATATAAGCAAGATAATAAGTAAGATATGGAAAGATCTAACCGCGAGACAAAGGATTTATAGTGGTTCGGCTACAAGGACACCTTCCTTGCCCTACTCTACTCCTCGAGTCACCTACTCGAGAGTTTTCTTCACTATGTCAACAAGCTCCCTTATGGCGGAGAAAACCTTACACACCAATTTACACACCACTTTACACACCACAACTTCTTCACAACTAAGTCACAACTTCTACACAACTTCTTCAAGCTAATCTACTTCACAACTAACTACTCCACTCCTATCTTTTTCACACCAATTCACTTCACAACTAACTACTCCACACCTAGCTTCTTCACTACAATCTAATTCCTAACTTTTCTTCTTCACACCAAGCAACTAACTAATCACACAATCTATATATCTAGCACAACTATCTACAATCAAATACACACAACAATCTTCACAAAGAATGGTGTAAATAATCTTGATGATGTACTAACAACTTGTATGTGGAGGTCACAACAAGTTGTAATACTTCTTGTCTTGGGGGATAGAAGTATTCTTCTCTTGCACTTGAGAGGATGATGTTTGAATCACTTTGAAACAAAGAATTATGTACTTATGATCAAAGGATTAAGAGAAAGGAAATGTGGATCTAGAACAGAAAGTTTTGGAGTGCAAAAGGTGATAAAATTCTGTGGGATGAACCAGTATTTATAGGGGAGAAAATATTGTTTGAGAGCGTGGCCGGTCCCCTTAATTGTCTGGCCGATCCCCTTAATTTACTAGCCGGTCCCCTTAATAATTAAGGGGGCCGCCTAACAAAAAAAAATATTTTCTTCAGAATTTTTGTCTTTTTGTGGGGAAGGTTTTTCCTGAAGAGTATAGCCGTTTTTTGGGTAGAAATTTGAATTTAAAATATTTATTTTGAATAAAACATTTCTTTATAAATACAAAAACATTTTTTATAAGTTTAAAAATGTTTTTCCCACTTTATAAAAAATGTAAGGTTTGTAAATATAAAAATTCCTTTGATCATAAAATGCATTAAACACTTTGTTTATTCATACCTTAAGTGATTTGGATGTAAAGTGAATATTTATCACTAAATACTTGTTTACGTCATAATTTTTAGCTCAATGGGTTTACATTTTGTGATTATCAAAACATAGAGATATCGATAAATGTTAATAATGTTTTTAGACATTATTTATATCAACAATCTCCCCCTTTTTGATGATTACAAAACCTAAACTCATTAAGTCTAAAAATTAATTTTAGACAAGTACTTAGTGAGTTTATATTCACTTCTCCCCCTTTTTGTAGAATCAAAAAGGTTATGCCGTCTAGCTTCATAAATGAAGTTAGATAGTATGAAAGCTCCCCCTTGATGTGTGTTCCCCTCGTTTGAGTGCACCAAGGAAACGAGATATGGAATTCTCGCAAGAAAAATATTAGAAGCACAAGCATATATAGAAGAATATGCAATATTCAAATAACAAGCATAGCAAAAGAATATTAAGGATACATAACATTTAATTCAAAGTGATCATGTTAAAGATCCTAATTTGCCAAAGAGAGCCATCGGACTTGCTTGTAACAAAAGGTTGGTTGATTCGTATTTGAAAGTGAAAATCATAAGCATACAGTATGCTTAGATAGTTAATGATGGAGTGTTTGGAATGAAGATGGTTGAGTTAGGGTAAGGTTGTTGGATTAATGGAGGTATATGTTTGGGTCATGAATGTTGAAGATTTTGGTAGTGGAGAGTTTGTAGCGGAAGAGGTTGATTAAGGTTTTGGATGTTGTTTAAGTGAGGGTATTAGATGTGATCTAGTGAGAAGACATTCAATCCAAGTGAAGTGTTCATTGAATGCAATGGTTTTTAGGAGAAAGATGCAACAAGGTCAATTGTTGACATGCTTCTCAAGTTGATTTATGTTGTGTGGTGATGAGGGTGATCTAGATGAAGGTGGATCCAAATTGCGTTGAGCAAGATGTAAGGCTAAAAGAGCACTAAGCTCATGGGATTCTTTTAGCGCCTCAACGAACATTAAGTGTTCGGAGGAAGGTGATGGTGGTGGAGTATGATAGTTGTCTTGGGTGAGGGTTTGAACATGCAACATAGGAATGGCATGTGAAATTGTAGGATGTGGTGGTGATACACTTGGTGGTGGAGACATGTTTGAGCTTGGGTAATCATGAAAACATGATATGGGTGGAAGAGATTCTTCATGAGTGGATGGTGTTTTTGTTGAATGAGCAACATGTAAAGTGTTGGTAATGAGGTTGGGATTATTGTTTTGGGATTGTGCATGCTCATCATAAGAAGGAGGATTAGTGGATGCACGAATGGATGATTTGTTGTTAAATGGATCATTTGTATGAGAGTGAGGTTTAGGTGTTGGTTGATTATGAACAACATTGCTTGAGTTGTGAAAAGATTATGATGTTTGAGTGTAATGTAGAAGGATATGGGTGAGTAAAGGTTTTTGATATGTAATGTTGGTGAGAAGGAGAGTGAGGTGTTAGGTATGTAATGTTGAAGACATAGGAGGAATTTGGTGTTGGATGTTTGACAACATCATTTGGTTTGATGGGCTTTTAATGGAAGTTAGGCTTTCTTCTCCAAACGGGTTATTTGGTGGTTTTGGTTTAATGGGAGAGCTCATGAAGAGATGAGTATAGATTGAGAGGAATGACAGTGTTTATAATGTAGGATTGGTGGGATTAAGGATGTATAAATTTTGATAGAAGGTTTAGGATAAAATAGGTTTATGAATTTTGGGAAATGTAGGATGAAATGGGCTAAAAAGTAGAAAAAGGAAACAACACCTTCGACCATCAGATGGCCGGTCCCCTTAATTGGAGGCCGGTCCCCTTAATAATTAAGGGGGCCGCCTTATGATTTAAGGGGACCGCCCATCTGGTGATTCCCAGATTGCCAGAAAAGGGTTTTTGGTAGTGAATTTCAGAAAGGTTGTGTTTTTGGTTTCAAACAAGTCCAACTCTTTGAGGCAATTAAGCATATACTAATTATGTAGGCAATTATGTAGCCAAAGCATGTTAATCAAAGAGATTAAGTAAACAAGCAATTTCATCTAGCATGCAAACATACTCATCAAGCAAGTAAAATATAAGTGCTAGGAAACAATAAGCAACATCAAGTATTTCATAACTACATAACTAGGAGGATTAATCCTAATGTGTATCAATGTGCAATAAGTGGATAGTTATGATAGCATGGATTTCTAGACTTGTTACAAACAAAGTCTTAATGAACAAACCATGGTCCTCTTTATTTGATTTAGATCACTTATAAGTGTCATTTATATAAATATAGATGACAAATATGAGATCACCATGCATGATTTTAAAAGAGGTGTTTTTAGCATTATTCAACAATGTTCGAAAGTAAGTTTTCACTTAGATGTGAGAGTTATTTGAATAAAATAGATTGAGTTTTTACTTCAAAATGTGTGAATGAGTGGTAAAGAATATTTTCCCAATCTTTAGTTTTGATCAAAACAAAATTGTGGATATTGATAGTGAAAACATGTTATTTAAAAGTGTGATAGTTATTTGAAAAACTATTTTCCAAAATGTGAGGTTTTTGCATATTTTTAGAGATATTAGATTTTTGAAAACAAATATCATAAATCAAATATTTAAAAAAATGTTTATTAAAGATCTCATGCTCAAGAGGATTGGTTAAGCCTATTATTATCTCATGCTATCGTTTCTACATATCCTATGATCCTAAAGGAAATGAAGACGATAATTTATATGTTAGATGCGAGAGTGTTGAATGGGGTATAATCTAACATCTATAGTTCCTTTATTTTCGCACGCTTATCTAACTTAATGCCATAGTCTACGAGAGCTTGTTTCATTCATAGTTTTCTTACGCGAGGGATCTAATCCTACTTCTATATTAACGATAGATCCACTTAACTCACTTCATCACCATGAGTTTGCTAATAGTGGATATAGAAGATTTCCATTTTCTATTTTGTTCGGCAATGAACAATTTTATCTTATTCCTAGGAGAGTCAACCAATGATGTTTCTAGGTTATAAGAATATAAGCAATTATGTACTAAGCATTAATCTAACTAATCATTTATCTAAGCATGCAAATTAAAGTGATGAACTTAAAAGAAACGCGTACCTTTTAGTCTTCAATGGAATATCTTCAAGCACTTCAAGTGACCATGTTGACTTATAGAAGTCATTTGTAGATGATATTCCAACTTCTTCCAAGATTGACAACCTTGCCACTTGGTCCCCATTGTCTCATTGATCCAAAGTTGTTTGGTCCAAACATATTTAACATTTGACTAGGATGCATGTATGGTGGTAATATTTCCCAAGGATTGTAACTTGGTTGATAATTCCACATTTGATTTCTAGTGTTATTGTAATATTGTCTATTTTGATTTCTTCTAGGTTGAGGTGTTTTAGATCTTGGATGATGATTGTTAGGTTTTCTTGGTGGTGGAGTTTTAGATCTTAATTTAGGTTTAGAGGATCCTACTTCGGTCTTTAAGGATGGTTTATAAAAAGTCTTTACTTTTTCATCATTTGCAATGGGTATTTTTCTATCTTTTGTAAGTATATACTTAGGATTTGATTCTAATGATTTTTGTTTACTAGATTCACATTCAAACTTTATACTTTTATTTTCACTAGTTGAAACATTAGTTGAAGTTAATCCTAGACCGGTTTTATCTCCCGAAGTTTCTTGAACACTTATTATTTTCTTAAGTGGGTTACTACAATTTTTAAACTTGTCAAGTTTGAAAATTTCATTTTTAAGTTTTTCGTTTTCATTTTTAACCTCTAAGCATGTTTTACATTTTATAAAAACTTCTTTTCCTTTTTCCAAATGTTGTAGTTTAATTTTTAATTCGAGTACTTCATTTTCTAATAGATTATTAATATATTTTAGTGGCTTATTTTTAGCTATAACCTTTTGACCTAATTTGCATAACCTATTATATTCACTATCTAGGTCTTTTTCGTCTAATGATAAATTTTTGTCACTAAAGTATTCGGTTTCGGAACGTACCTCGCTTGATGTCTTAGTCATAAGACACTTTTCTTCATTTGTGGTTTCTTTCTTGTCCTCATCGCTATCACTCCAAGCACCTTCGATAAACGCCTTTTGATTTTGATCTCTTGACATCATTGGACACTTTCCGATGAGATGATTTGGATTGCCACATTTAAAACATTTCCTTTCATTATATGGTTGCCTAACATATCTTCCTCGTCTTTTGAAGTATTTCTTGAAGTCTCGTACGGCCATAGCATACTCTTCATCGTCACTTTTGGAGGTTGTGCATTCTTCGTCACTAGAGTCCTTTTTAGCTCTCAACGCAATTGATTTGCTTTGCTCCCTTTTTCCTTTGACAATCTCGGAGTCTTTCTTTATTATTTCTTCGTAGACCTTTAAGTTGCCGATCAATTCGTCAAGTTGTAGAGTTGACAGATTCCTTGATTCTTCAATAGCCGTGACTTTAGCTCGCCATTTTAGATGAAGAGCCCTAAGAAATTTCCTAACAAAATTCTTACTAGAAGAATTCTCATCAAGTGCTTTTAAACTTGTGATAATAGTGTTAAATCTAGCAAAAGCATTATCTATTGATTCCTCCTCCGGAATCGTAAATTGTTCATATTGTTGAACAAGAAGATCTATTTTGTTATCTTTAACTTGACTATTACCTTGGTGAGTGATTAGTAAAGAATCCCAAATTTCTTTTGCGGTTTTACACATAAAAATTCTTTCGTATTATTTACGTGGTAACGCATTGTAAATAACCATTTTTGCTTCATTGTTTTTAGAAAGTATTCTTTTTAAATCATCATTTTGTTTTTCAAAAGGTACTATTTCATCTTTATTTGTTTCGGGATTATTTTGAGTAGGTAAAAAATCACCATTAGTAATAACATGCCAAAGATCTAGATCTTTTGACTTCACATAAGTTTCAAATCGATTTTTCCAATATAAAAATCCATCACTTTCAAATAGTGGTGGTCTTTGCATAGATTGCCCTTCTAAATATTTTTCAGATTCCATAGATCATTACAAGTTTTAAAATACAATATATTTTAAAGATCTTGCTAGACGTGGCTCTGATACCAATTGTGGAAAACTAGAAGGGGGGTTGAATAGTTTTACGTATTTTTAATTTTATTATGAAAACTTAGTTTAGTTTTAAAACCTTGTTTGCTTTTAAAACTTTGATTCAATCTTATGTGAACTCAAATCTTGAACAATATGAACAACTATATCTAAGTATGAACAATAATAATATAAGCTAAGTATTTGAAATGAACACATGCACAATTATAGCTATATACGAGAGATAAGTAAGTAATCGTTTATTTTATAATCCTTAGTTATATTTTGTATAAAAACTTTACTTGATCAAAATGATCAATTATATGTATGTTACCTTTTAAGTTTGATTGTAAAAAACTTTGTTTTGTGAATGAAACTTTCGTTTGATCTTTAAGTAAAATCAATACTAGCACTATATGAGCAAATATATATACGTCTACGTCTACAAAAGTAATAACGATATAAGCAAGATAATAAGTAAGATATGGAAAGATCTAACCGCGAGACAAAGGATTTATAGTGGTTCGGCTACAAGGACACCTTCCTTGCCCTACTCTACTCCTCGAGTCACCTACTCGAGAGTTTTCTTCACTATGTCAACAAGCTCCCTTATGGCGGAGAAAACCTTACACACCAATTTACACACCACTTTACACACCACAACTTCTTCACAACTAAATCACAACTTCTACACAACTTCTTCAAGCTAATCTACTTCACAACTAACTACTCCACTCCTATCTTTTTCACACCAATTCACTTCACAACTAACTACTCCACACCTAGCTTCTTCACTACAATCTAATTCCTAACTTTTCTTCTTCACACCAAGCAACTAACTAATCACACAATCTATATATCTAGCACAACTATCTACAATCAAATATACACAACAATCTTCACAAAGAATGGTGTAAATAATCTTGATGATGTACCAACAACTTGTATGTGGAGGTCACAACAAGTTGTAATACTTCTTGACTTGGGGGATAGAAGTATTCTTCTCTTGCACTTGAGAGGATGATGTTTGAATCTCTTTGAAACAAAGAATTATGTACTTATGATCAAAGGATTAAGAGAAAGGAAATGTGGATCTAGAACAGAAAGTTTTGGAGTGCAAAAGGTGATAAAATTCTGTGGGATGAACCAGTATTTATAGTGGAGAAAATACTGTTTGGGAGCGTGGCCGGTCCCCTTAATTGTCTGGCCGGTCCCCTTAATAATTAAGGGGGCCGCCTAACAAAAAAAAATATTTTCTTCAGAATTTTTGTCTTTTTGTGGGGAAGATTTTTCCTGAAGAGTATAGCCGTTTTTTGGGTAGAAATTTGAATTCAAAATATTTATTTTGAATAAAACATTTCTTTATAAATACAAAAACATTTTGTATAAGTTTAAAAATGTTTGTCCCACTTTATAAAAAATGTAAGGTTTGTAAATATAAAAATTCCTTTGATCATAAAATGCATTAAACACTTTGTTTATTCATACTTTAAGTGATTTGGATGTAAAGTGAATATTTATCACTAAATACTTGTTTACGTCATAATTTTTAGCTCAATGGGTTTACGTTTTGTGATTATCAAAACATAGAGATATCGATAAATGTTAATAATGTTTTTAGACATTATTTATATCAACAACAGGCAAAAACTACCTTCATGTACAAATATATGTTGATGATATCATATTTGCCTCCTCTGATCCTAAGGAGTGTGATCATTTTTCACAAGAGATGTGTTCTGAGTTCCAGATGTCCATGATGGTTCAAATGTCGTTCTTTCTGGGCTTGCAAGTATCTCAAAATCCCAATGGAATATTCATCAATCAATCCAAGTATGCTAATGAAATTTTAAATAAATTTGGATTCGAATCCTGTGACTCAGTTGATACTCCCATGATCGAAAGATCAGAACTAGATGAAGATGATGTTGGGATCCCTGTCGACCAAACCAAGTATCGGAGCATGATTGATTCCTTAATGTATCTCACTGCTAGTAGACTGGATCTTCTTTTTGCCGTTTGCATGTTTGCTTGGTATCAATCCAAACCTACCAGGAAGCACTTGGAAGCAGTCAAGAGGGTCTTTCGGTATCTTAAAGGAACTATTCACATGGGTCTATGGTATCCCAAGGACACTGCTATGGCACTCACGGCTTATTCCGACGCTAACCATGCGGGATGTCAAGACACTCGTCGAAGCACATCTGGAGGTGCACAGTTTCTGGGTAATAAGCTGGTTAGTTGGTCTTCAAAGAAACAAATAAGTACATCGATATCCTCCACAGAGGCTGAATACATTGCTATGTCCTCATGTTGTGCTCAGATCCTATGGATGAGATCTCAACTTTCGGACTATGGCTTCGTGTACAACAAGATTCCCATGTACTGTGACAACAAAAGTGCAATTGCAATCTGTTGTAACAACGTCCAGCACTCAAGAACTAAGCACGTTGATATTCGACATCACTTCATCGGGGAGCAAGTTGAAAAGGGAATTGTGGAAATTTACTTCGTGAGGACTGAGTTCCAGCTAGCTGATATCTTCACCAAAGCGCTTCCTAGGGAACGATTTCAATTCATTCTCCCTCGTCTTGGAATGAAGAGTCTCATGCCTGAGGATCTCATAAGTCTTTAGGAAGATCAGGAGGAGTAAAGGGGTTGCTTCACATATCCTTTGTACATAGTTTATCACAAAAAGAAAATAGAAAAGTATAAAATCCACAAATACCATAAAAATTTGAAAAACCACAAAAATTCCAAAAAGATTCTTCTCGCGACATGTCTCTTGTGTAATCAATATTATGTACGTCTTTAGAAATGTCATTCAATAATGACACGGAGTCATACATATGCTTGAGCAAGAGTTGTTTTATCTTTTTTAATAATGCTTTCTAAAACATGTCGCTCCCTAAAATTTTCTGTCACGTTGGTTTGCTATTACTTCAGATAGCAACCCGGTCTTACTATTGGGTAAAGTTCTTCGCCAAAAAGACGACTATTCCTAACAAAGGCATAAATTACTTTATATTCATGCCTTTACGATCTGAGGTACGCTTAAGTGCATCATTTCTGGTAAAAGAAGAGAAGTCTTCTTTGCATCGCAAATACTTTTCCCTCAATGATTCTTTGGGAAAGTATTTGCTTCAAACTTCGTGGTACCATGGTTTTTGAAGATCAAACAAAACTTGAAACTTTGTTTAAAAACTTTGCCACTCAATCGATGCTAAAAGACTAATCTGGTGTGCAAAATATTTAATTGAAAATGCGTCATCGATTGAGGGGGAGAATGATTTCAAAAACTATATATCATCATAACAAGATCTTTGTGCTTATATACAGTGTATTAAGTGTGATTGTTATGTGTTAGTATATGAATTTTTCATGAGTTTCTCGCTAAACTCGAAATCATTTACAAACTCATCATTTCTAACACATAACATACTCCCTCAAGGTTTGAGGGGGAGCTAAAATATGGTCTCAAAATCAGTCATTCTTAAATCTAATTCATCTTTCTCCCAAAAGCTTTAAACTTATTTAAATCACTTGGGATCACAAATCTCAATTGGTTTGAAATTTTTGATCGGGGGAGAAGATGTGATTTAAATATGAAAAAATTGATTAGAATGTGATGTTTTGAACCTAAATGTATGCTCTCCTTTATGTGCTAAACTCTTTTATATCAATGCACATATTGAGGGGGAGCAAATAACTTGTGGAAAAAGGATCCTTGCATTTTAAGAGATCGAGACTCAGATTTGACTCATGAATTGACGAAACACAACTGTCTTGAATCGAAAGGACTAGTCCTGGATGGGTAATAACTTCAAGCTGGTCTAACTAGTGATATAAGCGTGTCTCGAAAAGGACTTGTCTAAGTAGAATGTACCATTTCGAGAAACGTTTGGTGAATCTGATCGGGTCGGGTAATAACTTCAAGCTAGTCTAACTAGTGATGTAAGTGTGTCTCGAATGCCCGTTCATATTCACTTAAGGTAGATCTAGTCAAAAAGTGCAACTATTCCCGACATGTGCAAATTTTCAAATCAAAACATATGAGCACATGTTAAGGGGGAGCATTTGAAAATGACAAAACTCTCAACGTGTTAACTAAATGTGTTTCTCAATCATAAAAATGTTGAGAGAATTTTCAATGATTTGGTGTATGGCAACATAGGATAGTCAGGAAGATATAAGATGGCTAAGGTTCGGAAAACCGTCCTATGATCCGCCAGAGCCGGAGGGATCTACCCATGGACAATACCAAATAGATAGTATTAGAAAGTCCGTAGGTATGATTATGAAAAAAGGAGAAATATGAGAATGGAGAAACAAGGGGTTGAAGAATTAAAAAGAAATGTAATGAGAAAGGGTGAAAAGAAATAGCCCTCCAATTATTCAACCTTAGGGCAGAAACCGGGTTCAATTCATAATCTACTGATGGTTGCTAAGGCGACATTGGTATTGAAGACAAGACGTCATGGACCCAGTGACGCACTGCACTAAACCTTCTAGTGTTGGGTCACTGAATTCCCCAAGCTTCCTTTAAACTTGGATTTGAACATAAAATAACCTAAGTGTCTGTTATCCATATATACAAACAGGTCACTGAGTGAACAGTGCCTCAGTGAGTCATCTTCAGGATGCTTGGAGCGAGTCTATGTTGAAAGGTTCACCATTCAGTGAGGCAGAACTCAGTGTATGGAATCTAAGCGAAGAAGAAGATGATGGGTTCAGTGAGTATGACAATAACTCACTGAACCCCCAAGACTCCTCAACAACTACTACATACTGAAGGCTGAAGACTGAAGACCTGAAGACTGAAGTATGGGCGGGACAAGGCGGGAACAGTTTGAACGTATCAACAGGTGACCTCATCTACCTGAAGTCAAACTTTTCCTGAAAGGCATCATGTCAGGATGGTGTCATTACTGTGCATTGGAAAGGCACATTGCCTTTTACCCAAAATAGTCTAATGTAACAAAGACAAAATACGTAAGTATTTTTGTCTCTACTAGTTAGGTCATCTTTTGTCTTTATCAGTAAAGTTGTAAATCACTTGTGTATAAATAGGTAGCATAAGTGAGGAGTAAAAGTGAAAAGTTTGTGCATTTAATGCGAAGCATTCACAAACCACTTTTACTCCTCCAAAGAACAACACAGTCCTTGATATAGCTCAGTGTGACCTTATAGTTGTCACTCAACATAGTTTGAGTTTAGAGAGGAGTCCACACCATACTTGTCATTTCAATCCCAAGTGTTATTCCGCAAACACTTGGGTATAATTCTTTTGATTAACTTCTAATAATAATTAAACGTTAAAAAACCTTGTGTCTCTTTTCTTACATTTTATCTTTGTTGTTAATCTACTTATCTGAGTGAAAAGTTACAGAACTTGGTTAGGTTAACTCTTTAGTAAACTATTAACTTAGTAAACGGGACCATCAAGTGGTATCAGAGCCTCTGATTTATAAAACTTTTTCCTTAACTTGTTTTCAAAACAAAGAGTGCTCAAAGTTTTTAAAATCAAGATCCCCCCAAGGCTGACTCACATGTTCCCCAACTTGTCGATAAAAAGGGTGGAAGTTACTCAGCTACTGCCCCTCGACTTGAGGTTGGAAAATTCAATAAGTGGAAAAAGCGAATGCTTTGCTACTTAACTGGGATGGAACCATACTACATTAAGCTAATTAATGATGTTCCATATATCCCAACAACTGCTCAGGGTTTAGTCAAACCTGAAGCTCAGTGGACCCAAGATGAGAGGAGGGTGGTCAATCAAGACCAACGCCTAAAAAGCATCATTATATCATGTCTTCCTGACGATATAATGGAATCAGTGATCAACTGTCCCACTGCCAAGCAGACTTGGACTGACCTGGTTCATAGCTATGTAGGCCCTTCTGATACCAAGGAGAATAGAATCATGGACCTGAAACTTGAATACAATACCTTCAGGGCCTAGGATTCTGAAAGTCTCTCTGAGACCTATACTCGGTATAAGACCCTCCTGAATGAACTGACCAATGATGGTGTCACCCTGTCCAAACATGAGATAAATGTTGGCTTTGTCAACAGTCTCCCTAAGAAGTGGTTAAACTTCTCTCAGGGTCTTAGAAATGCCAATCATATCCAGAATCTTGAGCTCCCTGAAATTTATGTGAAGTTTGTCTATGAAGACAACCTGATTACCAGGAGATACCCAGGTAAGCTCAAGAGGTAAAGAAGACCCTGACCACACCACCCATATCAACTGCTTTCTATTCTAACAGTGTTGTGCAGGATTTCCAAGATGGTTCAGATGATTAGGTTGATACAAGAACCAGTGAGGAGTACATGAATGATCTTCAAATTGAATTTCATGAAAGGGCACTGTTGGTCCCTTTTACTAAGTTAATAGTTAACTAACGAGTTAACCTAACCAAGTTCCATGACATTTAACTCAGATAAATAAGATTAACAACAAAGATAAAAACGAAAAGAAGGATACACAAGGTTTTTCAACGTTTAATTCTTATTAGAAGTTAATCAAAAGAATTATACCCAAGTATTTGCGGAAGAACACTTGGGATTGAAATGACAAGTATGGTGTGGACTCCTCACTAAACTTAAACTGCGTTGAGTGACAACTATAAGGTCTCACTGAGCTATCTCAGGGACTGTGTTGTTCTTTGGAGGAGTAAAAGTGGTTTGTGAATGCTTCGCATTAAATTCACAAACTTGTCAACTTTTACTCCTCACTTATGCTACCTATTTATACACAAGTGATTTACAACTTTAGTGATAAAGACAAAAGGTGACCTAACTAGTAGAGACAAAATACTTACGTATTTTGTCTCTGTTACATTAGATTATTTTGGGTAAAAGACAATGTGCCTTTCCAATGCACAGAGATGACACCACCCTGACATGATGCCTTTCAGGGAAAGTTTGACTTCAGGTAGATGAGGTCACCTGTTGATCCGTTCAAACTTTTCCCGCCTTGTCCCGCCCATACTTCAGTCTTCAGGTCTTCAGTCTTCATTCTTCAGTATGTAGTTGTTGTTGAGGAGTCCTGGGGGTTCAGTGAGTTATTGTCATCCTCACTGAACCCATCATCTTCTTCTTGGCTTAGATTCCATACACTGAGTTCCGCCTCACTGAATGGTGAACCTTTCAACATAGACTCGCTCCAAGCATCCTGAAGATGACTCACTAAGGTACTGTTCACTCAGTGACTTGTTTGTATATACGGATAATAGACACTTAGGTTATTTTATGTTCAAATCCAAGTTTAAAGGAAGCTTGGGGAATTCAGTGACCCAACAGTCTCCCCCTATTTGGATATACAAATAGCCTAAGTGTCTATTGATTCAGTATGAGTAGTCAGGGTTCTTCTTCTCTTCACTGAGTGTTGATGTAATTAACTTAGGACACTTGTAACTTAAAAGAAACATCATTGTTCATTAATAAATATTACAAATCCTATGAAAAATTACAAAAACACAAAAGAAAGATAGTTGATGCAGATTCAGATGTTCAGTTGGTAACCAAGAGCTTCAAGCTTTGCCTTTTTAGATCTCAGGAGGTGTCTTTTAGGGTGCTCTTCAATCTTAGCTTTGAGGTCTTGACAGAACCTTACATTTTTAGCACATCTAACGGGAGAAGCCAACATCAGGTACATAAGCATCGCTTTGATCCCTGCCTTGTCAATGTCTGACCATCTCTGAAAAGCAGGGTTTCCATACTCGTTAGTGAAGCACATACCTCTCTCAGGAATTTTGAAACACCACATTGTTCATGAAGGTGATTCCTTCAGGAAGAGATCTGTCACAGTCCAGTCCAAGGACCTTGATCTCAGGTTCTGATTCAACATGCTTCCTCTTTCTTTTGGAGACTTTTGGAGGAGCATCTTGAGTAGATGGAGCAGGAAGTAGAGAGGGAATTCGAAGAGATTTAGGCATTTCCATCAGTCCTTTATATCTGAGCTCCAGTGATTTCAAGAGATTAGGGACCACCACATTTGACTTCTTGGTTATGATTGGTCAAAGTTCATCCTGCTCAGAGATACCAAAATCAGCAAACTTGAATGGATCATGGGTGTCCATTACTCTTTTGTCTTGCCCCCTGAAGACAGTGACAATAGCAGGCTTGGTGTTGCGATGGATTTTCACGGCAGTGATGGTTTCAGGCTTCAACCTTTCTTTCATCACCCAGGTGTACCTCTCAATCCTAGTCTTCCTGATTTGAGCGTTGATTCGCCTCAAACAGTCAGATAATTATTGATCAGCCACTTGTGAATGGCTAACTGTAATAGTCAAATAGCTGAGGCAAATGCTTCCGTGAAATACAGTGTTTTCCCGGGTCGTAATGTCTCAACGAGGTGTGCGATGTTTTATTATAAACGAATCTGTGATTAGTGAATCTGAACAGGGAATGGTATAAAAGTGTGTGTGTTTAAACTAGGGTTTTATAACTTAAAATAACTATTAAAATGATTACGTGAAACCTAGATATCTAAAACGTTAAAACGTAAACCAATTTAAAATCAGACGCGACTGCGTACTGAGAAAAAGGTGAGTTTTAAGAAAAATAAACTACAAGGGTTAAAATTGAAAATTCTATAAACTTATACTTAAAATAAAATTAAATTAAAAAGAAAACTATTTTTTAGATTATTATATTATTTATTATTAATTATTTAATTAAAAACTATTTAGATATTTAATTAAAACTAATTTAATTAAAACTAAAAATGATAAACACTACAAATTAAACTAAAAACTTGTAAGAATAATTTCTAAACTTAAATTAGAACTTGAAGAAAGTATAAAAAATAAAAATAAATCTTTTTGTCTTTTTATGAATTTCTTATTAATTCAAAACTATTTATATTATTTATACTAATTAAACTATTTTAAATTACAAATAATACTAAATCAACTTAGAAAATCATGAAAAAATTTATAAAACTAACTAACCATCACAGGAATCCTAAAAAATTATAAAAACTTTATTTTATATATTTTTAAACTAGTTTACTAATTATTATTCTAATTATTAAATAATATCTATTTAAACTATTTAAATTATAAAAACTATTAAATGAATAGTAAAAATTCTATAAAAATTACTAAAATTATATTATGACTTATAGAAGCTAGGAAAAATATAAAATATAGGTGTTACTATATAAAAACTAATTATGCTATTTATAACTTAATTATTTATTAATTATTAATAAAACTATTTTTAATTCTAATAAATATCAAATGACAATATAAAAATCTAAGAAAATTATTTAAAATACTTTGACCTATAAGGAAATTAATAAAAATATAAAAACACAAATTACTTAATTAAAATCTAAAAATGAAAATTAAAATTTAATTAAATTAAATAGAAACTATCACTTACTATTATTTTGTTTTTTCTTGAATTTTCTTTTTCCAAACTATATTATACCTAAATATAACTAACTTTTGTGAAAACAATTATTTTATAACTTAAAAATAAGCTATATATAAGCTAAGAATCAAAACAGTTGACTATTGTTGACTTAAAAGGGAAATAAGCTCAAATGAGCTTGTGTGGGACCCACCTTGGTGTTTTCTGGTTCTAATAAGTACTTTGGACTTGTCAAAGCTTAAAATGGCCAAATAAGCTCAGTAGATAAGCTGGTAAGGCACAATAAGCTAATCCAAAACTTAGTTTTTACACAGAAAATGGACAAAGTATTGGGTCTGATTTAGGTGGGGTCCACAGTGATTCAAGTCAAACCAAAGGTCAAACCTAATAGCTTACTAGGAGGGGGTTGGATGGAACAAAAATTGAGGTCTGGGGCCCACTATGGTGGTCACAAAACACCACCAAAGGTGGTGTTGTGACTGAGTCTGAACTGAGCAGGGCAATACCTTGCCCTGCAGTTGTCTTTGAGGGTGAGTGGGGCCCAGGGATAAAATGTTAAAAATATAAAGATGGTGGAAACTTAAACTAGAGCTGGTATAGTATTACCACAACAAAATTCAAGTTCTAAATCCTTATCCTAAATTCACAACAATTCTCACTAGTTTTGGAAAAACCTGAGAAGTGCAAAAGTTGACTTTGAGTAAAACTTGCTAGTTTGACTAAATTGAGTTTCTAAAGCTTCTAATAAGCTGTAACTGTTATAATAAGCTAATGTGAGACTAGAATAAGCTACATTAATAACTTATGAGCATTTGTGATTGGTTTTGAGACCCAAATCCCTCACAGTTAACTGTGAGGGAGATTGTTCTATGATTTTGACTTTATCCTTGATAAGATACCAGTTTTGTGACTTACCTAACTAGTTTAGACCTAAAATGACTTAACTGAACCAAAAACAACAACTACAACACTCTTGAGGTCAGTGGATTATACTAATCCAAACACCCCTCTAACAATCTCAATATGTGATTTTCAAAGGAATCTTATGAATCAGTCCATAAAACCAATACACAAGATCATAATATGAAGAAATCAACTTAATGAAACATAGAAACAATACTTAAAACAGCAATTACTCATACATTCATACTATGCTAAATTCACAGTTAGATTAATAAAAATGGCACACTAGGAATCTAATGAACACCCAAGCAATTTTAAGCAATAATTTGACTAACAAGCATTAAATAAACCAAAAGCAACAGAATAAGTAATACTTAAGCTATAGAACAATGAAAAGTGAAAGTAAGAGTTATAGCTTACAAATGAAATCTTGACTGAGAAACTAATAAACAAGGACCATGAACCACTCTAACAGCTTCCAAACAAGCTACTAAACCCAGAGACAATCCAAAACAACACTGCTCCAATCTTCTTCCTTGATCTTTCCTCTATTTTTTATTTTTCACTATTTTATTTGAATTTTTTAGTATTTTTGAGTTTCTACCCTAAATGGATTCTGAGGGTGTCTCAAAGCTTTTGTAAACTTTGTCAGAGCTTATATTAGCTTATGAGATAGTTACAATAACAACTAACAACAACCAACAACTTTGTGAGATTTTTGAGAAATTTAGAAATACACAAACTGAGAACCAGACTTAAACTTGAAATTAACTTTGATTTAAAGATAGAAATACATTAAATTAACTGATACAATCTTACTTTAATTGAAATTACAACTGATTGAACAAACTATACTACCTATGACCTAATTAAATTAAACCTAAACTAATACTCCATCACCACTGCTTCATCCCCTCTTTATAATGACTTCTGAGGTATGTGGGACCCACTGGGGTATTTCCCACCACATCCTAGCCCTTGATATGGTCTGAGCAATCCTGGCCTTTGAAATTACCTTTTTGGCGCCAAAAGTCCAAGGGACACGTGGAGGTTGCTTGTGAAGTTTTTACGGGTTTAATGGGGTGCTGGAGGGTTGTGGTGAGGTGGTGGGATAGTGGGTGAGAGGTGGCAGCAAGTTGGGTGAAAACCATGGTGGTTTTAGGTTGCAGAGAGGGGGGAGTGGTATGGAGGGAAAGTGAAGCAGGGGTGGTTTTGGTTGTTTTGTTGACCGGTTTGACCAAGTGGGTGGGCTGGTATATTTTTGGGCTTAGGGAAAAGATAGTGGGTGGGCTTGTTTAAGTTTGGATTTGGTTTTAATAATTATAAGGGTCCGTTTGTATAAGTAACTAAACAAGGACCAAAATTGTAATTTGGATAAAGTTGAGGGTCTGACTTTGTATTTTCCCAAAGTTTATAATAAAAGTTAAAATTGTCATATGTGAATAGTACAAGGTTATTTATGATAATTTTCATTTTTTTATGCCCAGGGACTAAAACTGACAATTCACCAAACTTCAGGGACTGATTATGTATTTCCACCAAACTTTTCACATAAGGACCAAACCTGCAAAAGATTATTAGTATAGGGACAAAAATTGCTTTTCTCAAAGTTTTTAACATCCCAGGGACCATTTTTGTCAATTTCCAAAGTTGAGGGACTAAACTTGTAATTTTGTGAAACTTTGCACCAAAGGACTAAATATGTAACTTTATGATTAAAAAGGACCTTTGATGACATTTTCATGTTTTTAGAATAACCAGGGACTAGTTTTGACAATTTATGAAACTTGAGGGACTGAAACTGCCAATTATGCAAACTTTGTACGTTTTTCATCTGTTTTTGCATATTTTGCATTTGAAACATATAAAACACACTTTTAAGATATTTTAAGTATTTTGATACATATTTGAGTGTTTTTGTATGTTTTGGCAGTTCAGATTAGTATAAAATGATGAGTATTTAGACACTCATCAATCCCCCACACTAAACTATTGCTAGTCCCTAGCAATCTATTGAGAAAAACTTAATGGATTTGAAAAAAACTCTTTACCAAAAGCCATCACTTCTGGAGTAGCCAGGTGTAAGAACTGTGGCACACCTGATAACCGTGTGATTTTGAGCAAATCACCAGCTGTCAACGGATTTGATTAGTCTTTACCAAAAGCCGTTTGCTTCTGGACTAGCCAACTCTTGATGGAATAGTCAACATCTTGGTGAGCTGATTACCATTTATGGATTTTCCACTGCCTTTACCACAAGCCATAATCTTGCGGGCTAGCCAACTCATTAGCTTTTGAGGATAATGGGGAGTTGAGGAACCATACAATTTTTGGCAAATTGCAAGCCATAAACGGGTTTGAGTTATCTTTACCAAGAACCGTTTGCTCCTGGATTAGCCAATCCTGTTGTGGGTTAGACATGGAGGATTGATACCATTTATTGCGTTCTAAGTGAGAAAAATTTTTAAAATTTTGGCTAAAATGAGGGTTCTTGATGGAACATGTGTTTAAATTCGTTAGAATAACGAATCTCCCCCCACACTTAGAACTGAATATTGTCCTCAATATTCAAAGTACCGGGTGTTAAACCGACAGTTAGAACGTAAAAGGAAATATTCCTTAGCCTTTATTTAAGATGTATATACATACAAATATATATTTTTTTAGATAAAACTTCTTAAATAGAAGCTATCACTATATGTACATTTTTTTTTTTTTTTTTTTTTTTTTTTTTTTTTTTTTTTTTTAGAGGATATATATATATACAACATGTGGGGCATCTCCCCCACACTAGGGTGTTACACACGGGTGAAAACCTATGTACATGCTAATGTTTTTGATTACCGAGTCACTAACTTGACTCGACCCCGAATTAATTAGTCCATGGGGAAGCAAGTGGAAGAGACAATCTCAATCGGACTTTCATTCAAGATGTTTGGATAAACATTTGAAGCACGTGAAAGTTCCACACCGATGAGACATAATAACACCCGGTTCAAAATTTATAAATGAGAATGCCGGGGTCAAAGATTATATCCTCACTCCCGAAAGAGTGAAGAATAGGATAGGGTACAGAATATATGAAGAAAAGAAAGAAAGTCATGATGAAAATCATAATTAACTCCTCATCTTCAATAGGAGAATTCATTGTTTCATGAATCTCCTCATTTAAGCTCGGTTGATCAAGACATATTATGGGTATGTCTAGATCAAAATAGAAGTTATCATACTCCGGTAGAGATATGATATGAGTGAGTTCACAGGAGAACTCCTCAAAGGTGAATGATTCGTATTCGGGATTGATTTGAGTGAGTTTATTGGGGAACTCCTCAAAAGTAAATGATTCATAAACGGAAAGAGAATTATAAAAATGAGAAGTGGTGATACCACTTATCTTGTCTTCCGTTTGATCAAAATGGAACGTTTGCAATTCAGGAATAGAATCATTGATCAAAACCTCACTATCCTTGACGGGGATAGGAGATGAAATAGGCTTTTCATTAAAAGTCTCGATTCTAGAAATGAGAAGATTAGCATTTAATAATGTAAGACGAAGAGCTTCGTCTTGGATTATTTCTTCCTCATTCTCTTCTTCTGAGTTGACAAGCTCAGAAGGTAATTCCCCCACATAACTTATGTCTCCACAAGATAAAGAATAGTTCTCATCAGAATCAGAGAACATCTCAGTATGATTATTTGGAAAGACAAGAGGGGAAGGAATATTACACACATGATCAAGAATTCCCTGTGACTCACTTGGGATTGGGACAAGGTTCTCAACACTAGACTTTATGAATTCGTCCGATTCCTTTGCAGGAACAGTGTCAAGATGCTCGTCCCCCATGTTCAGAGAGTGAGTGGGAACCTCGGGTGTGATAACATCATACTCAGGGAGATGAGAAGGACTAGCAGTAATGGAGTCTACAAGTTCCATTATTTCTACTGCTGGTGATTCAGTTATATTCTTTTCTCCCTGTATATGCATGGAAGGAGTCTCAACTGATGAACATGATGAGGTATCATCACTTTCATCATCCTCATCGAGAAAAACAGCATTTTGAAATTTGGTACGTGTTATAGCTGCTTGTTCTAAGACTAGTAATTCTTCCATGCTTCTTTCGTCTCTAGCAGCATGTTTTTCAGCAAGTAATTCCGTGATAGATTTATCACGAGAATATTGAGTGAGTGGAGACTGTGGGGGTGTGGATGTGTCAAAACCGGAAGGTTGACATTGATCATCATTATGAGGACCCCCACAATATACACAAGAAAAACTTTGTGCATTGTGAGACGACATATTAGCCAACTCCTCCTTAAGATCTTTAAGTTTTTCAAGAACCTCTAGACAAGGGTCTTGCTGGATGTGAGGAGTTGCTTGGTTTATTTGGCACTGTGGAGGTGGGTCTTGAAACGAATAGTCATAATTGTTACAAGGAAATGGATTCCTTGTTTGACAATCAGAGCTAAAGTGTGGACCTCCACAGTACTCACAACAGTTGAACTGATGTGGTTGTGAGTCGTATGTGTTTAAGTCATAATTGTTATTAGGAACCTGTTCATAGACAAACAGATTCCTAGTTTGACAATCAGAACTGTAGTGTGAACCACCACAATACTCACAACAGTTAAACTGTTGAGTCTGGTTTGGTGTATTTTGATACAAAGCATCATTGAGATTTGGATAATATGATTCTTGCTCGTATGAATGTGATGGATAGTTAGAAAAATTTGAGGAGTCGTTAAATAAGTTTTGATTAGGATCATAAGCAAATGAATTACTCGATCCACAAAACAAACAACTCCCGTTTTGAATATCATTACCACATTGCACACATGTACACCAATAACATGGAAAACCGAAAAGCGGCTCACCACAACCGACACAAGGAACAAAATCTGGAGGTGGGACAAGTGGTGTGCTCTGAGAGCTAGCAATTTCCACCACTTCCGTTATGGTCTCGGGTTTTGGTTCTTGATAATCGTGAAGGTTAGGTAAATCGTTCTTTTCAGTAACTACCCTAAGCTCTGTACGTTTGCTTGACAAACTTTTAACCGTAAACCGTGAAAGATCAGGATTGATTTTTGAAGGTTTAGGAGGATTTGTGAGCTCAGGTTTTTGGACAACCGTTGTTTGGACGTATTTAGCACCTCCATCGTCAGAGGAAAGTACAAGGTCCTTTGTCACCTCGGTTTCTCGTTCCATTTCCCTCACTGGAGAGGGAATATGAATCGATGGTCTATCATAATCAACATGACATCTCGATATCTTGGACAAGGCCACAAGTTTTTCAACTTTGCTTTTACAGGCCCTTTGTTTAAAGAAATCGTCATCGAGAGATGCCATTAGAATCAATTATGAGATAAGTGGAAGAATGTAGAATCAAAAGGTTTTGGGGATGAAAAATGAAGAATCAAATAGGTAGGGATGTAAAGGTGAATATTTTTGTGTTTTGTTTTGTAAAAATATGGATAAAATATGGTAAATATACAATGGATGTGTATTCAGGTTTACTAATACGCAAAATCGTTTAAAATAAGCGCACAACCTCCCCGGCAGCGGCGCCAAATTTTGATTCGCCTCAAACAGTCAGATAATTATTGATCAGCCACTTGTGAATGGCTAACTGTAATAGTCAAATAGCTGAGGCAAATGCTTCCGTGAAATACAGTGTTTTCCCGGGTCGTAATGTCTCAACGAGGTGTGCGATGTTTTATTATAAACGAATCTGTGATTAGTGAATCTGAACAGGGAATGGTATAAAAGTGTGTGTGTTTAAACTAGGGTTTTATAACTTAAAATAACTATTAAAATGATTACGTGAAACCTAGATATCTAAAACGTTAAAACGTAAACCAATTTAAAATCAGACGCGACTGCGTACTGAGAAAAAGGTGAGTTTTAAGAAAAATAAACTACAAGGGTTAAAATTGAAAATTCTATAAACTTATACTTAAAATAAAATTAAATTAAAAAGAAAACTATTTTTTAGATTATTATATTATTTATTATTAATTATTTAATTAAAAACTATTTAGATATTTAATTAAAACTAATTTAATTAAAACTAAAAATGATAAACACTACAAATTAAACTAAAAACTTGTAAGAATAATTTCTAAACTTAAATTAGAACTTGAAGAAAGTATAAAAAATAAAAATAAATCTTTTTGTCTTTTTATGAATTTCTTATTAATTCAAAACTATTTATATTATTTATACTAATTAAACTATTTTAAATTACAAATAATACTAAATCAACTTAGAAAATCATGAAAAAATTTATAAAACTAACTAACCATCACAGGAATCCTAAAAAATTATAAAAACTTTATTTTATATATTTTTAAACTAGTTTACTAATTATTATTCTAATTATTAAATAATATCTATTTAAACTATTTAAATTATAAAAACTATTAAATGAATAGTAAAAATTCTATAAAAATTACTAAAATTATATTATGACTTATAGAAGCTAGGAAAAATATAAAATATAGGTGTTACTATATAAAAACTAATTATGCTATTTATAACTTAATTATTTATTAATTATTAATAAAACTATTTTTAATTCTAATAAATATCAAATGACAATATAAAAATCTAAGAAAATTATTTAAAATACTTTGACCTATAAGGAAATTAATAAAAATATAAAAACACAAATTACTTAATTAAAATCTAAAAATGAAAATTAAAATTTAATTAAATTAAATAGAAACTATCACTTACTATTATTTTGTTTTTTCTTGAATTTTCTTTTTCCAAACTATATTATACCTAAATATAACTAACTTTTGTGAAAACAATTATTTTATAACTTAAAAATAAGCTATATATAAGCTAAGAATCAAAACAGTTGACTATTGTTGACTTAAAAGGGAAATAAGCTCAAATGAGCTTGTGTGGGACCCACCTTGGTGTTTTCTGGTTCTAATAAGTACTTTGGACTTGTCAAAGCTTAAAATGGCCAAATAAGCTCAGTAGATAAGCTGGTAAGGCACAATAAGCTAATCCAAAACTTAGTTTTTACACAGAAAATGGACAAAGTATTGGGTCTGATTTAGGTGGGGTCCACAGTGATTCAAGTCAAACCAAAGGTCAAACCTAATAGCTTACTAGGAGGGGGTTGGATGGAACAAAAATTGAGGTCTGGGGCCCACTATGGTGGTCACAAAACACCACCAAAGGTGGTGTTGTGACTGAGTCTGAACTGAGCAGGGCAATACCTTGCCCTGCAGTTGTCTTTGAGGGTGAGTGGGGCCCAGGGATAAAATGTTAAAAATATAAAGATGGTGGAAACTTAAACTAGAGCTGGTATAGTATTACCACAACAAAATTCAAGTTCTAAATCCTTATCCTAAATTCACAACAATTCTCACTAGTTTTGGAAAAACCTGAGAAGTGCAAAAGTTGACTTTGAGTAAAACTTGCTAGTTTGACTAAATTGAGTTTCTAAAGCTTCTAATAAGCTGTAACTGTTATAATAAGCTAATGTGAGACTAGAATAAGCTACATTAATAACTTATGAGCATTTGTGATTGGTTTTGAGACCCAAATCCCTCACAGTTAACTGTGAGGGAGATTGTTCTATGATTTTGACTTTATCCTTGATAAGATACCAGTTTTGTGACTTACCTAACTAGTTTAGACCTAAAATGACTTAACTGAACCAAAAACAACAACTACAACACTCTTGAGGTCAGTGGATTATACTAATCCAAACACCCCTCTAACAATCTCAATATGTGATTTTCAAAGGAATCTTATGAATCAGTCCATAAAACCAATACACAAGATCATAATATGAAGAAATCAACTTAATGAAACATAGAAACAATACTTAAAACAGCAATTACTCATACATTCATACTATGCTAAATTCACAGTTAGATTAATAAAAATGGCACACTAGGAATCTAATGAACACCCAAGCAATTTTAAGCAATAATTTGACTAACAAGCATTAAATAAACCAAAAGCAACAGAATAAGTAATACTTAAGCTATAGAACAATGAAAAGTGAAAGTAAGAGTTATAGCTTACAAATGAAATCTTGACTGAGAAACTAATAAACAAGGACCATGAACCACTCTAACAGCTTCCAAACAAGCTACTAAACCCAGAGACAATCCAAAACAACACTGCTCCAATCTTCTTCCTTGATCTTTCCTCTATTTTTTATTTTTCACTATTTTATTTGAATTTTTTAGTATTTTTGAGTTTCTACCCTAAATGGATTCTGAGGGTGTCTCAAAGCTTTTGTAAACTTTGTCAGAGCTTATATTAGCTTATGAGATAGTTACAATAACAACTAACAACAACCAACAACTTTGTGAGATTTTTGAGAAATTTAGAAATACACAAACTGAGAACCAGACTTAAACTTGAAATTAACTTTGATTTAAAGATAGAAATACATTAAATTAACTGATACAATCTTACTTTAATTGAAATTACAACTGATTGAACAAACTATACTACCTATGACCTAATTAAATTAAACCTAAACTAATACTCCATCACCACTGCTTCATCCCCTCTTTATAATGACTTCTGAGGTATGTGGGACCCACTGGGGTATTTCCCACCACATCCTAGCCCTTGATATGGTCTGAGCAATCCTGGCCTTTGAAATTACCTTTTTGGCGCCAAAAGTCCAAGGGACACGTGGAGGTTGCTTGTGAAGTTTTTACGGGTTTAATGGGGTGCTGGAGGGTTGTGGTGAGGTGGTGGGATAGTGGGTGAGAGGTGGCAGCAAGTTGGGTGAAAACCATGGTGGTTTTAGGTTGCAGAGAGGGGGGAGTGGTATGGAGGGAAAGTGAAGCAGGGGTGGTTTTGGTTGTTTTGTTGACCGGTTTGACCAAGTGGGTGGGCTGGTATATTTTTGGGCTTAGGGAAAAGATAGTGGGTGGGCTTGTTTAAGTTTGGATTTGGTTTTAATAATTATAAGGGTCCGTTTGTATAAGTAACTAAACAAGGACCAAAATTGTAATTTGGATAAAGTTGAGGGTCTGACTTTGTATTTTCCCAAAGTTTATAATAAAAGTTAAAATTGTCATATGTGAATAGTACAAGGTTATTTATGATAATTTTCATTTTTTTATGCCCAGGGACTAAAACTGACAATTCACCAAACTTCAGGGACTGATTATGTATTTCCACCAAACTTTTCACATAAGGACCAAACCTGCAAAAGATTATTAGTATAGGGACAAAAATTGCTTTTCTCAAAGTTTTTAACATCCCAGGGACCATTTTTGTCAATTTCCAAAGTTGAGGGACTAAACTTGTAATTTTGTGAAACTTTGCACCAAAGGACTAAATATGTAACTTTATGATTAAAAAGGACCTTTGATGACATTTTCATGTTTTTAGAATAACCAGGGACTAGTTTTGACAATTTATGAAACTTGAGGGACTGAAACTGCCAATTATGCAAACTTTGTACGTTTTTCATCTGTTTTTGCATATTTTGCATTTGAAACATATAAAACACACTTTTAAGATATTTTAAGTATTTTGATACATATTTGAGTGTTTTTGTATGTTTTGGCAGTTCAGATTAGTATAAAATGATGAGTATTTAGACACTCATCAAGCGTCCTTCCTGAATTTAGCTTTTCTTTGCATCTTCAGAGCGCTTAGTTCCTCCTCCTGAGCCTTTTTGAAAACAGCCCCTGCTTGCTCAGTGGCCAGTTGCTTAGTATCCAACCCTATTTTCTCCGCTTCCTCATGAACAACCTTTATAAGTGCGGACTTGCTTATTCTTTCCTCCCCAGCCACCTTTTTCAGTGCCTCATCTCATTCCATGTGAACTTGAATCTCTTCATTTGTGAGATGTTGAATTACCCCATTGATTTCAAAGGGGGCCCTGATTGGTTCATCAGGATCCTTTCTGACGATGGTAGAGACAGGCTTTAGTACTGGTGATGGTTCATAGGTTGTAGCAATGCCTTTGCCTTTGTCCTTCTAAGTGCCTGATGATTGGAAAATTTCAGCATTAGGTTGAGCAAATGAGATGGGAGTGGCTTCAGTTACTTGCTCCCCCTCAGTGTGAAAGGGAGCAGCTTCATATGGGACTTCAGTGTGAGGGGCATCAGTGACATTCTCCCCCTCAACTGTTGTCTGAGCTGAAGTTATGACAAGAGTTGGAGTGACTGATGCAGAGGGGGATGTTCCCTTGAAAGCCTGAAATATCTCAGTCATCATGGACTTGATGTCTGAGGTATCCCTTTGGATGGTTGATACTTTGGCGTCAAGAGATGCCTGAGCAATTTCCATAGCAGACAAATGGGAACCGAATCTCCAAGCAAGAGTGATTCCTCCCAAACCGTCAGATTTTATCACACAAGCCAACCGCTTGTGAACGGTCAACCGTAACAAAGGTCCTGAGCAGCCCGGGAGGAAAAGCAATTTAAAACCATGGAGTATAGTTATATCCCCGGGTCGTTATGTCCCAACGAGGTGTGAATTCTGTAATACAACGAATGTGTGTGATGTTGAAATTAAATATAAAAACAGGAATCTGACTGACTAACACTAGGAATGTGAATAGTAAATAGCTCTTGTCACAGCTATTTAAGTAAAAACGTACAATCAGAAACCCTAAAATGTAAAAGGATATACAAACGTACGTTTAGGTTTAAATAAACGTAAACGTATAAAAACAAATGGGAAATTATAAAAAAAGATGGATTTGCATGCCTTAGCGGCTTAAATGCAAATTAAACAAACTTAAAATATTTATTTATTAATTACAAACTTATTTACATATTAAGAAAACCTAAAAAATGTGAAAAGTAATAAAAAAGTACGTTTAAATTAAATTAAACGTCAACGTACTAAAATAAAACTGATCAATACAAATCCCACAAATGTGAAATTTATATTTTTGTGATCCTAATAATAAAAGAAAATTAATTATGAATTAAAATGATTTTTACAAGTACTTATGTAATTACTATTAATTAAAAACTATTTATTTAATATTTAATAATTATTTAAACATAAAGAAAACTTAAAGTAAACCTAAATAAATAAACTAAAAATTTAGGAAAGTTTAAAATAATATAAAATAATTTTTTTAACTAAAATTATATTTATTACACAATTATTCTATTTATTATTAATTATTTTCTATTATCTAATTACTAAATACTATTATTGATTATTATAAATACTAAATGATTAAACAAAAATCTAAAACTTTTTACATAATTCTAAAATAAGTATAAGAGGCTAAGAAAAATATAAAAACTATATATTATTAATAAAAATAAGAAAACTTAATTAAAAACTATTTAAACTTAATTAAACTAATTAAACTAAATTAATTATTATACATATTAAACTGATTTATAAAATTATGAAACTTTTTATAAACTTACTGTTTATAAAAATTATAAATAAGCTGTTTTAAAAATATATTATTTATTATTTACTAAAACATATTTAAACTATATTAATTATTAAAAATACTATATGAACATTAGAAATTGTAAAAAATTACAGAAAGTATATTATATTATGAAGATGCTGGGAAAAAATTATGAAGCTCATAGCTTATCCAGATAAGCTGGAATAAGCCAAACAACTTAAATAAGCTATCTAGGCTACTACCACTATAAGTATCTATTGTATATGTATTCCAATGGAACTGGTGCCCCAGAGCAGTTGGAAGGGGTGTGGGAGTTATGCATGTATACTAGCGAGAGGTCCAAGGTTCGAATCCCACACCCAACATTTTTGCTTTTTTTTTTTTTTTTTTTTTTTTTTTTCATTTTTCTTTTTGCAAAACTATATAATAAGCTATAATATGAAACTTTAACAAAGCTAACTTTTTCAAAACTTGGAAATAAGCTGTCTGAGAGCTTATTTCCTTAACAGATGGCTTTTAAGCCTAAAGCTTCTTAAATAGAAGCTATCACTAGTGTTAAAGCTTTTTTTTGGTTTTTCTGTTTATAGAACTATATATATATAGTATTTATACAAGTTTAGCAAAAATGAAAGTTTATAAACTAAAAATAAGCAATTCGTAGGCTTATTACTCACTCAGTTGAGCTTTTGGGCTCTCAGAGGAGTAATAAGCTTGGAATAAGCTTGAAAAAGCTATACAGTGAAAACAAAAGGTATAAGTATTTGTGTATATGTATAATAGGTATATATAAACAAGAATAAGCACTGGATAGTGCTTATAAGCAAAAGCTTATGGTTTAGATAGTTAAGCCTTTTGGGCTTAACTTGGATTGAGTGAAAGCTCAACTGAGCTTGGTATAAGCTCCATACTTGAAACAAAAGTAAAAATAGTATTTGTACAAGTATTATAAATAATTATGAACAAGCAAATGTACTGGGATCAGCCAATAAGCTCATGATAAGCCAATAAGCAATTCCAATACACTGCAGTCCCAAACACCCCTGCAGTCAAATGTTTGGGCAATTTTAACTTATTAAATAAGCTCAAAAGGCCAAATGGTGAACTGGGGTAGCAAGTGTGTCTGGTGAGGTTTCCAAAAAGCCAAGGCTCATCAAGTGGGGTCCACTGATGGGCTTTTTGAGGGCTTATGAAAAATGCCTTATTACACTGACTTCCAGTGTAATAAAAAAAAATGGACAAACAAAAAGCTAGTTGCAGCCCTTATTAATAAGCTGCAATATAGAATTTAAGCACTGGATCTTTAAAACTAGTAGCTAAGCTCCACAAGGAACCAAATATTACAAGCTAAGTCCAACTGATAAGCTTTTTGAAAGCTTATGAAGTTATGTGAGTTTAGGTAAGCATACTGAGGACTCAGTCTGCTTTTCAAATTGGTGATAAGTTTAAGCTACTTGCAGCCCTAGCATATGGGCTGCAAGGGGTAAATTAAGCACAAGATCAAAGAGTGGGGTAGATGAGCTTCACATAAAGCTAATCCACACAAGCTCTAGATCACTGATGAGCTTTTAAGGAGCTTGTGGAAATGGTGTAACTTTACTGATTGCTCAGTGAAGTGTTGTGAGTGGGCAAACAACAAGCTCCAATTTGACTAATCAAATAAGCTAATAAGAGCTCACCCAGCATTGAGACATTGAGTTTGGTTGCTAGGCTTTGTGAAAAGCCAAAGCTCACAAGCTCAAGCTCAGTGAGGAACTTTTTATGAGCTTATGATAATTACTCAACTTCACTGTTTGCTTCAGTGAAGTGAGTTAAGTTGAACAAAAAGGTGGGTAGTAAAAGCTATCTAAATAAGCTACAACTAGAAAAATAAGCTTACATATAACAAACATGCCACATAGGCACCACAAAGAAGCCAAGTGCACAAGTCATGGTCAAGTCATGAAGCTTATGCAAGCTCATGAACTTGACAGATGAACTTGTGCACAGGGCTTAAACAAGCAACTTTAAGCACTACTTTAAGCTATGAAACAGCTAAACTAAAAATTAACAAAAATCATACAGAAAGGTAAGCAGCTAAACTAAAACATACTATAAGCACAAGTTATGAAATTTAATATTAAGTCCTACACAAAATTCTAAGTTTATTCAAAAATTACCAAAGCTGAAATTTTGACTTTTCTATTTTATGATCAAAGTTGACTTTGATCAACTTTGATCTAAATTTAATGACTAAATAAGACATATTAAGTTACAAGAACATGAAACTAACAAATATTAACAATAATTAAACACATATGCAAGGTTTTAGGTTAAGACAACCTCAGAATGCTCATAATGAGACAGTCAAGTGTCAAATTGACTTTCTACCATGCTACATCCTTTGGTTAAGGTTTCCCTGAGTCATTTAAGTCATATATAGCATATATCAAACAAGAACAACACAATACATGGTCTTTAACTCAGTTCATCTATCAAATCCAAACAACCTTTAAATTGGACTAAATTGAGCTTTTCATTACATAGGACTGTATAAACTTAATCCATCAAATCCAGAGGACCCAAGATGTCAAATTGGACCTTTTTCAGCATACACAAGTAGTCACACAAGTCTATACCTATGATTCTCAAAAATTATGAACATGACAGTCAAAATGCCATTTCAAGCCACAATCAAATCCAAAACATGAACAACCTAGATTAAGCTATATAATCATTAACTAATAACAAATAAACATAAAAACAAAAAGATCAAAGCAGATAGATAACTTAAGCAATAAAATGCAAAAATTGTAAAAATGGCTTACAAGGTGTAACAAGCTGAAAACCACAAGAACCAAGGATTACTTACTACCTAAAGCTTCCCATGAAGCACTAAACCAAAGGGCCATCAAGAATTTACCCTGCTCCAAGCTTGTACACCATGAACACATAGCTTTTTGATTTTTCAATGATTTTCTAGAATTTTTTAGTGATTTTTGATTTTAAAAAACTAAAGCTGAATTAAGGTTTCTAAAAGCTTTAAAGCTTTTGTCAGGAGCTTATATGGCTTATTGAGTCCATTAAACAACACTAATCAACAATAAATTAAAAGACATGAATTTAAAATGACAATTAAGCTAAAAACTTGAAACTGAAAGATAACTTGACATTAAACTGTAAATGATGTTCCATTACACTATTTTGAGGATCATTACACTAATTAAAACTGTAAATTACATTAATTTAAAGAAAGCATTAAAGATTAATTATACTACGTGACTAAGGCTATCCCAAAGTAATTTTTCCTCTGCTCCATCTTCTCTTTTTATACTCTTTGAAGTCCTTGTTGCCCACACAATAAATCCCATCACTAATCTTGACCATTGGATGTGCAGAAATGATCTCAGCCTTCAAACTTACTTTTGGCGCCAAAAGGCTTACAGGTAACGTGAGGCGGTTTGGGAGGAATTAATGCTACTTGGGATGTTGTGGAGGTGGAGGGGACAAGGTATGAAAGGTGGAAGCAAGTTGGGGTGGTGAAACCACCATGGTTTTGGGTTTACAGGTGTGGGTGAAGGGGAAGAACGGTGGAGGTGGGAAAGGCGGGGTCAAAGGGTTTGACCCTGGTTTATATTTTAAAAGGTGTGGGCTGGGTATTGTTTGGGCCTAAGGAGTTTGGGCTTGTTTGTGTTTTGGATTTGGTTTGGGGTTATAATAATAACATAGGGTCCGGTTTGGTTTTAGTAACATAAGGACCAATTTGTAATTTGGTTAAAGTTGAGGGGCTGGGTTTTCCACCTTTCCAAACTTTCTTTGAGGACCAAACCTGCCAATTAAACATAACACAAGGACCAAACGTATATTTTTTTCATTTTCAAATACCAGGGAACTTTTCTGTCAATTCCACAAACTCTAGGGACCAAACTTGTAATTTTCTGAAAGTTGAAGGGTAAGTTCTGTAAATTCCCAAAAGTTTATCAAAATGTTCCAAATTATCATTCATGAATAGTTCAAGGGTAATATTTGTTAGATTTTACTTTTTGAATACCCAGGGACTAATTTTGCCAATTTTGAAACTTGAGGGGTAAAAGTTGCCATTTTGTGTAAACTTTCATCCAGGGACTATTTGTGAATAAATTTGACTTCCCATGGACTTAAGTTGACTTTTATTCTATTTGAAACCTTCATGGACTAGTTTTGACAATTTATGAAACTTGAGGGACTGAAACTGCCAATTATCCAAACTTTGTACGTTTTTCATCTGTTTTTGCATATTTTGCATTTGAAACATATAAAACATACTTCTAAGATATTTTCAGTATTTTGATGCATATTTGAGTGTTTTTGGATATTTTGGAAGCTCAGATTGGTATAAAATGATGAGTATTTAGACACTCATCAAAGAGCTTCTGACTTTTTGGACTGAGCTGTCATCAATTGATCCAAAGTTGCAAGGGAGGTCGTGGCAGACTCCACTGAGCTACTGAGAGCCTGAAGATTGACAGACTTCATAAGGTTGAGTAACTCAGTGATATGCACAGAGTTGAGCTGGTAGGTCTCTGAAGCCTGAAGAAGTTTCTTTGTAAGTTCAGGATCATCTTTAACCGATTCTTGAATGGAGTGAACCCCTGTGTTCAGATTGTTAAGTGATTCAAGGAATTGGTTGAGGCGAGAGACCATTTGTGTCAGGGAGTAGTTGATAGAGGAATTCTGCTCCCTGACATCTTCATTGAATTCTTCAACAAAACTTTTCAGGTTGAAGTAGTGAACTGCTTGCTCAGTGTGCATGTTAAATACTTCGTCAGTGACCCCCCTGAACAAGGCATTGGTAGCCTTCTTGATGAATTTCTTGAAAACCTTCACAGTGAGAGGAGTCTCTTCATCATCTGAGGACTCTGATGGGGAGTGGGTTTCAGCATCATCATGATTGGAAGATGGAGGAGACTGAGGAATTGGTTAAGGGACTGTCTCCTCAATTTCCATGTCTTGTCCTGCTTCAAAATTCTCCTTATCACTATGAAAATCATCATTAAAGAACAAAATAGCCTGAACATCTACCATAGATTGAATCTGTAAAAGGAGGTTATCCGGCTCCTCCTCAAAAGAAGATTTGCCTTCGTTATGGCCAGGGCCTGACTTCTCAAATCCAGCAGACTGGGTTTTATCTGCCTGGTCCTCAAGGTCAGTTCCCAAGTTATGCGCACCTCCGTGAGTGGGTTTGGGTTCCATATCAGCGGGTGGTTTCATTCCCTCTGAATCTTTGTCCCCCGTGACCCCTTCAGACACTGATGGGTGTTTCCCAGTGCCATCATGAGGAGCCGTGAAAGTTATGTCCCTATCAGTGGGTTATATGAGGCCCCCTGAGTCTTTGGGAAGAGTGGTTGTGCCCTCAGACAAAAGCTTTCAGCTGTGAATGTCGTCATCAGGCACCTGAGTGGGTTTGCCCCCCTTTCCAATAGGCTTGCGCTGGCCTGTCAAAGATTTAGGGGCGTTAACTCCCTGATGCTTGAGTTGTGATTTACGCAAGCCTTTAGCAGGATGTGAAGTGGTGTGGGTCCCCTTCTCAGTGGAGTAGTGCTGCCCCACTGAGGATATAGGACCCTTAACTCCCTGAGACTCTGGTTGTGATTTACCAGAGCCTTTAGCATGATGTAGAGGTTGGTTTGATTCCAACTCCAATGACTTGTTTATGTCATAAGAGCCTTTGGGAATGGGTGTGCCCGAGGACACTGAGTGTGATGTCTCAGTGCCCTCCGTTGGCCTTTGTTTTGGGGTCAATGATTGGGTAATAATTCTGAGGGTGTCAGCAGTCATGGTCGGTTGTTGCCCCATTTGGCTAGGCACAGGGACTGAGGTACCAATGGCGAGTGATTTGGATCTAACCACCTTCCTGGACTCCTGTCCCTTTTTCCCTATCATGCCCCTGTATTGGGTTTGGTTCACTGACTTACAAGTGAGATCAGGGCCAAGGTTGTTTGGAGGAACCATAGGAGTCTTCATTGAAGAGCAGTAAGTATGCTCAAACTTCTTCAGTAGGTTCCTTAGGTATTTTTCTTGACAAATGGATATCCCTCTATCAGTTTGTTTGATTTGAAGTCCAAGAAAGTAAGTGAGTTCACCCATCATGCTCATCTCAAACTTTGTGGTCATCAGTTTTTCAAACTGTTTGCAAATTTTGTAACTTGTTGAGCAAAAGATGATGTCATCAACATACACTTGAACCAGGAAGACATCACTTTTTGTTCTGTAGATGAACAGAGTGTTGTCAATTTTTCCTCTGACAAATTTGTTTTGGATCAAGAAGGCTGAAAGTGTTTCATACCATGCCCTGGGTGCTTGTTTCAGTCCATAAAGGGCTTTGTTAAGCTTGTAGACATGGTGAGGGAATTCACTACTTTCAAAGCCAGGAGGTTGTTGCACATAGACATCTTCTTTAATGTTACCATTCAGGAATGCACTTTTGACATCCATTTGGTAAACTTTAAAATTCATGTAAGTTGCGTAGGCTAGGAAGATCCTGATGGCTTCCATTCTAGCAACAGGTGAAAAGGTTTCCTCATAGTCTATACCTTTCTGTTGGTTATATCCTTTGGCAACAAGTCTTGCTTTGTTTTTGATGACAGTGCCATTCTCATCAGTCTTGTTTTTGAAAACCCATTTCATGCCAATGACAAGAACACCATTAGGGCATTCAACAAGGGTCATGACATCATTTCTGTCAAACTGTTCCAGTTCATCTCTCATGGCCTGAACCCAACTTTCATATGTCAGGGCTTCTTTGATATTCTTAGGCTCAATTTCTGAGAGATAGTCAGCATAAAGGCATATATTGGATGTGGCTGCCTTAAGTTTAGCAACCATGCTTCTGGTAAGCATGCCTTCAGTGGGCTCACCAATAATGTTCACAAGCTTAATAACTTTGGAGCTAGTCCAACTATCCTGAGGTTTAGGATATGAGTTAGAGCTTGTAGTTGCCTGATTTACTTCATGAGTAGGTTCAATTATAGGAACCTGAGGTAACTCAAGATTATCTACTTTAGTGACATTCGAGGGAACAGTTTGCTTTGAGGGTTCCTGAACAATTGGTTCAGTGGGTGCTGTCTGATTGGAGGCAGGTTGAGTTTCAGTGACTTCACTGACAGTTGGTTGGGGTAGATTGTGAGGAATGATGTAGTAGGAGACATCAGCATCAGCTTGGTATTGGGTTGAAGTATGATTCTCAGGGAGATACTCATCAGAAGGATACCTAGATGAGTCATCAATACCAATTTCTTCAATTGAGGAACTGGAGAACCTGATGGATTCAGTGCTCTCATCAACAGTAATATGATAAGTTTCCTCAGTTTGTTGTCTCCTAGTGTTAAAAACCCTGTAGGCTTTTGAAGACAGAGAGTATCCCAGGAAGTATCCATCATCAGCTTTGGCATCAAATTTACCTTGGTGATCCTTGTGATTATGAATAAACATAGGACACCCAAATATATGAAAATAGCTGATGTCAAGGATCCTCCCTTTGAATACCTCATAGGGAGTCTTATTGTGTCTTTTCACAATAATGGTCCTGTTTTGAGTGTAGCAGGTTGTTTTGACTACCTCAGTCCAAAAGTGTTTTGAGAGGACTGAGCCATTCAACATTGTCCTTGCTGCCTCAATGAGTGTTCTATTTCTCCTTTCAGCTACTCCATTTTGTTCAGGAGTATAGGGAGAAGTGAAATTTTGAGAGATTCCTTTCACATCACAAAAACACTTAAGGTCATGGTTTTTGAATTCAGTGCCATTGTCAGTTCTAATTTGTTTAACTTTGACATCATTTTGATTTTCAATGTTCCTAAAAAATGACATGATTGTGTCAGCTGCCTGACTCTTTTTGGTCAGGAAGTAAACCCAAGTATATCTTGAGTATTCATCCACAATGACTAGAGTATATTTCTCATGATGAATGGACATGGGACTGACAGGTCCAAACAAGTCCATATGGAGAAGATGTAGGAAGCTTTTGATGGAGAATGATTGTTTGGTTTTGAAAGATGCCCTGTGGTGTTTTCCTTTCTCACAAGCAGAACAAGGCTTGTCTTTGGTATACACCAGGGATGGAAGGCCAAGAACTTTATTCTATTTGGCCAAGTTGTTGATGTTTTTGAAATTGAGATGAGAGAGTCTTCTATGCCAAAGCCAGTTGATTGTCTCACTTGCCTTAGAGAATAGACAAGTCCCATTTTGAGTAAGGGATGACATGTCAAGAACATAAACATCATCCCTCCTGGGAGCAATCAACACAACTTCCTTGTTGGCATTGAAAATGGTCCCTCTCTTATCATCAAACTGAACTATGTATTTTGCATCACATAGTTGAGAGACACTTATCAGATTGTACTTCAGACCATTGACATAAGCAATTCTTGTAAAAACTATCCCATTACAGTTGACAGAACCATAACCTTCAGTGGGAGCTGATGAGTTATCACCAAAAACTACCTTGGGTCCTGGTTCTTCAACATATTTGTGCAGATAACTCTTCACACCAGTCATACTTCTTGAGCATCCACTATCGAGGTGCCAAGTAGGATCCTTGATGTGTTTCTACACAAATACCAAGTAGGGGTTAGTTTTTCTTGTTGGTCCACTTTCTAGTGGACTTAGTCCTCAAGGACTTCTTAAACTTAGTCAGTGAGTCATGGTCAGAAGTAGAGTGTGCTGAGCTTCCACATGTATTGCATTTAGTGGTTGATGAAGACTCAGTAGACGGAGAGGTGTTTCTTCTAAACTGAATAATTTTGTCATGCCCTTTGGTTTCATGGGAGGGATCTCCACAGATGTTACAACAGTCTTTCATCATACAATCATCAGGAAGATGATCATTGAAACCACAGTGAGGACATGGCAAGAAAGGCTTAGCCTTCAGCCTCTGTTTTGAGGATGTGGCATTCTGATAGCCTTGAGTGCTATATTGACCTTGTGCTTTTGTAGAAGCAGTGTGAGAGATGTGATCACAAGTTCTGTGGTCTTCATGCTTGCAAATCATGCAAAAGAGGACTCTGTAGCATTTATCAGTGGGGTGATTAGACTAATTGCACAGTTCACATCTCACAGATGGTCTGGATGTTTTTGGTTTGGAGGTACTTGAGGAAGTTGATGGTTGTTTAGATTTTCAGCAAGTGTGTTTATCAGTGGACTCAATCTTTTCACTCAGCTTCCTTACCAATTCAGCCAATTGATCAAATTTTGAATCAGGGCTTTCAAGTTTTGCTTTAGTGGATACTGACGGTGTTTGTTTTTCAGAAGATACAGTTCGTCTCTTCAGGATGGTTATCCCTGAATTTGCTTTCTCCTTTAGAGAATGAGGTTGATAAACAGGTGGTGCAAGGTCTATACTAGGTGCTGCCCCCTGAAGATGTTTCAGTGGAGGAAGTGGTGCTTGTGCATCAGACTTAGATTCAGTGATGGACTCAGTAGGACTGGGTTCATCAGTAACTCCTAGCAACTCCTTGAAGTCAGGCTCTAGAATTCTACCAGTGTTCAAATTTGGCAATTTACTATCAGGATTGACTCTTTCAATCCAGTCACTGGGCTTAGGAGCTAGTTCTTTGCTAGAGAGCATGTTTGCTGACAGAAAGGCTTTTGGATGACTACTCTCCCCAGACTCTTCAGTGAGTTGATCTTCACCCAGGCAAGCCTTTTTGTTGCTGGGTGTGAGACTAATTGATTCATAGAGTTTGGGATTCTTTTGAGTCAATTTCCAAATAATTGCCATTTCTTTCTTAAGTTCTTCTTGAAGAGCTTGGTTTTGTTTTACAAGTTCAGAATTCTGAATTTGTAAAGTGACACTTTCAAGTTTGGCCTGTTTTTAAGTAAGGAGTTCATCCCTACATTGATTTAACTCAAAACTTAGTTTGTTAAATTTTGAAAACAAGTTTAACCTTTGCTCTTCAACAAACTTAAGATCAACATTGATATAATCTAAGTATGATTTCCAATCAGCATCATCATCCATAGAAAGTAAAATATTTACCTTTCTCATTGTGATGTTGACCCATTCACCATTCCTTGCGTGACTCTTTCCCACTGCAAGCTTGTTATCTTCAGAAAGGGCCATCAGGGCACTGATATGAACTTCATCATCATCTGAAGAAACCTCAACCTCATCCTAGTCATATGTTTCAGCAACTAGCCCCTTGTTTTTACCCTGAGCTTGTTTAGGAGCCTGAGGAGACTGAGTGACTGAGGAAGCAGACTCAAGAAGTGCAAGTTTGGCCTTGGCCTTTTTATATTTAGCTTCAAAATCTTTTTGTGGAATTTTTTCAATTTTGTTTTGAACAAATTGATTTGATTGTAGCAGCTTAGGCTGAAACTTGCTAGTTCCTGAAGAAAAGTTGTTTCCAGAAAATTTGTAAGATGGTTCTGAGGCTGTTTTTGAGAAACAATCTTTTGCAAAATGACCCTTTTTGCCACATTTAAAACATTCAGAATTGTCATTTACTTTTGAGTTAGAAAATTTTTTGTTTCTTTTAATGAACCTTCTTGAGTTAGCAAAGAGTGCCCTTTCATGAAATTCAATCTAAAGATCATTCATGTACTCCTCACTGGTTCTTGTATCTACCTCATCATCTGAACCATCTTGGAAATACTGCACAGCAATGTTAGAATAGAAAGCAGTTGATATGGGTGGAGTGGCCAGGGTCTTCTTTACCTCTTGAGCTTTACCAGGGTATCTCCTGGTGATCAGGTTGTCCTCATAGACAAACTTCCCATAAATTTCAGGGAGCTCAAGATTCTGGATATGATTGGCATTTCTAAGACCCTGAGAGAAGTTTAACCACTTCTCAGGGAGACTGTTGACAAAGCCAACTTTTATCTCATGTTTGGACAGGGTGACACCATCATTGGTCAGTTCATTCAGGAGGGTCTTATACCGAGTATAAGTCTCAGAGAGACTTTCAGAATCCTTGGCCCTAAAGGTATTGTATTCAAGTTTCAGGTCCATGATTCTATTCTCCTTGGTATCAGAAGGGCCTTCATAGCTATGAACCAGATCAGTCCAAGTCTGCTTGGCAGTAGGACAGTTGATCACTGATTCCATTATATCGTTAGGAAGACAAGATATAATGATGCTTTTTAGGCACTGGTCTTGATTGACCACCCTCCTCTCATTTTGGGTCCACTGAGCTTCAGGTTTGACTAAACCCTGAGCAATTGTTGGGATATATGGACCATCATTAATTAGCTTAATGTAGTATGGTTCCATCCCAGTTAAGTAGCAAAGCATTCGCTTTTTCCACTTATTGAATTTTCCAACCTCAAGTCGAGGGGCAGTAGCTGAGTAACTTCCACCCTTTTTATCGACAAGTTGGGGAACATCTGAGTCAGCCATGGTGGGATCTTGATTTTAAAAACTTTGAGCACTCTTTGTTTTGAAAACAGGTTAAGGAAAAAGTTTTATAAACCAGAGGCTCTGATACCACTTGTTGGTCCCTTTTACTAAGTTAATAGTTAACTAACGAGTTAACCTAACCAAGTTCCATGACATTTAACTCAGATAAATAAGATTAACAACAAAGATAAAAACGTAAATAAGGAGACACAAGGTTTTTCAACATTTAATTCTTATTAGAAGTTAATCAAAAGAATTATATCCAAGTATTTGCGGAAGAACACTTGGGATTGAAATGACAAGTATGGTGTGGACTCCTCACTAAACTCAAACTACGTTGAGTGACAACTATAAGGTTTCACTGAGCTATCTCAGGGACTGTGTTGTTCTTTGGAGGAGTAAAAGTGGTTTGTGAATGCTTCACATTAAATGCACAAACTTGTTAACTTTTACTCCTCACTTATGCTACCTATTTATACACAAGTGATTTACAACTTTAGTGATAAAGACAAAAGGTGACCTAACTAGTAGAGACAAAATACTTACATATTTTGTCTCTGTTACATTAGATTATTTTGACTAAAATACAATGTGCCTTTCCAATGCACAGAGATGACACCACCCTGACATGATGCCTTTCAGGGAAAGTTTGACTTCAGGTAGATGAGGTCACCTGTTGATCCGTTCAAACTTTTCCCGCCTTGTCCCGCCTATACTTCAATCTTCAGTCTTCATTCTTCAATATGTAGTTGTTGTTGAGGAGTCCTGGGGGTTCAGTGAGTTATTGTCATCCTCACTGAACCCATCATCTTCTTTTTGGCTTAGATTCCATACACTGAGTTCCGCCTCACTGAATGGTGAACCTTTCAACATAGACTCGCTCCAAGCATCCTGAAGATGACTCACTGAGGTACTGTTCACTCAGTGACCCAACAGGCACTCCTTGCTAACTCAAGAAGGTTCATTAAAGGAAACAAAAATTTTTCTAACTCAAAATCAAATGACAATTCTGAATGTTTTAAATGTGCCAAAAAGGGTCATTTTGCAAAAAATTGTTTCTCAAAAACAACCTCAGAACCATCTTACAAATTTTCTGGAAACAACTTTTCTTCAGGAACTAGCAAGTTTCAGCCTAAGTTGCTTCAATCAAATCTATTTGTTCAAAAAAAAATTGAAAAAATTCCACAAAAAGATTTTGAAGCTAAGAATAAAAAGGCCAAGGCCAAACTTGCACTTCTTGAGTCTGCTTCCTCAGTCACTCAGCCTCCTCAGGATCCTAAACAAGCACAGGCTAAAAACAAGGGGCTAGTTGCTGAAACATATGACTGGGATGAGGTTGAGGTGTCTTCAGATGATGATGAAGTTAATATCAGTGCCCTGATGACTCTCTCTGAAGATAACAAACTGATAGTAGGAAAGAGTCACGCAAGGAATGCTGAATGGGTCAACATCACAATGAGAAAGGTAAACATTTTACTTTCTATGGATGATGATGCTGACTGGAAATCATACTTAGATTATATCAATGTTGATCTTAAGTTTGTTGAAGAGCAAAGGTTGAACTTGTTTACAAAATTTAACAAAATGAGTTTTGAGTTAAACCAATGTAGGGATGAACTTCTTACTTTAAAACAGGCCAAACTTGAAAGTGTCACATTACAAATTCAGAATTCTGAACTTGTAAAACAAAACCAAGCTCTTCAGGAAGAACTTAAGAAAGAAAAGGCAATTATTTGGAAATGGACTCAAAAGAACCCCAAACTCTATGAATCAATGAGTCTCACACCCAGCAACAAAAAGGCTTGCCTGGGTGAAGACCAACTCACTGAAGAGTCTGGGGAGAGTAGTCATCCAAAAGCCTTTCTGTCAGCAAACATGCTCTCTAGCAAAGAACTAGCTCCTAAACCCAGTGACTGGATTGAGAGAGTCAATCCTGATAGTAAATTGCCTAATTTCAACACTGGAAGAATACTAGAGCCTGAAAGTCAGGCTATTAAGGAGTTGCTAGGAGTCACTGATGAACCCAGTCCTACTGAGTCCATCACTGAGTCTAAGTCTGATACACAAGCACCACTCCCTCTACTGAAACATCTTCAGGGAGCAGCACCTAGTACAGACCTTGCACCACCTGTTTATCAACCTCATTCTCCGAAGGAGAAAGCAAATTCAGGGATAACCATCCTGAAGAGACCCACTGTACCTTCTCGAAAACAAACACCGTCAGTATCCACTAAAGCAAAACCTGAAAGCCCTAATTCAAAATTTGATCAGTTGGCTGAACTTGTCAGGAAGCGGAGGGAAAAGATTGAGTCCACTAATAAACTTACTGGCTCAAAATCTAAACAACCATCAGCTTCCTCAACTACCACTAAACCAAAAACATCCAGACCTTCTGTGAGATGTGAACTGTGCAATCAGCCAAACCACCCCACTGATAAATGCTACAAAGTCCTCTTTTGCATGATTTGCAAGCAAGAAGACTACAGAACCTGTGATCACATCTCTCACACTGCTTCTCCAAAAGCACAAGGTCAATACAAAACTCAAGGCTATCAGTATGCCTCATCTTCCAAACAGAGACTGAAGGCTAAGCCTTTCTTGCCATGTCCTCACTGTGGTTTCAACGATCATCTTCCGGATGATTGTATGATGAAAGACTGTTGTGACATTTGTGGAGATCCCTCCCATGAAACCAAAGGGCATGACAAAATTATTCAGTCTAGAAGAAACACCTCTCAGTCTACTGACTCTTCATCATCCACTAAATGCAATACATGTGGAAGCTCAGTACAATCTACTTCTGACCATGACTCACTGACTAAGTTTAAGAAGTCCCTGAGGACTAAGTCCACTAGAAAGTGGGCCAACAAGAAAAACTAACCCTTGCTTGGTATTTGTGCATAAACACATCAGGGATCCTACTTGGCACCTCGATAGTGGATGCTCAAGAAGTATGACTGGTGTGAAGAGTTATCTGCATAAATATGTTGAAGAACCAGGACCCAAGGTAGTTTTTGGTGATAACTCATCAGCTCCCACTGAAGTTTATGGTTCTATCAACTGTAATGGGATAGTTTTTACAAGAATTACTTATGTCAATGGTCTGAAGTACAATCTGATAAGTGTCTCTCAACTATGTGATGCAAAATACATATTTTAGTTTGATGATAAAAGAGGGACCATCTTCAATGACAACAAGGAAGTTGTGTTGATTGCTCCTAGGAGGGATGATGTTTATGTTCTTGACATGTCATCCCTTACTCAAAATGGGACTTGCCTATTCTCTAAGGCAAGTGAGACAATCAACTGGCTTTGGCATAGGAGACTCTCACATCTCAATTTCAAAAACATCAACAACCTGGCCAAGCAGAACAAAGTTCTTGGCCTTCCATCCCTGGTGTATACCAAAGACAAGCCTTGTTCTGTTTGTGAGAAAGGAAAACACCATAGGGCATCTTTCAAAACCAAACAATCATTCTCCATCAAAATCTGCCTGCATATTCTCCATATGGACTTGTTTGGACCTATTAGTCCCATGTCCATTCATCATGAGAAATATACTCTAGTCATTGTGGATGAATACTCAAGATACACTTGGGTTTACTTCCTGACCAAAAAGAGTCAGGCAGTTGACACAATCATGTCATTTGTCAGGAACATTGAAAATCAAAATGATGTCAAAGTTAAACAAATCAGAACTGACAATGGCACTGAATTCAAAAACCATGACCTTGAGTGTTTTTGTGATGAGAAAGGAATCTCTCAAAATTTCACTTCTCCCTATACTCCTGAACAAAATGGAGTAGCTGAAAGGAGAAATAGAACACTCATTGAGGCAGCATGGACAATGTTGAATGGCTCAGTCCTCTCAAAACACTTTTGGACTGAGGTAGTCAGAACAGATTGCTACACTCAAAACAAGTCCATTATTGTGAAAAGACACAATAAGACTCCCTATGAGATATTCAAAGTAAGGATCCCTAACATCAGCTACTTTCATGTATTTGGGTGTCCTGTGTTTATTCATAATCACAAGGATCACCTAGGTGAATTTGATGCCAAAGCTGATGATGGATACTTCTTCAGATATTCTCTAGTTTCCAAAGCCTACAGGGTGTTTAACACAAGGAGACAACAAACTGAGGAAACTTATCATATAACTGTTAATGAGAGCACTGAATCCATCAGGTTCTCCAGTTCCTCGGTTGAAGAAATTGGTATTGATGACTCATCTAGGTATCCTCCTGATGAGTATCTCCCTGAGAATCATACTTCAACCCAATACCAAGCTGATGCTGATGTCTCCTACTACATCCTTCCTCACAATCTACCCAAACCAACTGTCACTGAAGTCACTAAAACTCAACCTATCTCCAATGAGACAACACCCACTGAACCAATAGTTCAGGAATCCACAGAATAAAGTGTTCCCTCTAATGTCACTAAAGTACATAATCTTGAGTTACCTCAGGTTCCTGTAATTGAACCTACTCGTCAAGTAAATCAGGCTTCTACAAGCTCTAACTCGTATCCAAAACCTCAGGATAGTTGGACCAGATCCAAAGTTATTGAGCTTGTGAACATTATTGGTGAGCCCACTGAAGGCATGCTTACCAGAAGCATGGCTGCTAAACTTAAGGCAACCACAGCCAATATATGTCTTTATGTTGACTATCTCTCAGAAATTGAGCCTAAAAATATCAAAGAAGCCCTGACATATGAAAGTTGGGTTCAGGCCATGAGAGATGAACTGGAACAGTTTGACAGAAATGATGTCATGACCCTTGTTGAATGCCCTAATGGTGTCCTTGTCATTGGCATGAAATGGGTTTTCAAAAACAAGACTGATGAGAATGGCACGGTCATCAAAAACAAAGCAAGACTTGTTGCCAAAGGATATAACCAACAGGAAGGTATAGACTATGAGGAAACCTTTGCACCTGTTGCTAGAATGGAAGCCATCAGGATCTTCCTAGCCTATGCAACTTACATGAACTTTAAAGTTTACCAAATGGATGTCAAAAGTGCATTCCTGAATGGTAACATTAAAGAAGATGTCTATGTGCAACAACCTCCTGGCTTTGAAAGTAGTGAATTCCCTCACCATGTCTACAAGCTTAACAAAGCTCTTTATGGACTGAAACAAGCACCCAGGGCATGGTATGAAACACTTTCAGCCTTCCTGATCCAAAACAAATTTGTCAGAGGAAAGATTGACAACACTCTGTTCATCTACAGAACAAAAAGTGATGTCATCCTGGTTCAAGTGTATGTTGATGACATCATCTTTGGCTCAACAAGTTACAAACTTTGCAAAGAGTTTGAAAAACTGATGACCACAAAGTTTGAGATGAGCATGATGGGTGAACTCACTTACTTTCTTGGACAACAAATCAAACAATCTGACAGAGGGATATCCATTTGTCAAGAAAAATACCTAAGGAACCTACTGAAGAAGTTTGAGCTTACTGACTGCTCTTCTGTGAAGACTCCTATGGTTCCTCCAAACAACCTTGGCCCTGATCTCACTGGCAAATCAGTGAACCAAACCCAATACAGGGGAATGATAGGCTCCCTGATGTACTTACTTGCATCTAGGCCTGATATCCAATTCTCAGTTTGTCTGTGTGCCAGATATCAGGCTGATCCTAAAGAGTCTCATCTCATTGCTGTTAAGAGAATCTTCAGGTACCTGAAGCGTACACCAAACCTTGGTTTGTATTACCCAAAGTGCTCAGGATTTGATCTAAAAGGGTACACTGACTCTGACTATGCAAGATGCAATATGGACATAAAAAGTACCTCAGGATCCTGTCAATTCCTTGGTGGTAAACTTGTGTGTTGGAGTACAAAGAAACAACAATCAGTGTCCATGTCCTCAGCTGAAGCTGAATATATGGCTGCTGTAGGATGTTGTGCAAATGTACTCTGGATGAAGAGCCAACTGAGTGACTATGGCGTTCAGTACAAGATGGTACCCATCTTTTCTGATAACACAAGTGCCATAGCTATCTCAAACAACCCTGTGCTTCATCAAAGAACCAAACACATTGACATCAGATACCATTTCATCAGGGACCACATCATGAATGGAGAAATTGAATTACATTTCATCCCCACTGAGTATCAGCTAGCTGATATCTTCACCAAACCCCTGGATGAGCCCACTTTCACAAGACTAAAAGCTGAGTTATGCATGTTGGATATTAACTCAGGCAACGGATCAAAGTTATTCCAACCAAATGTAAATTCTCTTAGGTCCCTGATTAAAACCCATGTCTCAGTGATAAACACCTCTTCACTGATCATCAACACACTGAATGATAAACTCATTCAGGGGGCTCATGATATTATATGACATTAATACACTAACTAAATGCTCTAAGTACTTAGTTAGTAAATGTCCCAGGCAGGTAACTGATTCCTATTAAATATAGGAATATATGTTGATTATACAACTGGCATCCACATTATGGGCTGATTGGCTCCAAACGGTCAATCTAATTGACCAGGTGAATGGTCAACTAGGTCAAACAGCCTAAGAGTCAATCTCCGTGGAATACAGTGGTTTCCCCGGGTCGTTATGTCCCAGCGAGGTGTGATGGTAATCAAAACGGGTTTGTGATCGGGTGATTCTGAACAGGAAAGGGGTTTGAGTGATTTTGAATGATTACGCTACAGAAATACAAGTGAAAACAAATTAAATAAACCAACTTAACTAACACATAAGACCAAATTACCCTAGAACACGTTTAAAATTAAAAACGCGCGTTTACGTTAAAAATAATGTCAACGCGCAAAATAAAAAGTGAAACAGGAGCAAATAAAGTCCTACGGTTATAAAAATGACATTTTTACAATCCTAATGATAAAAGAAAATTTTAAGAAAAGGAAAAATAATTTTCACACTATTTAATTAATTACTATTTAATAACTAATTAATAATATTTAAAATACACTAATTATGAATTTAAGCTAGAAAAATGAAAATTTAATTATAAAAATTCTAAAATAATATAAAAGTAATTTTAAAACTAAAAATATATTTTTCCTACTTTTTCTCTATTTATTATTAATTAATTAAGATTTAAATATTAATTAAATTAATTAAATTAAAGAAAAATTGCAAATGATTAGTAAAAATTCTAAAACTTTTTCTAAAAATATTTTATGACATATAAAACCTAGGAAAAATATAAAAACATAGGAGTACTTAATAAAAACTATTTATACTATTTAATAATCTAATATTAATTAATTATTAATACAACTAATATTAATTATTAAAAATAGCAAATGAAAAGAGAAAAATCTAGAAAAAAATCCTAAAAATACCTTAAACTATCATGGACTAAAGAAAAATATGAAAATACAAAAGTGCTTAATAATAAGCTAAAAGGAAAAATGAAAAAGATAACTTCTATTAAATTGAAGCTATCACTATTTTTAAAACTTGATTTTTGTTGTTTTCCTTTTACCAACCTATTCAACTACTGATTACAAGAAACTTTTGTAAAAACAAACTTTCTAAAACACAACAATAAGCTCAGTGCTCACTAATAAGCTCAACAGTGAGTTTTTGGCTTATTAATGGGACATTTAAGCTCAAATAACCTATCCAGGGTACACAAGCTAGAAAATAAGTTGGAAACAACTTAATGGAACTTGAATGAAGCTAAAACAAGCATATGGTTACACAGATTAAACCAATAAGCCAAATAAGCAGTTCCAAAACCACCTCAGAACCAACAGGTCTGCAGAGGCTTTTGCAAGCCTCAAACAGCTTATTAATTAAGCTAGGATGACCAAAAGGATCCTGGAACCAACAAGCTTGGTGAGAGGGCTTCTCAAAGAACCCAAGAAATCATAGTGGGGCCCACAGATGAGCTCTTAATGAGTTTATTAAAGAGGGGCAGTGGGACAAAGCTGGGTGCAGGGGATGTGTTTGTAGTCCTCAAATTAAGCATCTAGATAAGCCTTAAAAGCTGAAATAGACCTGAATATGCAAAGTCTAAACTATAACCTATATGAAAAACATAAATCAAATCCTAAATTCTACTTTAAGCTTGTCTAATAATGAAATCAAAAGGGGCTATGTACATGTCTCGAAAAGCTTATCTAATAAGCTCAACAAGGGGAAATAAACTTGGAACCAACTATGATAGCTGTAAAGGCTTCTCAAAGAACCAAGAAGCTAAAGCCAATATCCACAGCTAAGCTCTCTAAGAGCTCATAAAGATGAGCCTCTACACTGATCACTCAATGTAGAAAGTCCAATGGGGAGAACTTGGAGGTGAAATTCAAGCAGATAAATAAGCTCATGAAGACAAGTTAAGCACATGACAGGGATATGATAAAACAAGCTACTAAAATCCACATAGATCTAATACTAATGTATTCTCGTGAATAAGCTAAGGGTTTAAGATAATGAGCTTATGGCTATAATACCCTGCACAGGGCATATTTCAGTGAAACAAGCCAAAGAACAAGCTCAAATAAGCAAACACATAAGCAAACTAACTAAAAGCAAATCAATCAAGGCAGCCTAAGTGGCTTTCTAAAACACCAAGAATCAAACCCTAAGCTCCCAAGATGAGCAAGATATGGTCACTTGAAAAACGGGGCAAAATACAAAAGTTGGGTGCATGACAAGCAATGGGTCAGCAGGCTACTTTAGGGGTAGAAAAAGCTAACCGAAAAAAATTATAAAAATAAAATAAAAATAAGGACATGTAAACAAGCTGGGGAATAAGCTGGAAACCAAATTTTAGGGCCTAGTGTTAAGTAATGAAGAAATTAAAAATATGTGTTTGAAGGGAGTTGGGACAGTAGGCTGCTAATGGCAGTGAATAGATCAACTTATAAGATTTTAACTAAGAGAGGTTCAGTACCAGGTTTACACAACCATATTATTCTATTTTGAGCATGTTCAAATACCTGTATTGATCCATATCCAAAATCCTTAATAAACTGCAACCTAGGCAAGTATACACTTCCAAAGTTAACTTAAGCATACAAAACCTACAAAACTACATGAAAATTCTAAGAATCACTCTTAAACTATTCCTGAATGCAAATGACAGATGATTGAATTTCAATATGTGGTCTAAACTGGATTGACTCCAAAAGTCAGCTAGTTCCAAACACCCTTTATAGTGCCTACTGTTGAGATTTTTCACTACTAAAGTTTTCAAAACTTTTAGAAACTGAAAGCAATAAGCTGGATAAGCTAAGTAATGTTGAAATAAGTACAAGCTTCACATAATAAGCAATTTAATAAGCAGGGACAGATAAGCAGTTATACATAACAAGGTTTTAAACTTTTATTGAAATTAAAAAAAAAAAAAAAAAAAAAAAAAAAAAAAAAAAAAAAGATTACAAACTGAGATCAAGAGTAAAAATACTTAATAAAAATTAAACTAAAAAGCTAATTCTACACTAATTTACCTACTGCCAAACTTTGGCTACAATTTGTTCAATTTATACTAAAATTAAAACTAGGGTTTCCCTGGCCACTTATGCCTCCTGTTTGTGCTTTCTTTTTGAGATAAAAGCTGAGCTGGATCCTTTCTGTGCTTCATTGGAATAAATCCCAGCCCTTAATTTCTCTGAGTTGATCTCCACCATTAAAAGCAGTATTGGCGCCCAAAAGTGGTGTTTTGCCATTGTGGATAAAGAGACAAGTTTGTTGGGGATGTTAGGGTGGACTTGTGGATGTAGGAACAAAGTCAGAGGAGGGGGCTGGATCAGGGTTGTGTTGGAGATAATACAGGGTAGGGGTGCAGGGTTTGGTGGCAAAAAGGAGGTGAAGGAGAGGGGTTGACTTTGTGTTGACCCTGCTTCTATTATTAAAACGCAAAAGGGTTTGGGTGTTGGGCTGTGGGAGCAATGGGCTTGGGGATGGTTGGGTTGTTTTGGTGGATTGGGTATTTAAATAAGGGTGGGCTTTATTGAAAGGGTTTATTAGTTTAGGATTAGGAATAAATGACAAGAACCAAATTTGAAATTCATGAAACTTGTGGACTGATTTTGTCATTTCCTTTTTTTTTTCTTTTTCAAAGTATTCCAAGGGTTTAATTTGACAACTGTGAATAGTATGAGGACCACCAATGATATTCTCCAAAATTGCACTTTCAGGGACTAAATCTGCCAACTTGTGAAACTTCAGGGACTATTCTTGTAATTCTCCAAACTTTTCACCTAGGGACCATATTTGGCCTAGAAGAATAACACAAGAACCAAAATTGATTTTTTTCAAAGTTTTAAATCCCAGGGACCAAATGTGCCAGGTTTCAAAGTTGAGGGACCTGATTTGCCAATTTTCTAAACTTATGGTCCAAGGGTATTTCTTGCCAAGTTTCATTTACCAAAGGACCCTGAATGTTAATTTTCCACTTTTTTAAATATCCAGGGGTGTTTTATGTCAATTTTGAAACTCGAGGGACTAGTTTTGCCAATTATGCAAACATTGTTTGTTTTTCAATTGTTTTCAATCCTTTTGCATTTGAAATACACAAAAATACATTTCAATGATGTTTGTAACATTTATATAGTCATTTGGGTGCTTTTGGTCATTTTTATGGGTTTAAACAATGTAAAATATATGTGTATTTAGACACATATCATGGGCCCCCACATTTCTCACCAATACCACTGAGCATTAAATGCTCTCTCTCTCTCTCACAAATACTTGTGTTATGACATCACTCTGCAAAAGCGTCTTTTGCAGAGCCATGTAACCATCTCTCTAATCATGTTGAGAGAAAAATGGGTAATGGGAATCGTGCCAGTTAATGCGGATTTCAAACATACTTTAAATTACCATTTTATATTAATACCAAAGCGCTTTGATATCCGCAATGGCACAACCCTATTTCCTTCCCTATAAATACCCCCACAAAATTAAACACACACACGCTTTTAAAAACTTATAAAAACTCTTGCAAAATTGTTTTCAAAAATTTGTTTGATTAAACTGCGTGTGTTTCTTCTTTGATACCAATTTTTCCTCAAAAACCAGACCTTTCTAAAAAACAAATGGCTTCTTCTAAGGTCATCAAATACGCACCCAATGTGGATTTCCTAATGGAAAGCGTAGACCTCACCAAAAACAATGTGGTGAGGAACTTTGCCTACCCTGAAGGGTTCCCTGAATACAGGGATGTGGTGAAGTTCCTTCAAAACTGTTTTCTCACCACCACATTCACAAAGACCCCCTCAGTCATCTATCATGACTACTTGAGGGAATTTTGGTGCACAGCGGTGGTTGAAAACCCTGATACGCCAAAAGAGGCCAAAATAAGGTTCTCAGTGAAAAATGAAACTAAGTTCCTAACTCTTGATTACAAAACCTTTGTCAAAGCCACTGGCCTTGACTACACTGAGACCTTCACTGCCCAACCCACTGAGAAAGATGTGAAGGAAGTTTTACTGGAACTTAGGCCCTATGACAAAAATCACCCTGAGGTGACACCAGGGGCCCTCCTGTCCAAAGCCCCTATCATCAAAACCTGGTTTCCAGCCCCCTGGAGGATTGTAATGACCTTTGTCATTCAGGTCCTCTGGGGAAATTAATCCTCCACTGAGCAACCGAACACTACTCAAGCAATGATAGTGTACTGTCTCGTAGAGGGTAAAAAGATAGACCTTGGAGAAATAATCTTCAGGGACCTCATAGCAAAGTTAGGGGGAAGTCTAGGCAAAAACTCATGTCATACCCTAGGTTCATTTCCTGCGCCCTACAAGACTTGCTTGGGTCTGAGTATGCTAAGCCTGATGTAGTAGACTTTGAGCCAGATGTCTTACACAAGGCTAATTACTCTCGTGACCCTCTTGAGGTTACACCTGTCACCCTGAAAACGTATATGCTTACTGCTATCCATAGTGACAACAAAATTTCACCAGTTCCCTCTCCCACCAAAAAGGTGAAGAGGAAGAAGGGACAGGGGTCCAGGAAGGTGACTCAACCCAAGTCACTCGCCACTAAGACCTCTGCCCCTAAGCCTGACAAAAGGGGGCAACAACAACAGACCCTGACTGCTGACACCCTCAGGATCATAAGCCAATCTTTGACCCCAAAACAAAGGCCAACGGAGGGCACTGAGACATCACACTCAATGTCCTCGGGCGAACCCGCTCCCAAAGGCTCTGCTGACATAAACAAGTCAGTGGAGTTGGAACCAATCCAACCTCCACATCTTGCTAAAGGCTCTGGGAAATCACAACCAGGGTCTCAGGGAGCAAGGGGTCTTATATCCTCGGTGGGGCAGCACTACTCCACTGAGAAGGGGACCCATAAACAATCACATCCTGCCAAAGGCTTGGGTAAATCACAACCCAAGCAACAGGGAGTTCTTGCCCCTAAACCTTCGACAGGCCAGTACAAGCCTGTTGGAAAGGGGGCATAACCACTCAGGTGCCTGATGAGGACATTCGCAAATCAAAGCTTTTGTCTGAGGGCACAAAAACTCATCCCAAAGACTCATAGGGAAACATACAACCCGCTGATAGGGACACAACATTCATGACTCCTCAGGATGACATTGAAAAACACCCATCAGTGTCTGAAGGGGTCACGGGGGACAAAGATTCAGAGGGACAAAGGCCACCCGCTGATATGGAACCCATAACCACCCCCGGAGGTGCGCATAACTTGGGAACTGACCTTGAGGACCAGGCAGATAAAACCCAGTCTGCTGGATTTGAGAGGTCAGGACGTGGCCATAACGAAGGCAAATCTTCTTATGAAGAGGAGCCGGATAACCTTTTGTTGCAGATTACCTCACTAGCTGATGCTCAGGCCGCCCTGTTCTCTGATGATGAATTTCACAGTGATGAGGAGATTTTTGAAGCTGGAGATGATATGGTGGTTGAGGAGACAGTCCCTGAACCAATTCCTCGGTCTCCTCAACCCTCTGATACTGAGGCTGCTGAAACTAACTCCACATCAAAATCCTAAGAAGATGATCAAGCTCCTCTCACTGAGAAAGTTTTCACCAAATTCATCAAGAAGATCACCAACATTTTATACAGGGGGTCACTGATGAAGTGTTCAACATGCACACTGAGCAAGCAGTCCATTACCACCTACTTAAGGATGCTGTTGAAGACTTTAATGATGATGTCAGGGAACATAATTCCACAGTCACCTACTCCCTGACACAAATGGTCTCTCAACTCAACCAGTTTTTGGAATTCTTCAACAAGATGAATACAGGGGTTCGGTCTGTTCAAGAATCAGTCAAAGATGATCCTGAGCTAACCAGGAAGCTTCTTCAGGCATCTGAGACTTATCAGGTAAACTCAGTGACCCTCACTGAGTTACTTGGCTTGCTAAAGGGATCTAATGTTCAGAATCTCAGCTCAACAGTGGAGTCTCTCAAATCTTCCTTTACATCATTGGAAGAATCAGTGGCAGCTCAATCCCAAAAGTCCACTTCTCTGGCATGGACAATGGGATCCAGGATGGCAGCCCTTGAAAATTCTCAGGCTGCACTTGACTCCAAAGTATCTTCCATTCAACAGGATACTGCGGAAATCAAGTCCATGACGACGGAAATTTTTCAGGCCTTCAAGGGTACATCAACTTCTTCTTCAGTACCTCCAACACTTGCCATCACTGACGCTCAGGCAAATGTTGAGGGGGATAATGTTACTGAAGCCCCTAATACTAAAGAACAAGAGGCTGGACAGCCCTCTCACACTGAGGGGGAGCATGTCACTGAAGTCACTCTAATCACTGAAGTTCCACCACAAGAGGAACCAGTCTCCTCCACTCTCAGGCAGGACAGAGAAAAAAGTATTGCTACCACCTCTGAACCTGAAATTGTGCTCAAGCCTGCCTCAACCATAGTCAGATATGACCTTGATGAACCTATCAGAGTCCCGTTTGAAATCAATAGAGTGGTACATCATCTCACCAATGCCGAAATTCAAGCTCACATGGAAAGAATTGAGATACTACAAAAGGTGGCTGAAGAAGAAAGGATGAACAAACCTGCGCTTATACAGGTTGTTCATGAGGAGGCTAAAAAGATTGGTTTGGATACTGAGGCTCTTGCCACTGAGCAAGCCGGTGCAGCCTTTAAAAAGGCTCAGGAGGAAGAATTAAGTGCTCTAAAAAGGGAAAGGGAAGTGAAGCTCAGGAAGGACGCTCACATAAGAAAGACCAGGATTGAAAGGTATACTTGGGTGATGAAAGAGAGGCTGAAACCTGAAACCATCACTGACATTCAAATTCATCGCAACACCAATCCTACAGTGGTCACTGTCTTTAGGTGACCAGATAAAAGAGTGATGGACATTCACAAACCATTCAGGTTTGCTGACTTTGGGATCACTGAAATTGATGAGCTTCGTCCCATCATTGCCAAGAAGAACAATGTGGTGGTACCTAACCTTCTCAAGTCACTGAAGGAAAGGTATAACAGACTGAAAGCAATGCCTGAAGCTCTAAACATTCCCTCCCTTCTTCCTGCTTCAACAACAGAGACTGCTCCACCAAAGGTCTCCAAAAGAAAAAGGAAGAAAGTTGAACTAGAGCCTGAAATCAAGGTCCTATGATTGGATTGTGACAGGTCCCTTCCTGAAGGTATCGTCTTCATGAACAATGTGGTGTTTGAATTCCATGAAAGAGGTCTATGCTTTACCGATGAGTATGGAAACCCTGCATTCCAAAGATGGTCATACATGGACAGGGCAGGGATTAAGGCGATGCTGATGTACCTAATGTTGGCCTCTCCTGTTAGGTGTGCTGAAAATGTAAGGTTCTGCCAGGACCTTAAAGCTATGATTGAGGAGCACCCTGAGAGACATCTCCTGAGATCTAAGAAGGCTAAACTTGATGCACTTGGCTATCAACTGAACATCTAAACTGCAACAACAACTATCTTTTTTTTTTTCTTTTTTTTTTTGTAATTTGTAGGACTTGTAATATTTATTAATGAACAATTATGTTTTTTTTTAAGTTACAAGTGTCCTAAGTTAATTACATCAATGCTCAGTGAAGAGAAGAAGAACCCTAACTACTCACACTGAATCAATACACACTTAGGCTATTTGTATATCCAAATAGGGGGAGACTGTTGGGTCACTGAATTCCCCAAGCTTCCTTTAAACTTGGATTTGAACATAAAATAACCTAAGTGTCTATTATCCGTATATACAAACAAGCCACTGAGTGAACAGTACCTCAGTGAGTCATCTTCAGGATGCTTGGAGCGAGTCTATGTTGAAAAGTTCACCATTCAGTGAGGCGGAACTCAGTGTATGGAATCTAAGCCAAGAAGAAGATGGTAGGTTCAGTGAGGATGACAATAACTCACTGAACCCCCAGGACTCCTAAACAACTACTACATACTAAAGGCTGAAGACCTGAAGACTGAAGTATGGGCGGGACAAGGCGGGAAAAGTTTGAACGTATCAACAGGTGACCTCATCTACCTGAAGTCAAACTTTCCCTGAAAGGCATCATGTCAGGATGGTGTCATTACTGTGCATTGGAAAGGCACATTGCCTTTTACCCAAAATAGTCTAATGTAACAGAGACAAAATACGTAAGTATTTTTGTCTCTACTAGTTAGGTCATCTTTTGTCTTTATCAGTAAAGTTGTAAATCACTTGTGTATAAATAGGTAGCATAAGTGAGGAGTAAAAGTGAAAAGTTTGTGCATTTAATGCGAAGCATTCACAAACCACTTTTACTCCTCCAAAGAACAAAACAGTCCCTAAGATAGCTCAGTGTGACCTTATAGTTGTCACTCAATGTAGTTTGAGTTTAGAGAGGAGTCCACACCATACTTGTCATTTCAATCCAAAGTGTTATTCCGCAAACACTTGGGTATAATTCTTTTGATTAACTTCTAATAAGAATTAAATGTTGAAAAACCTTGTGTCTCTTTTCTTACGTTTTATCTTTGTTGTTAATCTACTTATCTGAGTGAAAAGTCATGGAACTTGGTTAGGTTAACTCTTTAGTTAACTATTAACTTAGTAAATGGGACCATCATCTAGCCACTCAAGTTCCCTTAAAAGAACTTGTTTCATTCTCACGGGGAACCGGTGTAATCTATCAACTTATCTCTTAGAGATGGCTGATATTGAAGCAGGAGACCTCTCCCTAATCTCTGCATAGGAAAACCAAATGCACTTATTGAGTCTAGAGCCTCGAGACGCATATAAAGATCTCTTAGGAACACGTGCTACTTCTACCCTGGTTGTTCAACATTAAGGACACCAGTGGTAAACTTATGAGTCCTACGCAGATCTTAGCAATCTGCCAGAACATTTATGAGGGATGTTGCTATTGTAACTCCCAGTGATTGAATGGAAATTCCTGCCAGGGTCAACATCAAGCAGCCCTAAAAGCAGGTCACTTAGGTAATTCCTTGTAGATTATGCTTAGTGGTCACGATGGTTACTAACGGTCAACAGTCGTGGAGTGATCTCCAGCGACTCACCCAATCGTTGATCTACCTAGGTAGTTCGTGTAAATCCTTTCAGGGTTTGCCGATTGGGAACGGTCTTGGTAAGGGTTAGAAAGAGCCTTCACGCTATGCTTTTGATGATCTCTAATTCCAAACCTATAAGCACCGGATGATTTGTTGCTAACTGTTTGCTTGTAGGAATTTCTGACGGTTGCAGTTTATTGCTATATAGATGCTGATCCATCAACACATGCTCACACTTCGACATCACAATCTAAGAAATCATGATCATTGATTGGGCCAATCTATGCTTCCACAACTCTGATGCAGAAGATCATGATCCTGAAAAGTGTGAGCATACCAACACAAAGGTGTTCATAACACATGGAGACGTTACTACTCAAAGATGACTTTCAGACACTCATTTGGATGATGAACTTGAAGCTCTTTCCAAAGATCATCCATCACATTGAACAAGTCATCTAGAGCCTACCACTTAATGCACAAAGATCTCAACTATGAAGAATCAAAAGGCTACGAGCTACAAAGATGTCGGCAAAGACTTGAATGCCATGATTCAATATTTATTTTCCGGGGTGACCTCCCTTAGGGGGAGATTGTTAGGAATACGTTTATTCATATGAAGACTCGATCACCCCAAGTGTAGTTTAGCATATTGTAGCTCATAGTATTTATCATATTAGTTAGAACGTTGTTTAGTATTAGTTAATATTTGTGGAGTCGGGTCTGGTCTTTACCCACTGTCAGCCCGCTCTACAGCCAGTTTCAGGGGGCATTTGATTGTAAGTATAAATACCCCTTCCCTAGCTTGGAAGGGGTTGGACCTTCATTTGCAATCTAACCTTTCACTAGTTTTCTCTCAAGGTTCCATCTCTTTCTCTCTCTAACTTCTCACTGGAAAACATTACATAAAATCATCCTAAACACAAAACCATCCATGTTCTTACATTAGAGTATATTACATTAATTGCATTTGCAACAAATGTAAATAGACATAGGACTACATAATAATATGTTAAACACAAACTTCATCCAAAAATCCATTTTAAAACTTATAGTTAAGCGGATAGATTGCATTAGCATCAAATTTAAATAGACATAAGACTACATAAACCATCTTATATATGGCACTAAATAAACCATCCTATCAACCTACATCGTTTCTACATAACATTGTCTACGGATAAACCCATATGGTTCATCCTACATCAGCTAATTACATACCATTGTCTAGTGACAAACCCATTTGGTTTATCATACATCAGATACTTGCACAAAGTTTATCCAACTTACAAAAACTTTCAAACATTGTTTCAACCATCAACAAACATAAAACCATCAACAACCATCAACACACATCAAACCTTAAAACCCTTTGGGACCTGTTTGTGTCATCTGTTAAAAAGAAACGGACCCTTGCAGCTGCACCAAAGCCGGCTTCCTACCTCAACTCCTTGAAACCAGAGCACGAACCAATTGACACCTTCCCTCGACCAGCTACCACCACTGTTCTCTCATGAACTTCAAACACTTTCTGTATCATTTGGTGCTTCACAACAACGACAGAGTACCCATACAAGTTGTACTTGTGCATAATTTTTGCTGGTATAGTCTGTTACAAAATGTACAAAACTTAGCATTAGTTTTATGGGGGTTATTCTAACACACATTATGATCTATCAATCATCCTATCAGACACGCAATATCTCAGACAAATGAAAATGAAAATGCTACAAGTGTGTTACTGTTGCTGCATATTAAGCTTATTAAGGATAAGTCTGCTTATGGAATTCAGTGCTGCTAGTACTAAGTTACAACTGCTATAGTTTGATGGTATACTCTGTTACAAAATGTACAAAACTTAGCATTAGTTTTTTGGGGGTTATTCTAACACACATTATGATCTATCAATCATCCTATCCGACACGCAATATCTCAGACAAATGAAAATGAAAATGCTACAAGTGTGTTACTGCTGCTGCATATTAAGCTTATTAAGGATAAGTCTGCTTATGGAATTCAGTGCTGCTAGTACTAAGTTACAACTGCTATAGTTTGATAGTTGTTTAGTGTGATGGTATAGTCTGTTACAAAATGTACAAAATTTAGCATTAGTTTTTTGGGGGTTATTCTAACACACATTATGATCTATCAATCATCCTATCAGACACACAATATCTCAGACAAATGAAAATGAAAATGCTACAAGTGTGTTGCTGCTGCTACATATTAAGCTTATTAAGGATAAGTCTGCTCATGGAATTCAGTGCTGCTAGTACTAAGTTACAACTGCTATAGTTTGATAGTTGTTTAGTTTGTAATCTCATTGAAATTGTAGCATAACAATTTGAAAAATTATCAAAGTTTTCAAGACACTTACAAGTCGTCCATCTCTCCAGAAGCATGCAATCAGTGTTCTGTAGAATGCCCTATCTTCTTGGTCATGGACAGTGTGAAACGACCATCTGCACATCCAGTTCATCCGTCCGGGTTCAAAATCTGAATTTAATAATACAAAATGAGTAAGTTACAGATAATCCAAAATGTTACACAGATATCATATACTTGATGTAGTTAAAGCTAATAAAGGAAAAGATACCATAGTCATGTGGTTGGTGACACAGGGCATTCATGGAAATATTGGTGTTGTATATCTCCATAGTTGTGATGGCCCCTCCATCAGGTTCAAACAACATCACATTATATTCCTGGCCCGGGACAACCTGAGCAAAAACCATCCACTGACCAGGGCTCATATTCAAGTCTCGAACCAGTGTCAACCAACCACAGCCATACAAGAAAGAGTGGACGTATCGATCATAGAGATGATCACTGGCCACCCTAACATTGTAGTCAGTTGTGTTAGCCAAAACCAAGACCAAATCAGTAGGGGTTGGACCATCCAGATATCTCAGAAAGTCTTCCTGCAATGACTGCATAAGCAGAGATATGTCTGTCACAAGCACTAAACATCTCCAAAATAGGGCACTCTCAGGTTCATAATTGTGAAACTCCAACCCATCCTCACCATAGCAAGTTACATAAAACAGATCCTCACCCTCTTCAACAAAATGTATGTACTCAACATCAGAACAGGTTATGTTGTGAATGAAAAAATCATTCCAACTCGCTCCCTCAACAACACACTTTAATTGTGAGACTCTCCTTACACGAACTTTCCATCTAACCCCCCCCCCCCCCCCCCCCCACACACACACAGTTAAGTAAGTAAATAAAACCATTGGCATGATAGGAACCTCCTAGAACATAATCATTATGCAGTTCCTATATATGAAAATTAATTTTTAACCATTGTGAATTAAATACTAATTAAACTAGTTTCATAGATAAATAACAGCTTGTCAATAATGGTGTTAACTTACAAACTCATCCAAAACATGTTGAGGATTTTCCACAGCGCAAATAAATTGATTACCAAACACGGTTACTGCATTAACGATTAAGGTTACAATAAAAAATGCAAATACCGTTTGAATAAAGTAAAAAACAGTAAATGTGGTTACCTGGTACGTGTGTTTTTTGAAGAATCACGACTGCTAAGCTCCGATTGTATTATTTCAGATATTGGGTTGAAAGAAGATAGAACGTTTATTTGTGTTTGATTTTGTTAAATGTGTTAAACACGAGTTAGTTTGGTTATTTGCAAAAAATGTCCTCGTCGCTTTTCGTGCAAGTGAGTAGCTGAAGTGTGTTAAAGGCGGGAATAGTGAAATGATGAAAATAACCTCACATGCAACACACGTGAGGACTGACTAACGGGCTTTGCTAATGATCGTTAGGCAAAAAAACCGTTTTTGCAAACAAACGTCAGCCTCAAGGACACTTTTTGCCTAAGAAAACCTGCTCAGGGTCACTTTTTGCTAAAATTCTTGTAAGAGGACAACTTTTGCAAAATTGACAAAGTTAAGGGACTTTTTTTTGCAGTTTATCCTTTTAATAAACTAGACGAGTTCCCGTGCATAGCAACGGAATTTTATAGCACCATATAATTTTAGTGATAAAAATTAGTTTATGGGTGATAAACGAAAAATAATTGTAAAAGTTTGAAGATTTGAAGATTAGACATAATGTTTTGAAACTCGATTCGACCGGGTGGTTCAACCGGTTGAACAGTTCCGGTCGAATGACGGGTCAATTTAAACAGGGTCAACCCGACGGGTTGGGTCAAAAAAATGGGTCAAATTAAACCGAGCCAACCTGCCGGGTTTGAAGCATCTAGGGTTAACCCGGTTTTCGATGTGTATTAGTAATAGTTTCCTTTTGAAATATATGTTTCAATATATTCTTTTTTAGTTTCAACATTTTATTTATTGTCATGTTTTAAGTTTTTTCTTATCTAATATAAAATTTTCAACATTTCACATATTGACTTTTCACTTTTCCGCATTAACCATTTTACTTTTATATGTAATATAGATATAGATAATTAGAGTAAAACTTTGGCTAGGTAAATAAATTTTTTCCTAAAATTTAATTATTATTATTTTTAACTAACATCATATTTTAGTTGATTATTTAGAATATAAAGAATATATATGTAAGTATCTAATTGTAAAATATTTCTAACAGATTACTCTTAATATATATTCGCTATAATATTATATTAAATGTTTGAGTACAAATAATTTTTAGATCAACTTATATCTAATTATATATGAACTTTTGTAATTTTTAATTTAACATATGCATATAAAGAAATAAATAGTTAAATTGTTATTGTCTAAAAAATATTTGAAACAAACATTTAGAATAAAATACGGATATCTATATCAAAAGTAGTGCAGTAGATTCATTAATTATAAAGTATTATTTCAAAAATATATTTATTCTCAATAACTAAATATAATATAAAGTTAATTATGAGAAAAATGAAATTAACAAAATTTTTGTTGAAATATGATTAATTATTTTGTGTTTAACTACAAATCATTCTTATTACATTAGGCTTTAGTAAATTTATTTTTTTGAAAAAAATAAAAAGTTATGGAGTTAATTTAGTAGGGTAGTAGTAATTTCAGTTTGCCAAATTCGGGGTATGTAATATACTCTAATGTAAGAACATGGATGGTTAAGTGATTTAGGATAATTAGAGATGTAATTTCTAGTGAGATGTTAGAGAGAGAATGAGATGAGAGGAGTGGGAGCCTTGTATGTGAAAAACTTGTGAAGGATTAGATTGCAAATGAAGGTCCAACCCTTTCCCATGGGTGGGAAAGGGTATATATAGTTACAATGAAAACGCCCCTTGAAACGGGCTGTAGAGCGGGCTGACAATGGGTAAGAGACCCGACCCGACTCCACAAATACTAACTAATACTACTTTACATACTAACTGATATGATAATTACTACGAGCTACAATATGCTAAACTATACTCGGGGTGACCGAGTCTTCATATGAATAATCGTATTCCTAACAATCTCCCCCTAAGGGAGGTCACCCCGGAAAATAAATGTTGAGTCATAGCATTCAAGTCTTTGATGACATCTTTGTAGCTCGTAGCCTTTAGATTCTTCATTGTTGAGATCTTTGTGCTTTAAGTGGTAGACTCTAGATGACTTGTTCAATGTGATGGATGATCTTTGGAAATTACTTCAAGCTCATCATCCAAATGAGTGTCAGAAAGTCATCTTTGAGTAGTAACGTCTCCATGTGATAAGAACATCTTTGTGTTGGCATGCTCACACTTTTCAGGATCATGATCTTCTGCATCAGAGTTGTGGAAGCATATAAGAGGCCCAATCAATGATCATGATTTCTTAGATTGTGATGTCGAAGTGTGAGCATGTGTTGATGGATCAGCATCTTTTCAACGATCAACAGCAACCGGCAGAAATTCCTGCAAATAGACAGTTAGCAACAAATCATCCGGTACTTATAGGTTTGGAATTAGAGATCGTCAACAGCATAGTGTGAAGACTCCTTCTAACCCTTACCAAGACCGTTCCCAATCGGCAAACCCTGAAAGGATTTACACGAACTACCTAAGTAGATCAACGATTGGGTGAGTCGCTGGAGATCACTCCACGACTGTAGACCATTAGTAACCGTTGCGACCACTGAGCGTAATCCACAAGGAATTACCTAAGTGACCTGCTATCAGGGCTGCTTGATGTTGACCCTGGTAGGAATTTCCATTCAATCACTGGGAGTTACTAAAGCAACATCCCTCATAAATGTTTTGGCAGATTGCTAAGATCTGCGTAGGACACATAAGATAACCACTGGTGTCCTTAATGTTGAACAACCAGGATAGAAGTAGCACGTGTTCCTATGAGATCTTTTTATGCATCTCGAGGCTCTAGACTCAATATGTGCATTTAGTTTTCCTATGCGGAGATTAGGGAGAGTTCTCCTACTTCAATATCAACTATCTCTAAGAGATATGTCGATAGATTACACCGGTTCCCCGTGAGAATGAAACAAGTTCTTTTAAGAGAACTTGAGTGGCTAGAAGGTTTAGTGCATTGCGTCACTGGGTCCATGACGTCTTGTCTTCAATACCGATGTTGCCTTAGCAACCCTCAGTAGATTATGAATTGAACCCGGTTTCTGCCCTAAGGTTGAATAGTTGGAGGGCTATTTCTTTTCACCCTTTCTCATTTCATTTCTTTTTAATTCTTCAACCCCTTCTTTCTCCATTCTCACATTTCTCCTTTTTTCATGATCATACCTACGGACATCTAAATACTATCTATTTGGTATTGTCCATGGGTAGATCCCTCCGGCTCAGGCGGATCATAGGACGGTTTTCTTAGCCTTAGCCACCTTATAACTCCATGACTGTCCTAAGTTGCCATTTACCAAATCATTGAAAATTCTCTCAATGTGTTTATGATTGAGAAACACATTTTGTTAACACATTGAGAGTTTTGTCATTTTCAAATGCTCCCCCTTAACATGTGCTCATAAGTATTGATTTGAAAATTTGCACATGTCGGGAAGAGTTGCACTTTTGAATTGATCTACCTTGAATGAGCATGACCGGGCATTCGAGACACGCTTACATCACTAGATAAACTAGCTTGAAGTTATTACCCGGCTCGATCAGCTTCACCCAAGGTTTCTCGAAACGGTACATTCTACTTAAACTAATCCTCTTCGAGACACGCTTACATCACTGGTTAAACCAGCTTGAAGTTATTACCCGTCCAGGATTAGTCCTTTCGATTTAGGTCATTTGTGTTTCGTCAATTCATGAGTTAAATCTGAGTCTCGATCTCGTAAGATGCAAGGATCCTTTTTCACAAATCATTTGCTCCCACTCAAAATGTGCATTGATATAACAAAAGAGTTTAGCACATAGGGAAGAGCATATATTTTGGGTTTGGGTTCAAAACATCACATTTTAATCAGTTTTTCATATTTAAATCACATCTTCTCCCCCGATCAGAAATTTCAAACCAATTGAGATTTGTGATCCCAAGTGATTTAAATAAGTTTAAAGTTTTGGAGAAGGATGTGACAATTTTAAGAATGACTGATTTTGAGACGACATTTAAGCTCCCCCTCAAACTTTGAGGGAGTATGTTATGTGTTAGAGATGATGAGTTTACAAATGATTTTGAGTTTAGTGAGAAACTCATGAAAAATTCATATACTAACACATAACAATTGCACTTAATCCACTTGAAGTTATGCACAAAGATCATTGTTTTGACGATGTATAGTTTTTGAAATCATTCTCCCCCTCAATCGATGACACATTTTAAGATTAAACATTTTGCATAACGTATTAATTTTATAGCATCGATTGAGTGGTAAATTTTAAACAACTCTTCAGGTTTGTTTGATCTTCAAAAACCATGGTACCACCAAGTTTGGAGCAAATACTTTCCCGAAGAATCTTTGAAGGAAAAGTATTTGAGATGCAAAGAAGACTTCTCTTCTTTTACCAGAAATGAGGCACTTAAGCATACATCAGATCGGAAAGGCACGAATATAAAGTAATTCATGCCTTTGTAGGGAACAGTCGTCTTTTTGGCGACGAACTTTCCCCAATACTAAGACCGGGTTGCTATCTGAGGTAATAGCAAACCATATTGAGAGATATAACAGAATGAATAGCACAACCACACACATAAGTTCACATGATTATATAGTTACAGACCGACATTGTGCCAAATGTTACATAATAGACAGACACATGATTAGATGGTACGTTCCATTAGTCTGTAGTCTCCTTCATAAATTCTTCCACCAACAAAGCATTCCAAACTTCGGAAAATTTGTCTTTCAAGCAAGAGTTTCCTGATGGCGTGAAGAAAGTGCTTGTTTCTTTGGAACATCTCAGCAGTCCAGAAGGTAGTGTACTTCACATCCTTAGCAATTCGATATTCCTTATCCCTGACATCCAGAGCAGCTTCTACTTGTGTGAGCGTTCCATCACTGAACTGATGGATTTCGGCAAGTCTCATGAGCATTCTAGTGTTGAAGCAGTCAGTGAACACCACTGCTCTAGGTGACTCAACGATCGAGTAATCTCTCTTGAATTCCAAGTCTCTGGCTTCCCATCGAGGTCTAGTGAGATTGAGGTGAGTCTGATAACTTTCAATCCCAAGCTGGAAATCTTTCACTCTTTGTCTGATGACTAGTCCATGAATCCATTGAGTGACTGCAGATACAAGTGTTCTTCTTTCAAGAGCAGGAAGATGATCAAGTTTTCCTTGGAGATGAAGCAGGAAAAGATCATCAAAGTCATTAGGATGAAGATACTTAAAGTCACCCTCAGATATGACATGTTCCCAATAACGTGATCTTCTAAGAACAATCCTTTTCATGTAATTGTATCCACAGGTAGGAAAGATTTCAACACGAATGACACTAAGAATCTTTCTTCTAGAGTAAGCAGCTTTGGGGTCACCAGCAGCTGTATGTCTTGCGATGTAGAATTCACGCTTTCTGTACCACCAGTGAGAGATACCGAAGGATGCTACAACATCATACTTGCACTCTTCATCACACCACATAGTATCTGGCACCATTTGTTCCAAACCAACATTAGTGTAGCGCGCAGCTTTCATCTTGTTGATGGATAGTGTTATCTTGTTGCCAGAGCGCAGATACTCAAGGTCATTATTGAAGAAGAAGTCGGCTTGGAGTGTGAGACGACCTGGAGACCCTCCAAGTGGGAGTGGTTTACCGTGGTTGTAATCAAGGATGTTATCTTCAACCTTATCAGTAAGCATCTTGTGGCATTCTTCCATTTGATATTGTAGATGTACAATATCGGAATGGAAAGCTTTGACAATCTCGTAAGCGGGGCCCTCTAGATCCTTAGTGGTAAGTTTGGATATTCCTTGTTGCTTACAGTACCATTGGATGAAAGTACCCATATCTCCTGTCTGAGCAAGTAGGGAATTAGAGGGAGGAGGGACAAAGTTATCTGCTACAGCATATGCCCAGTTGTTATCAGGAACAGATTGATTGTCAGAGGTGATCATCCACTCAGGCTCAGGTGAAAGAAACTCTTGTTCGTCTTCATCATGTTTCCACCATGTGCTAATGACATCATCCGTAACCGTCACAGGGGTGGATGGAGACCCATCTCTTCATGTGAACGACTTCCACCAATGATCCCTTTTGAGTTTGTGAGGAACATTGTCAACATTTTCATCATCCTCTTCTTTAGCAGACGAGGGATCTTCATGAGGGGAACCAGAATCATAACCCAAATCATGTTCGGATTCAGTGGTGGAGTCAGGTTGATCCTTCTGAGAGGGAGGTTGTGGATCCTGAAGGAGGAGGTGGTGGATGAGGAGGATCCTCTGATGGTGGTTTAGGGATGCTTTGCTTACGTTTCTTTCTTAATCGTTCTTCAGCCAAGTTTTGTTCCAGCTCATTGGCATCATCAACCTTCATAGACCTTTCCAGTGACTCATACAACTGCTGGTGAGCCACATGTTCCTTGTGATGATCTGTTTCAAATATACATTGCTGTAGCAGATCTTTCATGTCATATGTGGATAAGTCTTTGAATCGTGCTTTGAGTGGTGCATCCATGGCCTTTTTAACAGCAAAGGACACATGTTCTTCAACTGCTTCATGCACCAAAGTATCAATGTTGATCAGCTCAAGACTAGAGATTCTTGACGCTTGGTGATGGATGACTTGATGCAGATTTAGCTTTTGAAGATCTTTAAGAACGTCCCGATGCTTCTCAAGTGTAGATTTGATGTCTAGAATTTCAGCATTCGCTTTTTCAGCAGTAGATAATGCCTTAACAACTTGAGTAGACAGGTTCTCAATCGTACAAGGTGGGATGGTGGCAGTGTCTGCAGCGGAGGTGGGATTCGACATGGTCACTGTGGGTATAGTAGACACATACTGCACAATGGGAACATCTACCATAGAGATGACTTCGCTCTCATTGGTAGGTTTAGAGGCCTCCTTCCCTTCAGGATTGTCATCTGCATCGTGATCCCCAAAAGTGTAATCATGATCCAACTGTTTGTATGAAGAGAGAGTTTCTGTCGACATGTCGGGTTCTACAACCAACTTCTGTTCGTCAGATTTCATCTTAAGATTCTCTTGAACCGCAGGGTAGATAGATGCAACAAAGTCATCTTGCAGTGTCGAGTGGGGTTCAGTGGATGGTCCGAATTCTGGTGGAGGCAAATCCCTGGAAGATGTATCCCCGATGGTAGTGACAGGTGTCTTATCATCTTTCTTAGAGATATTAAGATCAGATTCAGAGTCACTGGATTCGATGAGAGATTCATGACTCTGTTGATGCTCCAGTGTATCTTCAGAGGAAACCACTTTAGGTTTAGCTGATTCCGGGGACCGTTTCTTGAATTCGTACCGAGGTTCTTTAATTTTTGAAGCAGGTGATGAAATATGAAGGAGTGTATGTGCAGCTTGTTCTTCAGTAACAACACTCTTTCCTTTCCCGACTGTATCAGGTAGTTGCTCAAGCTTCTCAGGTATCGGCTCATTAATGCTGACACCTGTCAATGGTGGACCAGGATGTGTCTCACTGGTTTTGAGACTCTCCTCGACAGCCTTTTGAATATCAGCAGCTTCAGTTGGGGACAGTACTTCATGTGGGTGTTCATCTAAAACTGTAGCTTTAGCTTTCTTAGGTTTCTTGGGCCCGGGTTTGCTGACAGTTTTGGTTCTTTTGTGTTTCGTTGTGCCCCCAGATGCCATCTCAGTGGTTGAAACATTTTTGCGTTTCTTAGATACAGCTTTGCTTGTGGTGGACTTGACGGTGGATTGTTTGTGATACAAGTCAACTTTGTTCAGATAGTTCTTGTAGTAAGGTGCTTCAAGGATATTGTTGGAGACAAGAGCTTTAGGTATATTCATTCCAAACACTTCATGATCCGTCCCCTTAGCAACAAACTTGAGGTTTCCCACACAGTGTTCATCGGACGCCAGGTGCACTGAGGAATCAGGTCTAGGGTGTAGATTGTGACGTTGTTGTAGATGAAGTATGATCAGCTTAGTAAATCTGATACTAGGAATTAGAGACTTGGATTTCCATTTTTTGCTTTCTTTGTGAGCCTCCAGCTTCATCTTGTCATCTAAGAAAGTATTGATGGAGTGAGCAAATTCCTCCCATATACGTTCAGCAAAGTCAATATCTTTCCCTTTCACAATACCCCACAATATTTGCAGTGCAGGAGCACGCAGTCTCTCATGTCCCGATGTCTTCCCAGTGAGACATAAGTTGATAAGCGTGATAATGACTCTCCAGGGTTGGTACATTTTATTAGTGGACATGGATGAAAGTGTGATGACCTCATTGGGGTACCCTAGATCATTCACAAACTGTAGGAGGGCTTCAGGGTTTGGTGGGGATGAGAAAGGTTTGGTTGGAATGATTGGATTGATCTGGAGAGCATTCCTGAGTGTTTCTTTGTTGATTTCGAACCATTGTTCATCGAGTTGACACCGATAAGTGTTGCTTTCCTTGTTATGAGTCATGGTGTTCCAGAATTGTTGGATGTATATGGATGGAATCGATGAGGAAACCGTGAATGCCTTGAAGAAGGATGTGTTTTTCAAGATGTCTACGGCAATCTTGTATGTGGGATTGTTCTGAGGTTTATCAATGTCAATATATAAGTTGCTCTTCCCAATAGATACCCATTCACTGTGTGGCAGTATCTCATCATCTGTGCGAGTGGGAGGCGGTGTAACTGACTCCAACTCGGTGGGAATATTAGCATCTGCCATTACTCTGCACACTCAAAATAACACACCACAATAGACACACATTCATAGTTAGTAGATAGAGCGGACATCAGTACGGGATACTCAAATAGTGATAATAGAGAGCAGCTGAGCATGGGATGAGACTTGTAAGTTGTGCATACAATACAAGAAAAGATAAAGCACACATCCCAGATTGATGACACGTGAGACACATGACTCAGATATGCCACTAAGTATTACATATCCATTAATTGCAGCACATTCATAATATATACAGCAAAGAGACATATATGGGAAATACCACTGACATCAGCAAGCGATTTTAGACACCATGTACTTTGGAGTAAAACCACAATTAGCAAACATCCAAAAGATAAGAAAACAGACCCTAGTTAACATGCTAGCAAAGGTAACGATCAACACGCAATTTATGAAGCAATTTGCTCACACGACTTATGGACAACACGCTACTTATGAATTGGTCCAACTCTCTACCACGAAAACATATCAACTCGCTTTCAAGAAATCACAACAACTCGCTATAAAGAACATTGATCATCTCGCTATACTGATGAGATAGTCAACACGCTATCAGTATTTTGATCAAATCGCTACCTAGTGACCTCATCAACACGCTACCATGTTATTGCACCAACTCGCTATAACAAATAATGGTCAACTCGCTATAACACACATTGGTCAACTCGCTACCTATTGACCTCATCAACACGCTACCAAGTTATTGCACCAACTCGCTATAACAAATAATGGTCAACTCGCTATAACACACATTGGTCAACTCACTGTCATAAATTAGATCAACTTGCTACCTATTGACCTCATCAACACGCTACCAAGATGTTGCACCAACTCGCTATATTAATCATTGGTCAACTCGCTATTATATCACCTCAACACGCTACCAAGAAATTTTCATCAACTCGCCACCAAGAACACACACCAACTCGCTATGACGAGCATACACTATACCCACTCAAGATACCACCTACGCTGATAATCTAGCAAGTTAAAACATCACATAATCATACCAACAGACTTATTCATCACAATCTTGACAACATTATCACCCACAACCCAAATAATTCGAGAGGAACAATATAGGGCGAAATCACAAGCAATACATATACGATGAGATAAACAAAGAACAACGAGTGGAATAGTATCATACCGGATAATCAAGCAAAAACCCAATACAAATTACACACCAACGAATGTACACCACTTAATCACGGAAAGGGACGACCTAGGCATAAAAGAATGATCGCATAAACAGATTTGACAAGATTAGGCAATGATTATAACACAAAAATAGGATCAAAACCTGAAGAAGCAACACAAGAGGGAAGCAATAAAAAATGAGGGGGGGGGGGGGGCAGCGGGTTGGAGCGATTAGTGAGACAACCACAACCCGCTAATTAAAACAAGTATTTATACCCCTTTTTTTTTACTTTAAAAGAATGACAGAATAGACCCTCTACTTAATTGAGCTCCTTTTAACTTAATAAAAATGACAAAATAGACCCTCTACTAATATGAATTCCTTTTATCTTACACAAAATGACTTATCAGCCCCTCTCCATGCAAGCAACACAACTGAGACATATTAAGAATAATTAAATCATGATATATGCTTACGAATGAACACCACAGATATTAGCACATATGCTTACGAATGAACACCACAGATATTAGCACATATATTAACATGGATGCTTACGAATGAACACCACAGATATTAGCACATATGCTTACGAATGAACACCACAGATATTAGCACATATATTAACATGGATGCATCAGTATTAACCCCATGCATGAAACAGAAAAGGACTCTCCCCCTCAATCAATGACCGAAGTGTAAAACCCACACAGAGGATGTTGATTGAATGAAGGATGCATGAGTAATAAGTGAAAGATTGGGTTGCTATCAGAGATAATAGCAAGCCGTGATGGCAGGTTTTCAACTTCTGTTCGAACTTCATTTAAGAACCCGTGCCATTGTTGAATGACATTTCTAGGATCGTAAATGTTATCGATGCCAGAAGACATGCTAATGCAAAACTTGTGAACCCACAAGGGTTTATAAGTAATCTATTACTACATTTATTAGAATATACAAATATATATATATATATGTACAAAGGTACCAAGTGAACAAGCACAGAGGTACATATACATCACCATCGCTGAAGTCCGAGTCCTGATAAGAGAGTAACCAGGAGTCATCATGCACTGTTCAACCTCGTCTGATTTTCTGACTTCCTGTTACTGTATAGAGAGGGCATTTAGCTCGCCAAACTTTGAGGTTCTCAGATGGGGATCCTGCATAAAGACCAGAAGACCCTACACCAACATGACAATAGTGCTTGTTTTGATGTGTGTTAGTGTTATTAGAGTCTCGTGCAGTGGTGGTCATACCGTAATCCTTGGGGTTTTCCATAACTCTCATTGGTATCTAACTACACCCAATCATCTTAAAGATTTTACCAGTAGGGACCCACTTAAGGCAAGTTTTGAAGTGCTTATCATCTGACCTACCAATGAGATGTTTGTCTTTCCAGATGGGGTTCATGTGAAGTGACATACCTTTATGATGACGTTGTGAAGTGACTGGTTTTAATAATTCTTGTTTAGTATCAGTTTGAGGAACACACCTAGATATGTTGACCTTGGATCTATTAGAACGAAAAGCAGACAATTGCCTAGTAGATCTGGGTTTTCTATGTGACTGTTTCAAAGGTGTTTGCATAGTGGAAGAATTATCAAACTTAGTGTTCACATTTTTCATGTTTAGTTTGCACACTTCATGTTTTAATGTGGTAATCTCGAGGTTTTTCTTCTGAAGTTTAGTATTGACTTCATCATTAAGCGATATCAAAGACATTGTGTATGCAACAGTTTTAGATTTCTCATCTTTGATAAACTCACTAAGAGTTTTCCTGTGTCTTTTCAAAGATTCATTTTCGTTCTGCAACACTTTTACCTTATGAACCAGCTCAGCATGATTATTTGAGTCAGTGTTGCTGTTGTGTGTGGCATTGACCTTATGGTTACTACACATGGCCTTCATAACATTAATATGTTGCTTGAGGTGGTTGATTGTCTGATCCTTGGTTTCAATTTGAGCTTTTAACTCGTTAATCATGAAATATTCGCTAAGTTCAGGTAGTTATGAATTCTTGCGTGGTTGGTTGATTAAAAATTGTTCTTCATTTTGTTGCATTGCAATTTCAAGAGAAATGCAGTGCTTTTCTAATTGAGAAAATCTGTTGGACAATTCTTTAAAAACATGCATCTCAACCGTTTCATTTGATTTTCTGAGTTTGTTTGAAACCAAAGGATTTGACACATCATCCACTGTAGTATCCTGATCACAGTTTTTCCAAATAGGATTCATGTAGATTGAATCAGACGTGACTTTATTATCAGTCTCTTCCAATGGGCACGAATCATAGATGGGTAAATCCTGATCAGGATCCTTGTTGCAGTTAAAAGCATGAACCACTGAGGCAGGATGTTGTTCTGTGACCTGTTGATGTGATGCATACTCCTCATGTGTAGAGAGAATATCAGGAGGTTCAATGAAAGTACATTCAACAGCAGCAGTCTCACTGGTAGATGTGAGGTGTGTACGTTCCTTGATAAAGTTCTTGACATTCGCCGAAATCTGAAGTAAAGTGACTCTGAAGGCATCCACATCTAATCCAGTGTGATCAACAAACCATCTACTAGTCATATGAGAGTCATGGTCATATTCCATTGTGAATCTTAAGTCAATGAATGCTTGGAATTGCTTAAGAATCACCTCCAAAGCGGCCATACAACTGTTACCAGAGAATTCAGCTTTGTTAATTTGTCGTTGTAGTTGATCTAGGTATAGATTCATGGTGACTGTGAATGATTCAATGTCATGTCCAAAGAGCGTCACAAATGCACGTTGATACCCTCCTGAGTAGCCTGATTTTTCAAAGAGTCTTACAATGTGGGTGTGAAGTAGCTTGAAGCATTCAGCAGCTCCATCAGAGTTTTGAGATAGACCAGTTGAACTCAGAATAGTATTAGATTGAGTACTTGTCATGATGAGGTGAATAGATTAGACTTAGTAGCACAACTTACACAAGTATGATCAACAATTCGCTAATACTATAACCAACTCGCTGAACAGGAGCCAACTCGCTGGAATATGTCAACACGCTAAACTCAAATCGCTGAAGCCTCAACTCGCTATAATACAACTCGCTAATACACAACTCGCTAGATCCACAAAACTCTAAAATCTGACAACTCGCTAATAATGAGACAAAAGTGTCCCTTTCGTAGCTATTTGTCCGTATGTCCCAAAATGGCAAACCGCCAAATCTCTACGCTCAACTCGCTACACACAACTGCCAACTCTCTACCAAGAGGTACCAACTCGCTGGCAAGAAAAGGTACTCGAAATGACACCAATGTCCACCCAAGTGATGAAATGACTAAACCAAGGTTACAACAAGGTGTCTACACAACTAATAAACAAGAAAGTACAAGAAGAATGTCGAGATAAACACCTAACAAGATCAAATTCGAGTGAAAACCACTAGAATAAGTCGAACAACCCACAAACCACAAACATACTATGAATTCGAGCATACCATGAATCCTAGGATAGAACCATGTCTCTGATACCAATTGTAATATACTCTAATGTAAGAACATGGATGGTTAAGTGATTTAGGATAATTAGAGATGTAATTTCTAGTGAGATGTTAGAGAGAGAATGAGATGAGAGGAGTGGGAGCCTTGTATGTGAAAAACTTGTGAAGGATTAGATTGTAAATGAAGGTCCAACCCTTTCCCATGGGTGGGAAAGGGTATATATAGTTACAATGAAAACGCCCCTTGAAACGGGCTGTAGAGCGGGCTGACAGTGGGTAAGAGACCCGACCCGAGTTCACAAATACTAACTAATACTACTCTACATACTAACTGATATGATAATTACTACGAGCTACAATATGCTAAACTATACTCGGGGTGACCGAGTCTTCATATGAATAATCGTATTCCTAACAGGGTACCATTCTGCACCCTTAAAAATTCAGGATACTAAAGATGCCTTTAGTTTAGGGAAAACACTATTGTTTTCCACAAAATATTTTGCGAAAAACAAGGAAAACATGAATCATGTTCAAATAATCGTTTTCTAACAAAATGTTTTGGAAAACACAAAATCACCTATTTCCTAACTTAACAAGGAAAATTTGAAAACAAACTTTAGTTGTTTTCGTTTGTAATACACAACCCTCCCTCCCCTTCTTCAAAATAGAAAATACAAACATCAAACTAAACGCGTTTTTTGTATATTTTCAAGTGTTCTGTGAAGATAAATTTTTCTTCCAATTTTTTTACAAAACTAGAGATATAAAATAAGAAAATTCTCTCTCTAACTAAACGCACCCTAAATATTCCTGTTTGCCAAGTTCCGGGATACTAAGGGTCCGCTTGGTTCAAAGTGGGGAAAGAGAAAGAGAAATGCAATGCAAAGGAATGAGTGAGGTGGGTAATCAATACCTTACCCCCTCCCCCCCCCCCCCCCCCAATTTACTCTATAATGGTTGATTACCTACTACGGGGTAATCAATACCTTTGCACTCCCTAACCAAGCACCATATATTGAGTGATGTGGACCCTTTTAAATATCTTACTCATTCCCCACCTCTTTAACCCCTCCACCAAGCACCCCTAATATATGTTTTGATTTAGGAGCATCGCTAGAAATGGTTGCTACTTTTTTATAACAAAACAAAAGGTGTTATGCTTTCATCCCACATAGGTCAAGCAAAAGAAATGTTGCTAATTTATATATGTTGAACAAATAATGTCTGCTATGCCAAAGAGTTCAAGTTGGGTCAAAAGAAAAAGGCCTGTAGATTAGATACTGGTTTGGGCCGCAGGCCAACAAACCCAATAGGTTTAGTAAACGGTTATTTAGGTTAAGATATGTAACGATTAGTTTTAGTTTGTGTTGTTTACTTTTAATGAAACGGTGTGACTCCTCATGAAAGCATCGGTTCATTCAGTATATATAGGATTAGGATTCTTTGTAAACATGTAACCCTTCGTTATCAATATATCAAAGTCAGTTAAAGGGTTCAACCCATTCTCTTGTTCTTATTTTGTTCTTGATGATGATGCATTCATGATGCTTGTTTGATTATTGATGATCCTGGAAGTATGAAGTGGGAACCTGTAAAAAACGAACATGGTATCAGAGCGACGAGGAATCAAACAACACAACAATTCATGGTTTTGATCATCACTCAAGAATCCAGAAAAGAAGAAGAGACATGTTGTGTGAAGCAACCGCAAAGAATTATAGTGTGAAGCAACCGCGAAGAGAAGAATCTGTGATAGATTATGAAGAAAATTGTGTGAAGCAATTATCCAAGGGGACAATCTGTGATGGATTGAATGATCAAGAGAATTAATCAAGAAGGATCATGCGATATGATCAAGACGAAGGAACAAGACTGTGAAGGTCTCAAATTTGAAAGCAAGAACAACAACCGTGAAGGTTCAAGAAGAAAACTGTGAGAGTCTCAAGATGAAAGGAATTACAGAAGATTCACAAAGAAGGTGAAGAAAGCAGATTTTTGGCATATCGACATTAGGGAGGAACTGTTGAACAAATAATGTCTGCTATGCCAAAGAGTTCAAGTTGGGTCAAAAAAAAAGGCCTGTAGATTAGATACTGGTTTGGGCCGCAGGCCAACAAACCCAATAGGTTTAGTAAACGGTTATTTAGGTTAAGATATGTAACGATTAGTTTTAGTTTGTGTTGTTTACTTTTAATGAAACGGTGTGACTCCTCATGAAAGCATCGGTTCATTCAGTATATATAGGATTAGGATTCTTTGTAAACATGTAACCCTTCGTTATCAATATATCAAAGTCAGTTAAAGGGTTCAACCCATTCTCTTGTTCTTATTTTGTTCTTGATGATGATGCATTCATGATGCTTGTTTGATTATTGATGATCCTGGAAGTATGAAGTGGGAACCTGTAAAAAACGAACAATATATTGAGGTGATTCTTCGTTACCCAAGTTGGTATCAGTACACTCTTATTGTCAATGTGTATGGGTGATGTTGGGAACACAACAAAACTCATTTCCATTGATCATGGATTTGTATGAGTTGTTAATTTTTTTTTTTTTTTTTTTTTTTTTTTTTCTCTTTAACTCGCTATATTGATGATAAATTTGTATGAGTTGTTAACCTATGTGCCATGCTTTCATCCCACACCAATATAATCTGGATGAACAGTGCAAAAACAAAGCGATTAGCACTAAAAATAAAGAGTATTAGGTCTTGGGTCCAACATCGAACTGACCCCAAAACTGATATAGACAAACAAAAGGACCGAATATTTCAATAGTAAGTTATTAATATCACTTTCATTGTTAATAAGATAATTATCATGTAATACAGTAGTAGTAGAATATTATTCCATAACAAAAGCAAGAAACATTGAGGTAGGTACTTTTTGTGAAATTCAGGATACAAACAATGAGTCATGTATATGGTTATCATGTTATGAGATACGTCAATTTTTTGTGTTTGTCAACTTCGTTGTAACAAACTTGAACATGGAATTAGCTAAATCATGATGATACATTAAGCCATTGAGGTGTCTTGTTAACCATTATAGTAATTTTTCTAGGCAGAAATACTGACAAATCTTTCCATTGTATGTGTTATTATGAAATGCAATGCAAAGGAATGAGTGAGGTGGGTAATCAATACCTTACCCCCCCCCCCCCCCCCCCCCCCCAATTTACTCTATAATGGTTGATTACCTACTACGGGGTAATCAATACCTTTGCACTCCCTAACCAAGCACCATATATTGAGTGATGTGGACCCTTTTAAATATCTTACTCATTCCCCACCTCTTTAACCCCTCCACCAAGCACCCCTAATATATGTTTTGATTTAGGAGCATCGCTAGAAATGGTTGCTACTTTTTTATAACAAAACAAAAGGTGTTATGCTTTCATCCCACATAGGTCAAGCAAAAGAAATGTTGCTAATTTATATATTGAGGTGATTCTTCGTTACCCAAGTTGGTATCAGTACACTCTTATTGTCAATGTGTATGGGTGATGTTGGGAACACAACAAAACTCATTTCCATTGATCATGGATTTGTATGAGTTGTTAATTTTTTTTTTTTTTTTTTTTTTTTTTTTCTCTCTTTAACTCGCTATATTGATGATAAATTTGTATGAGTTGTTAACCTATGTGCCATGCTTTCATCCCACACCAATATAATCTGGATGAACAGTGCAAAAACAAAGCGATTAGCACTAAAAATAAAGAGTATTAGGTCTTGGGTCACATCGAACTGACCCCAAAACTGATATAGACAAACAAAAGGACCGAATATTTCAATAGTAAGTTATTAATATCACTTTCATTGTTAATAAGATAATTATCATGTAATACAGTAGTAGTAGAATATTATTCCATAACAAAAGCAAGAAACATTGAGGTAGGTACTTTTTGTGAAATTCAGGATACAAACAATGAGTCATGTATATGGTTATCATGTTATGAGATACGTCAATTTTTTGTGTTTGTCAACTTCGTTGTAACAAACTTGAACATGGAATTAGCTAAATCATGATGATACATTAAGCCATTGAGGTGTCTTGTTAACCATTATAGTAATTTTTCTAGGCAGAAATACTGACAAATATTTCCATTGTATGTGTTATTATGAAAAGCAGAAACCATTAATCAACACCAAACAGGGAAGCATTAGGTCCAACACCAAACTTGCCCTTAAAACTGATTCGAAATTAAACAGCCAAAGAGATTAACAGTAAATAATAATGTCCTAAATTCTGATGCATTAAGGAGCAGCATAAAGTGTAGAGATCACAATCAACGAAAAGATACACCCTAAAACAAAAATAGAGCACAAGCCTCTTACTAATTTCTTAGCCGTCGGGTCTCACTACTTGAAAACCGTGGCATTTGAGCAATCCAAACGCCGACATCTATCAGTAACTTAACGGTATCTTTAATCTTGTGGTACACTATAATGAATATATCATTAGTTGGAGCCTTAGTCTCATTCCCTATGAACTCGGGATTTCCAAAATGCTGGTTTAATGAAACTCATTACTCTCAGTCACTTGTATATGAGAATACATAATTCGTGTTCTTCAAACAGAAAAAACCAATAAAGCATGTCTTATCGAGATGCCCTCTGCATGAATATCAAGATTCTACAGGTAATTGAAAAACAACTGATCTTTATTGCTTTAACATACACCAAAAATAAAGAGATATGAATTAACAACACTTATTTCCTTCTTCCGTTTCTAAATACTTCTCCAAATATGCACATGCGGTAAATTTGTGTTCTTCAACTGCTAAAAGAATAACTAGACTTTTGTGGGCCAGGTAGCTTGAGCGGACATTATTATACCCACGATCACACCAAACAAACCCAGAGCACTACCAAAGATTTCAATCACAAGAATTTTCACAAAGAGGGTAGAGTTTTGGGCATCTGATAGGGCGCAGCTACTTCCGATAATTCCCACACACAATCTGTTAAAGAAAATGTTCAGCCGACAATAAACACCACTTGTTGAGAGACTTTTGAAGAGGGGAATTGATGAAAATAGACCCATTACAAATGGATTTTCAAAAAATTTACATATACCTATGTTTTTATACCAAGCTCACCACCAATTTCACAAACTTATTTTGCAAACTGCCTTTCACTTTGTGAAAATTTATTAATTACATTTTTTGGAGAGGTTTCTTAAAAGAATAGGTCAAAATTTACATAAAAGAGAAGTCAAAATTTGCAGAAAAAGAAAAGTTACAAAAAGCTTATATTGCATAAGTTAGCAAAATTGGTAGTCATTTTGGTATAAGCAAAATTTTAACACTGTTAAAAGAACATTGGTAATGTGGCTATTTTGATTAATTACCCTATGAAGATAAGTAAAGGCGGAACCTACCCGCATACAAGATTTGCGAAACCCACAATGATTCCAGAGGCGAATATTGCATATCCTGCTCTAAGAGACTCAGGTGCATATGTTTGTGAAGACGGAACACTCTCCAATTTTGTTTGTAGAATAATGGCAACAATGACACCATATATAGCAACGGCTTCACAGAATATGACACTGTATGCATGTTCAGGTTAGATTGCAATAACAAAGAGCGTCTATTGGGAATAAAATTACGCATATTACCAAAACAATAAGTGGTAACAGATGAATATTATGCAATGTGACAACGTAGAACATGTGTGCAAAGATCATTCACCCATTAAAGCACCATGACTGATTAGCAACAAACAAATATATATAGTAAAAGAAAAGCATCAAACTTGTCTACTTTATTGCAAGGCCTTGAGAGCTTGGTGATTCCATGTCTCAGAATCCAAGGGGGATGACCAATTTATGTTTGCACACTATCTTTTAAGGTTCCTAATTACGGAGTACCTTATTTGCCTACCCCAGCTGTTTTAAGTATATAGCTGATTACTGACTAACCGAATTTGAGTGTATAATAACCTAAGGTCACTCATAGATACAGATTTGCACACAGGGAAAAAAAAAATAAGAAAAGGTAACACCCAAAACCTCTGCAACCACACATGAACCTCTAAAACCCTCATCCACAACCTTTCCTAAACCCACAAAAACCAGCAAAACCTCGCTTACAACTTCTTCTACGCCCATAGATACCTTAAAACCCCCTCCTAAAACCTCTCCTACACCCACATGAACCTTCAAACCATCGACTAAAACCTCTCCTATGCCTACAAAATCATCTACGCCTACGTCACATGGTCCTTCAAGCGCATGTTGCCATCCCCTTATTAGAAAAATGATCAGCCGGGACCTCTCCTAGAACTCCAGATACAGCTACTAGACCATCCACACCCACATAACGAGTCAACCCTCATGACATAGACACCACATCGTCAAACTTATGAGGTCCACCAAACTGACCACCAAATTCGGGATAGAGCAAACTGACCAAAATTAGAAGCATTTGGTTCAACAAGAACACCAAACTAGTCACAAACTGACTTGGATGAACACCAGGACCATAAGAATTTTTTTTAATCCGCACTGAAATCATAATACAAACTAGCAAGAAATAGAAATTACAAAGCACCAAGAAAACCAGAAATCACACCAGCTAAACATCACACCACTGAATTAAAAATGAACCTAAAAATATGAACGACCTACACATAACCCATATAATACCCAAAAGAATCAACACCTTTAACACCTAAAAAAGCAAATAAAAAGATTAACACCAAACTGAGAAGCATTCTGTCTAATACCAACACTAAACGTAACCCATACTTATTTGGACAAAAATGGAGCATTGGGTCTAATACTAACACTAAACTCACCCCCAAACTTACTTGGATAAAGACCAGCAAGACCAAAGGAACTTACACCAGTTTGAACAGCAGTGGGTCAACACCAACACCCAACTAATTTGAATGAGCACCAACATGATCCAAAAGATTAACACCAAATTGAGGAGTATTTGGTCCAACTGATTTAAATGAACACCGCATGAGCTAGTGATCATCCAAAATAACTTTGGTGTTGGTGTTGAACCTCCTTCTCATCAAATTGATGTTCAATCTTTTGGTCCAACTCATGTTTATCCAAATTATCTTGGTCCAGTTTGGTGTTAGACCTAATACTGTATTCATGTGGTCCCTATCGTCTGCAAGTGTTTATACAAGTCAGTTTGGTGTTAGCGTTGGACCTTATACTCCGAAATTTGTTGTTTATCCATTTGTTCGTATTGGTGTTCCTGCAAATTAGTCGTGTTAGTGATCGTCCAAATCACTTTAAGATCAATTTTTTGTTCGTGTTGGGCCTAATGTTGCTCAATTTGATGTTATGCCCTGTTGGTGTTTGTCCAAATATGTTTGGGGTCAGTTTGATGTTACTGTTGGACCTAATGCTCATCAATTTGGTGTTGATCCAATTGATCAGACCGGTCAAAATCAGTCTCAAGATGAGTTGGTTGCTGTTGCTAGATCTAACACTCAAATTAGTTTTAATCCTTTTACCCATTTCAGTTTATGGCTAGTTTGGTATTAGTGTTGGACCTAATGCTCCTCAATTTACTGTTAATCCCTTTGGTCCTACCCATGTATGTCGATAACAGTCTTGCAAGAAATTAGTTGTTTCTTGGATCTAATTCTCCTTAAACTAGTGTTCAGTCTTAATGCTCCTTCGATTAGAATTGATTCTTTAGTCTCGGAATGACTTAGTTGTTAGTCTGATCTAATGCTCTTTATATTAGTGTTATATTTTTGTCATACTGGTGTTTGTGTTGAACCTAATGCTCATCAAATTGGTGTTTGACCTAATGCTGCTCAATTTGGTGTTAATCCCATTGATCCTCCTAGTGTTGGTCAAAATTGGTTTGGGTTAGTGTTGGACCTATTGCTCCTCAATTTGGTGTTAATCCCTTTGATGTCGATAGTGTTCATCCAAATTAGGCCGGATAGCATTTGTTGCTGGTGTTAAATCTAACACTACACAAACTTGTGTTAATTCCTTTAGGTGGGTCTGACCTAGTCAAAGCGGGATTTGTTTGAAGGTTAAAACAAGTCAAATATCAAGTAAAACCGACCCCAAAGATACTATTGTCCATTTTTCGTGAATTATCGACGTGTTAAGAATGACTATATGTAGACCATAATACACTTCCTATACTTACAATCCATGAGTAGTGTACCAGCTGGAATGTCGCTCAACCTTTACTTCTTTCCCTTTAAGCAAGTTCATCTAGTATCAAGGGGGACAAGATGGCGTATCAATAGCATAGTACAGTATGTAACTGATGGTGCTACGCTATCCAATCGGTATGTTTGTATAAGTGTATAACATAAATAACATTAATACTTGTTGCAATAATGCAATCTTTAGAAAACCATATGACGCTTGCTTTATCGATAACGAGTCCTTGTAATGTGATCAACATGGTTCAAGATTCCTCTTACATTGTATAAGTGGTTTATTGGGTATCAAAGGCGAAGGGACGTGTACAACAAACGTCCTGGTATACTCACTTCATGTGATAAGAAAATCATGCTTCTGTTTACAGGGTTGAGGTAACATTTTGTGTTCTAAATTGAACAACTATCATTATACCACTTTTATGGATGACATTGCTTACTTAAAAAAAAAATTAATGAACAACCGATTATGTCACTTATCCATTTAAACTACATAAAAATAATCTATAACAAAAGCATCTTCCAAAACAATTTTACTTGTTCATTCATAAAAAGTAAACTATAACTACTTGTAGAACTTAGAAAGAAAAACAACGACCATACCATCAAGCATTTTACATCCCAAGCTAGTCGTTAATGTTAAATGAAACTAAAAAGCTGATACCACAACAAAAGATAAACCGAAAAGATGTAAAGCCTAGGGTTGTTGGTATTTCCAACAACACAAATAGATCTTAATTAACACCCCCACAACTCACGCAACCTTTGCCTCTCCTACGAACCTTATGCTACAAGTATCGTTAAACGTTCTCGGCATCTAACACACCATAAACTAAACTAAAAACACCTAAATTAAAACATTACACTCCTTAAATGTACTCGACATCTAAACATTACTCGTCCCAAACCGCAATGTAACCAACACAATTCCACATCATTACACGTAAAAGTAACAACATACCTAATAAGATTCTTGGAAGTAATACGAGGCGCCTTAATCGCGGCACCAATCAAACTACTTCCTGTTATATAAATCCCCCTAAAAACAAATCCAAAAACCACAACATTAACAAAAAACCAATATACAACCAAATTTACTTAGCTACTTACATAATGGACAAAAATTTAGTAAATTAAAAGGGGCATAATAATACCAGGCAGCGCCTAAAACGGAGACACCGATGGCTACAGCGATACCGATGGCGGAGAAAGTGTAGGGAGAGATCTTGACAAGTGCTCTGGCCCATGAGCTTGATGCTCCGATCACTACTGCGCTTGACATTGTTTGATTTGATTCTCTGCGAAGATGAAGATCCAGATGTTTTTAGAGACAGAGAGATATAGCAGTTTGTTTGGGATTTGGTTTTTTGTTTGTATATTTCGACTTTAGCCCCTTTGGTTTTGGTATTTTTCATAAATACTAGAAGGGTACCGCGCAATGCAGCGGCGGGTACCCTGTGATCATTTTTATGGCGAAATAATTTTTTTTTCAACCATTACATAATAATTCAAATACATTTAAAAACATTACAAATAAAACTTGAAATATAAATTAAAAACATTTACCATGTGTGTTTAGTATTGGTGTTTTTAGGTTTGCTTATATACGACTGAGGTTTCGCTATTACAAGTTTGGTTGAAATGGACAGTATAAATATTCGAAGGCAGTTACAAGTCGGCACTTAAATACATTTAATTTCCGGGATGTTGCAATTCTGATTTTTTAATAGCAAAACTAATACATTTAACTTTGGGATGAAACATCTTTATATCTAACTTTCTTTTTGTGAAAATGTTTTTGGTCTTATTTTTTTAAGACTTCTAAATTTATATGTCCTAAATACATTATAAGGTAGTGAAGATAAACACTACAAATTTATCTTACATGTACTCAGCAGGACTTGTGTCCGTAACTATTTCGTTGAGATGTTTATGGGGTAAAATAGATTCGAGCATGAATGGTTGTTTCCTAAAAGTTTCTTTTTCTACCAACAACTTATAGTTAAGTTGTAATAGATGTGGCAAAATAAGTGGATTGGATGACGTTGAAAAGCGGGTCATAATGGTTTTGGTTAAAATATACCATTTTGGAAATTGGGTCAAATTGTTTGGGAGAAAAGATAGATTCAGCATGAATGGGTTGTTTCCTAAAAATAAAACGATGTGAAGGGTCATGTATGTGGTAGAAAATGAATGTTTTTTTGGTTGATAAAGGATATTTGAATAGAATAGGATATCTTGTTTCATATTTCAAGACAAGATATCATTAGTCTTAGATTCAAAATGAGTCACCCACCAACATGTAAGAAGCTTTAAAGCGTTATCATTCATCTTTGCAAAGTCATATTAATCGTGAAAAATACTTTGTATAATACCCAATTTTAGTGTGAAAACTCAAGTTGATGCCATTATGGACACATTTACTTTGCATAACTACATATGTAATAATGATAAAGAAGACATAACGTTTACTCCAATTGAGCAACATCCTAGTCACACACCACTTGATGTTTATGGCCATGAAACAAACACTGAAAAACTAGAGGTGGCAAAATAGGCGGGTCAGGTGAGTTTGGGTCACGGGTCCAAACGGGCACGAGCTTAAACGAAAACGGGTCAAACAGTCAAATGTTATTCGAAAAGAAACCGAATTGGAGGGAAAAAAAATCCCTTAAAAAGAGGGGCAAAATGCAAGGACTTAAATGTCATAATAACAATCTTAAGGTAGTAAAACTAATGAAATAAAAATGAGGAAACACAATTTCACGCCCCCAATACACCCCCACCCAAACCTTAAAAAAAAAAAAAACAAACAAACAACCTTTGTGTTTCATCAAGAAAATCCCTATTACCCACCACAAATCAAACCAATCAAAGATGGGTCGTGAAGCATCAATATCATTAGACGGAGTACGAGACAAGAACATAATGCAATTGAAAAAACTGAATTCGGTTTTGTTTCCTGTTAGATACAATGATAAGTATTATGCTGATGCCCTTGCCTCTAATGAATTCACCAAATTAGGTATCATCTTTTTTATGGCGTAACCCTTGTTTTTTTATTTGTTGGGTTTGTGTTTTTTGTTAAGGTTATAATGATGGATTTTAGGTTTTTAAGATTGATTGTTTTGATGTTTGTTTTATTACATTTGGTGTTTTATGTTAAACCTAGGACTTTAAGAAATGCGGAATTGAATGATTTTGTTACGCGTATTGAAATACAGTAGGTTTTTGTGGCGTATTAGTCGTTTTTTTGGTATATAAGAGGCAAAGATTCTGATAACAGTGACTTTCGCGCAAGAGTAAATGTGTGTAGTATTTTGTCAACGTTTTTAGATAACGAAAAATGTGAACTTTTTAAGAGAATGGCATGTTTATTACTAAAGTGAAACGACCCATGTACAAAAAAAAGAAGTTACTGTGACTAATACCTTATAATAAGTGAAAGTAGGTTGGGATGATATGGTAAAATCCTTGTTGGAAAATTTAGCGTTTTATATGTATTGATTGTTATAATGCTTAATGTGATTACTCGTAGTATAGAAGGACAACCAATATGCAGATTGTCTTGCTTCTGTAAAATTATTGGGTTTGCTTATTGGTAAAATCCATATTGGAAAATTTAGCCTTTATGGAATGCTGTTTGCTTCGTAATATGTGATAGTTTGTTCAGGTTTCGCAGATTTGGGGTTATGTAGTTAGTTCCATGTATTTTTATACAGGTTTAAGAATGAAATGTCTCGGCATTTTTCTCAACTATTATTATAATCTTTCGGACAGCTTTTATTAAAGCTAATAATCTGAATAGTTGCGAGTTCTGAATCGGCTGTTATGCTTAAGTTTTAGGGGGTCTACATAAAATCTTTATCTGCCTTTTGTATATGCTTCTCGGGGAGCACAAACACTAAGATTCAATAACAAGAAACGTTACATCACGGAACATAACATCACTCCTGAATAAGTTGTTCTATCTGAAACATTTTGAATGTCTATTTTTGGTTTTGAAAAATGGCACACACTGGTCCGTGCACCATGTCTCATTTTGGGGTTCAGACTTCAGAGCATACTTCTGTTACACCTCACGTCTGCTGCAATTTATATATATTGCAGAATTGGGTTGATATTAAAACTAAAAACTTAGGGCGCATTTAGTTGGAGTAAACATTTTCTAGTTTTCTCTCTCAGTTTTTGTAAGAATTTGGAGGGGTTTTTCTCCACAGAAGAGTTAAAAATATAGAAAGCGCGTTTAGATAATTTTATATTTTATATTTTGAAGAGGGAATGTAGGGGTTTTTGGTTACAAAGGAAACCACGAAAACATAAAAAATGTGTTTTGCAATTTTCTTTGATAGGCTAGGAAATAGAAATTTTTCAGTTTTTTGGAGAATTAATTGGGATAAACCCAAAGTGAATGCGATTTTTGTTTTTCTTGTTTTGTACAATTTGTTTTTGTAATAACAAGGGTGTTTTCCTCCAACAACTAATATATATATTTTTATTAATGATTGTTGTTGTGTATATTCTTATCAAGACCGGTTTTTCAATATTTGAACATTATGCATATAATTTACTTAATAATATGTGTACTCTTTTCAAGTGATCGTTATTGTTGTTGAGTATATCTTCTTGTTAAGACCGTAAGGACATTGCACTACACGTTTTCTCAAGTTTTGAACTTTAAGCATATAATTTACTTGTTCGTTCCGTTTATAAACTACTTGCTGGTCTTTTGAATATGGCTAAACCCTTTGAACACTACGTGAGTTACCTTCACAATATTTCAAAGATTCTGGATGCTCTCAGTGTATGAATTGAATGTTCAGAGAGTTGCATGTTTTTAGCTTACAAGTCATTAAATGTTTAGAGCGTTGCGTGTTCCCGCTCATGATGCTTAAATGTTCTCTAACTTTGCTTGTTTTTCCTCTCTACTTTTTCAGCATATTACAATGATATTTGTGTTGGCTCGATTGCATGTCGGCTTGAGAAGAAAGAAGGTGGGGCTGTTCGTGTATACATAATGACATTAGGTGTTTTAGCACCATACCGTGGCTATGGTATTGGTGAGTATCCTAAATCTTCTCAAATCGGCATACAAGTGCCATTATTTTCTACTTTAAACTATGTTAGCTACATTAATGGGGTGTTTGACATTAGATTTGAAAGTGACTGTCATATGTAATAACAATAATAATTTGCTTATCAGTCTTACAAAAACGGGTTGCAAAAGAATGTTTGGATGAACCTAGCTTGCCGATCACTTTTAAAACCCCACCCCAAACACCCCCTTAGGTTTCAAGTACAGCTGTTTCAAATTTTGTAAACTGGCCTTAGTTGACTGCAGAAGTCAAAGTGCACATCAGATCTTTGAAACACCAAACTGTTAAAAATAGAGAATCTAGATTTTATTATCAATATAAACTTTTAGGACTTTTAATATGTAATTTTGATATTGTTGCAGGTACAAAGCTTCTAAATCATGTTATTGATCTAAGCGGCAAGCAGAACATCAGTGAGATTTATCTGCATGTGCAGACAAACAACGAAGATGCCATAACCTTCTACAAGAAATTCGGGTTTGAAATTACCGAAACAATCAAAAACTACTACACGAAAATTACTCCACCAGACTGCTACGTCGTTACAAAATACATTGAGCAGCCTCAATCCAAGAAATAGATGGATTTGACAGGTAGGATCAAGAGCTGGATTTGAGATTGTGCCAATTGGACGCCAATTTTTGTTATAAGATTTTATGGATACTAATTGCTACTATGCTAGTATCCAGTTTATTATGTTTTCGAGGCTCATTTGTTTCTTGATCTTGTTTTTGTAGACTGATAACATTTATCATCTGTAAGAATGATACATTGGTCAAAGTTAAGAATTTAAAGCTTAGTTTATTTAATGAAGTGGATGTTTGGATGGGTGTTATGAACATTGAGAATTAAGTAATATAACAGTTACACTTGATATTTAGAACAAGCATTGCGATCTGGCAAAGCTATATTTGGATATAGAATAGGTGCAACATTTATGATATACAGCAAGATGAGATTGCATGATCAAATATACATAGATCAACATCGACCTTATTGGTATACATGACAACATATATATACTCTAATTACGTATAATTCGTAAAGATAGCGAACATGCAAGCAGACTATTCACAGATGTTCACCACCCTATCTCATAGTTGCTTCTTTAGTATGCCACCCCACCTTTAAAGCTATCTCCATCGTGAAGAACAGATTCCGTGAGCCAATAACCATCCCAAAATCCCCCAACTCTCTGCCAAAAGCCATCAACAAAAACATTTTGACAAACAAACGCACAATTCCAAGCACATTTCAATTACGAGTAGTAATATAAACATACCTGAACCATGGTAAACTGAAAAGTTTCTTCTTCATCAGGCCGAGCTCCTCGTATCCAAACTCTCTGCTTGTAACAATTCTAAATCACATTCCACAAAAGTAGATTTAGAATAGACCAAATTTTTTGGTAAAATAACATATTGTTTGTGTGAAGTCTTAGTTTAACCTCCTTAACGTTTAGAGTGCTTAAGATCTTTCTCTCCTTGTGATTTAGTAGCACTCGGTATGTTGAATGGTGGAAAATTCTTCTAAACCGCTCAAACTGCATGCCAAACAAACATGTGAACTCCGCCAGTAGTACAACATTAACCACCATAGGTTGCATATTAGTTACTGACCTGTCCTAGATCAAAAGAAGGCCCAAAATACAGAGACCTTTCAAATGGGTCAAATCCAGCAAACTGCAGTTCATGACAAAGGTCAAACATAAGGACCCGCGGGTAGTAAAAAGAATGATTGAACATAAAAAGACAGAAGTACCCTATACATGACTTCAACCCCATAATCTGGACGTGGTTGGTCGTTGTACATCAATGCATCAAGTTGGTATTGTACACATTCTTCTGCATTATACTACATGCACGGATTTTAGTGAATCGACAACATTGCAATTAAGTGATAAACAATTATTAGATACAGTGAGTAGTCTGTTAGTTGGAATGTTACGCTTAATCTTGGTCCAAAAGGTCTTTTCCTGCGAGATTCCAGCCTGCAAGATTAAAGCATTACCAATGAACACAAAGAAGTTGTAACAAGAGTGCAACTTTGCCAAGAAGTTACCATTTACTAAAGCATTAATACAATGCCCCTATATCTAATCGTTAAAGTGCTCCAGGTCATCAAGTTTGTTGTTGATGTTAACATGTAAATAGGCCTTTTGCGACAAGTGATTTACTTTCTGAACCACTGTATTGGTTTCTCATTGCAAATACACTATCATTCACTTGCGAGTTGCGAACAAGAAAATTAAAATAACACGATTAGTTTTTTGCATTGATTGTCATAATTTGTCTAAAACACCGATCTGTGCAACTAGAGTGTTTTTTGTGGCATTAACAAAAGCAATGGTTAGTTTGAAACAGAAAAGGAACCATGGCTGTTAACGAACCGGATTCACCTTTTTTAAAGCAATGGAAGTTTGTAAAGTGGGTTCTTTCACAGCCTGTATACACCTTTATAATAAATAAACACTGTTTCTGTTGTTCCCACTTAGATAGATTGCACTATTGCGAATCCTCGCATAATCCACTCCCAATCATATATAACAGCAAGTGTAGAGTCTGATTAAAAACCCACTGCTATGTCACCCATATGGAATTTAGGCCTACCTAATCAAATGTAGCTGTAAACCACAACCTAATAATTTGAGATAGTAATATCAACTTGATAGTACTGGGGATGCAGGTCGATCACTTGTTCTTGTCTTTTCTTCGATTTTACATTCATGTACTCAAAGGTTGTTTGGATGAGCTTATTTAACTGGCATATGAACTCAATTACAGTAAATTTGGAAAAGCTTGTAACCTACTTTTTCCGGCTTATGAGCTTATTAACTTGTGTTTAAAAGCTTTTCCAAATTCAAATTAGCGCATATATAAGCCAACAAAATTAGCTCATCCAAACACCTCCCTCATTTACAACTCTGGAGTACAATAATATATGGTTGCAAAGTTCCTTTCAAACCAAACATATCTTGTAGACTTGATCAAATACACACTTAACAATAATTAGCTCACTTAACTAACTACAAGCACACAACTATATTTACTAGCTTAAATATTTTATAAAGGGGTTTTTCTAACTTGTGCCCAAAGGGCATATGTTAAAGATGGTCCCACAGCCTGGTGTCACCGTCTGAATGGCGATTGGTCCCCATTATCCTCCATCATCAGACCCACAACCACTTACTGGCCATTCAGAGGGTGACACCAAAGCTGTGTGACCCTCTTTAACATATGCATGACATTATCTAGTCTATCCAGCTAAGGATCTCACTGTTTCACAAACCAATAAAACACTGATACACAAGTCTAAGCATATGTTAAGGCCTCTCAATCATTTCTCTATTCTATATACAACTGTATATATACTAAAACTATGATTCACTAAACCAAAATTAAGGATCATAACATTAAATTATAAATTGTAATGATTGAAAATTGATAATAAAAAATAGAGGGTACCAATCGACAGAAAGAAAATCAGGAACATCAGAAGAAGAAGAACAAGCTCTGAAGCGTGATTTTGTGTTGTTGGAATTGAAGGATTTGGAGAACAGTGATGATGATGACAATCCTAACGACATCATTATTTGAATGGCCGTTATTCTGTTGTTGGTTTAGGAAGTACAGAACTCTTTCTAATGTAATCATAAATGTTGTAACTCCCAGTCTTCCACGGGTTATGGTAGCAATACCGTCTTTCACAGTATATGAGAGAGGTTAAAACGTAGACAGTCTTACCCCTACTTAAAGTAGAGAGGCTGCTTCCGATTCTACCAAAGGTAGAAAAGGACCTCATTGTCTCTATAGGCAAGGGTGTTAACACTACTTAACATGTTTTGTCATAATCTCATTGTTTTCTTCCTATTTCTAGAGTTAATTGCATTTTTGGTCCCTGTGATTTGGCCAAATTGAAGTTTTGGTCCATAAAACTTTGCAAGTACAGCGATAGTCCTCATTTTGAAGTTTGAGTTGCATTTTTTGTCCCTGAAGTGATCGGTGTGAAATGACCAAATTACCCTAGATTTTATTGAAGAAGGAAAAGGGTATTTTAGTTAATTAACTTTGTTCAGAGACCAAAAATGCAACACAAACTTCAAAATAAAGACTATCACTGCATTTTCAAAGTTTTGGGGACCAAAAATGAAATTAACTCCTATTATTTATATTACAAAATTATAAGGGTATGTTATAGTTGCGAGCACTTTATTTGTATTATAAAAACATTTTGTAACACAATTGTAGTTGTAAAATATAAAGGTAAAATGATGTAAATGTACATTTACGCATGAAAAAAAAAAATGTAGCGGGAAAGAAAAGAAAAAAAATGTTAATGCTTAAAGCTTTTAGGGGGTTGGCAATGCACCCCTCATCCCATCAACCTTCACTCACAAACAACCAATCCCCTTATGTCACATCACCCTCACACTTTTCCCATTCACTCACTCCATTTTTGTTGGCATCACACCCCTCACCCTTCACTCACTTCTTTTTTTTTTCCTTCTCTTTTTTCTTTTTTAAATTCTATTAAAATTTCATTAAAATTAATTGCGGTACCAAATTTTTTTAGATGCACCATATTATAAATATTTAGTTAAAATAAGAAAAAAAAATTGCATAAAAAACCACAAGGACTGAAACTGTCAGCACCAAAAAATATAAAAGAAAATCACAAGGACTAAAATTGCAAACACACCAAACTTGCCTTCTTCCTCATTGGATCTGGATTGCAGCTTTTTGAACAACAATATATAGGCAAAGAAAATAAGATCCGTTAGTCCCAATTTACTCCCCAAACGGTCAAATAATAAAGTCTCCAACGTACACATTTCTTCCAAAATCAAGCGGTAAACTTCACCGCAATATGGCTTCACCGTGCGGTGTGGAGGCACCGGTGGCGGTGTTCCCGCAGGGGAAGAGCACCGTGCCGTGCCTCCCCGCACCCACTGCCAAGCCTCTTAGTAGTGATGGCTTATTTGTTTAACAAGTAGATGGCGCTCGCCGCGTTGCGGCGGGAGTTTTCTCTAAAAAAAATTTCGTAATGTGTCTTGATTTCTGATATGTGAAGTTCATATTTTGTAGTACTGTAACATATATGTAAGAAGTGTAACTGCTGTTGTTTTAATGCTACAAATGTTGTTGTTGGTTAATGTAGAGTTTTTCTAAATGTGCACTGTTCAAGCCCATGTAAACATAAAACAGTTAACAGTCCATTGCATCAATAAGTTGTTGGCTTTTTTTGGGCTGTGCATAAACTTTTGCCAGCCTGATATAGGAAGAAAATATTTGTTTAGGAAAGAAAGGCTATTTTATTGCTGGACTGGGCTATGTTGGGGTCCTGGTTTGTGACGTCAAATTGACGCAAGCCAAATTGATGCTCTATTAGATATATAGTAATATGTTAATTAAGTTGTTTTTTTAGAAAAAGATGACTTAACATAAAGACTTATCAATTTATACTTTTAGCCATAGTTTTCAATTAAGTTATAAACAAAAATTTTAGATGAGTTTTTAAAACAAGTTTTTTCATTATTTTTACCTTTATTAAAGTTTTACGTTTACCTATGCTTTACTAAACAGAAAAACACATATCATGATCGGGTTGACCAGGCCAGATCATGAGTGAATAGAATTCAAGCCTCACTGAAGGCATTTATAAGACATATTGTGAGATATGTGGTATAGGATATTAAATAAAAAAAAATTAAAAAAAAATAAAAAAAATCGTTCCAAAAAATTTTTGTCTATGTCAAACAAAAATATTTAACAAAGTTATTGTCGTTGTCAAACAAAAATATTTAACAAATGTCCACAATTACATTTTGGTATGTCTTAAAGATAGGGGTGGCAATTCGGGATGAGTTCGGGTTAGTGGGTTCGGGTTATCAGGTTAGCAGGTCAGAAAACCTCAACCCGAATTTGACCAATTTAAATAATCATGTCAGCTATGTCAACACTAACGCGTTTACACATAACCCGAACACGACCTATTTAACCCGCAGATATATGGGTTTGCGGGTTAAATATGTTACACGGGTTGCACGGTTTAACCAAACCCCCTTGATGTGACATCATAGGGAGGGTTGGGTTAACACAACCCCTACACTATATCATGTGTACAATTGTGAAGGGTTGTGTTAACCCAACCCTCCCTATGATGTCACATCAAAGGGGTTTGGTCAAACCGTGCAACCCGTGATGCATACCGTACAACTGGATAATGCATCAATCATTGCAAACAACTCAACCCATAGTGTAGTAATTATACTACAGCGTACACGACACATACATTGGGCAAGAAAATTCACAATTGTACACATGACATAATTGTACACATGATATAGTGTAGTAATTATGCTATTGTGTACACGACACATACATTGGGCAAGACAATTGACTATTTGTACACATGATACAGTGTAGTAGTTGTACTACAGTGTACACGAAACATACATTGGGTAAGACAATTCACAATTGTACACATGATATAGTGTAGCAATTGACTACAGTGTACACGACAAAATTCACAATTGTACATATGATATAATTGTACACATGATATAGCGTTGTAATTGTACTACAATGTACACGATACATACATTGGGCTTGTGGCCACGGGCCGTATACAAACAATATACAAGATACATGACAATATAAGGGTGTCAGAAAAGTTCATCTGTGGATCAGTTTTTTTTTTTACAAACTGAGGGACTGATCTGGAGCGTCCGTTTACATTTAATCTTACGGTCCATATTATTCTAAGATTTATTTTTAGTTTTGTCTTTTCCTCCATCATATAAATAGTTTATTTTTTATCATTCTCTCATTTTTCACACACATCTTTCGTTTCCAACTAACTTTCTCTCTCTTACTTTCAGTTTCCCCAAATTTTGTAAACCCTAATCTAATCAAATTAATCATCTATTATCATCAAATTAATCATCTATTATCATCAATTCGTTATCATTCGTTCTCGTTATCATCAATGGTGTTTTTTGATTTGAATGAACCGGTTATTGAAGAATCAGTTTCTGCTGATGTTGTTAATGATTGTGATGCATTGTATGGAGTGGATGAGGATTCAGATTCAGCTAATGTGATTAATGATTGTGATGCATCGGATGGAGTGGCTGAAGATTCAGTTTCAGCTAATGTGGTTAATGCTTTTGATGCATTAGATGGAGTAGTTGAAGAATCAGTTTCAGCTGATGTGGTTAATGCTTCTGATTCATCTTCTTCAGATGTTGTTGTTGTTTCTAATGATGATCAAAATTCTAGTTGTAAGTTTATTTTTGCTTTTTACAAATATCACTTGTGATATATCTCTTGTTTTAGGTATGAATTCTTTTTTACAAATATGATTTGTGATATATCACTTGTGATATATCTTATGTTTTATGTTCTCATGTTTATGTTTTAAAATATCACTTGTGATATATTACTTTAGTTATATATCACAAGTGATATATATCATGTTTTATGTTTTGCATGATTTTTGTATCAATTTTTTACAAATATCTCTTGTGATTTATATTACAGATGTTTATCTCATGTGATATATCTTATGTTTTATGTTTTTTTTATAAGTATCACTTGTGATATGTCTCATATTTTATGTTTTTTTTATAAGTATCACTTGTGATATATCTCATGTTTTATGTTTTGCATCATTTTTATGTGTATTTTTTACGAATATCACAAGTGATATAACTCATGTTTTATGGTCTGCATGATTTTTGTATCAATTTTTTACAAATATCTCTTGTGATTTATATTATAGATGTTTATCTCATGTGATATATCTCATGTTTTATGTTTTTTTTATAAGTATCACTTGTGATATGTCTCATGTTTTATGTTTTTTTATAAATATCATTTGTGATATATCTCATGTTTTATGTTTTGCATCATTTTTATGTGTATTTTTTACGAATATCACAAGTGATATAACTCATGTTTTATGTTCTTCTTTATAGATATTTATTGTTAAAATTCTTTTTGTATCAAATGTGATATATCACTTGTGGTAGCATGATTTTATATGTATATTAGTTGTTTTATGTTCTTCTTTATAGATATTTACTGTTTTTCTTTTTCTTATTTGCAGCTTCTAAAGTTCCGAAAACTCCTGATTCATTTGCTCATCATTACTTTATTGATACTCCTGGTGGATCGCTTTATTGGGTTCCCAAAGTTTCTCTTAGTGTTTTGCCTATTTTGGGGACTGAATTTGATTCACTTGATGTCTGTGAGAGTATGTATAGGAAATACGCTTCTGAGGCTGGTTTTGGTGTTAGAATTTCTTCTCAGAAAAGATTAAGGTGTGGTTATGTTAAACAAAAGTACTTTGTGTGCAATAGGGAAGGTTGTCCAAAGGAATTATATTTGAATACTTTAGTTTCTAAGAAAGGTAACAAACGTTTTAGGACTTCGAACATTAGAGTTACTGGTTGCAAAGCACGGGTTGTATTTGATATGATTCCTGGTACGACTAAGTTTATGCTTAAGAAGTTTGATCCTATACATAATCATGAACTTGATCGGGTTGAGTATAAGCATTTGTCAAAAAGTGAGAAGCAGTTAACGTATGCTGAGCAGATGTTTATTGTTAAAGCTGGAAATGTAAACCTTGGACCTGTTAAAGCTCATAATTTGTATACTGGTTTGAAAGGCTCTGCCTCACTCGTTCATGGTACTGAAGTTGAGTTTAAGAACTATGTGCGTGGCATAAACTGTTTTATAGGAGATGTTGATGCTCAGATGCTTATTAACCGTATGGAAAATAGGCAAAAGTATACTGTGGACTTTTCTTTTGATTATCTAGTTGATAATGCGGAGTTGACTGGTTTGTTTTGGGCTGATGAAGTTGCAAAGTGAAATTACAGGGAGTTTGGTGATATTGTGTCTTTTGATGCCACATATAGAACAAACAAGTAAGTTTTATAATCTTTTTAATATTACTTGAGATATTTAGTTTTTTATATTTTTAACCTTTAATATCTCCTGAGATATTTTTAACATTTTCACAGATATAAGATGGTTTTTGTTCCTTTCACTGAAATAGACAACCATAGGAAATCTGTTACTCTTGGTTCTGGCCTTCTTAAGAATGAGACTACGGAATCTTATATATGGTTACTCCAAGCGTTCAAAAAAGCATTCAAAAAAGCTCCTAATATTGTTGTAACTGATCAAGATGGTGCTATGCGAAGGGCAATTGAATCTGAGCTTCCAGATTCCAAGCATAGGCTTTGTATGTGGCATATCATGCAAAAGATTCCGAAAAAGGTATTCATATATTGTATCACTTTTTATATTTGCCAAAAAACTGTATCACTTGAGATATTTCATTTATCACTTGAGATATTGCATTTATTCATTTGATTAATCAAATAATGCATTTATTCATTCATCAATTGAGATTTTTGCATTTATCACTTGTTATATTGTATTTATATCACTTGTGATATCTGCCAAAAAAACATTATCAGTTGAGATATTGCATTTTATCACTTGAAATATTGCATTATATCACTTGTGATATTGCATTTTTTATCACTTGAAATATTGTATTTATTCATTTATTAGTTGATATTTTTGCATTTATTACTTGTGATATTGTATTTATATTACTTGTGATATCTGTCTAAAGTAGCATTTTGATGCATCATTTTTTTGTTACAGATTGTTTCTAGGATCTATGATGATACTGATTTTAAAAGTAAATTCAATAAGATAGTTTGGAATATGTATATTGGGCCGGATGAGTTTGAGCTTAAATGGAATAATTTGATGGAAGAGTTTGGTCTTGTTAATCATAAGTGGTTGTGCAAGATGTACAAGATTAGATCATCATGGATTCCGGCTTTTTTTTTATTGATTCTCCACTTTGTGGTTTAATGAGGACTACCTCTAGGTCAGAGAGTGAGAATTCTTTCTTCTCACATTTCACTAGCCCTGGTGCGACACTTGTTAAGTTCATGATTTGCTATGATTCTGCAATGGAAAACAGAGATACAAACAAGAAAGATTAGATCATCAGTCGTTTGATTCCTTTCCTGTTTTGTTGACGCCATTAGCTATTGAAGTTCATGCAGCAAGGGTTTACACTCATTCTTTGTTTGTTCGTGTGCAAAAGGAGATTATTGCAGGATCATGGTTATGTTCAATTAAGTCAAAAATTTCAGAAGAGGGATCTGATATTTGTATTATTAGTGAGGAAATTATAATTCCAGATTCTATGCCTGATCCGACTGAGTTTAATTCACCAGAAGATTCAGATGAAGAGGTTGAAGAAATTGATCTGTATAAAAAATCCTCGAGAGAGTATAAGGTACATGATTTTTCTAATATTTTGTTATAACATGATTTTTCTAATATTAGTGAGAAACATATCACATGTTATAACATTTTGTTTCCTTTTTTTTTAATGAAGGTGTTGCATCATAGAAGTGACAATTCCGTTGTGTGCTGCTGTCAGTTATTTGTTCGTTGTGAGATTTTGTGTCGACATGTTTTTTGTGTTTTTAAGAATTGCAATGTTCAAAAAATTCCTAATCAGTATCTGTTGAAGCGTTGGACAAGGGACCTTATACCTCCTGGTTTAAGAAGGAAGAAAAATCATTATGGTGAGAAGAATGAAAATATTTCTACTCTTTTTGTTCAGGCTACTTCTTTAGTTGATGGTTGTTGTCAGATTTTGCGGAATCATGAGCCAAAGTTGAGTGATTTTGTTGATAAGCTTAAAGCGTTGAAGTCAGAATTTGAAGCTGATATTCCAAGTGTTCCACGTACCAAAGTTTCTGATGTTGTTCTAGATTTTATGGGGGTAAAGAAGCCTAAGAAAGTTAAAGTTAGGAATCCAACAAAGACAAACAAGAAGGGTGATAAGAACAAGGTTGATAAGCACCGTATCAAGAGTGGACGAGAGCAGTCTTTTGAAAAAAGTAAAAAGCGACAAGCTAGTTGTGGTATTTGTGGCTTATCAGATCATAACAGACGCACTTGTCCAAACAAACAAAAAGTTGTTGATTTGTATCGCATCAGTGCTGGAGTTGGCGGGGACATTCCGGAGGTGGCGGTGACTAATATCTGAAAAATTTAAGCTCTATTGTTTGGATTATTTTTTCATTAACTGTGATTAATAGCTGAAAAATTAAGCTCTATTGTTTGGATTTTTTTTATCACTTGCGATATTTACTTTTAGCATGAATAATTTTATCACTTGTGATATTTACTTTTAGCATGAATAATTTTATCACTTGTTATATTTTATCACTTGTGATATTTTTATGTTTTTGATTTTTTGAAAATTTTTATCTCTTGTGATATTATATATGATATTCTATATATTGTTTTATGAGTGTTGTTTTGTTATTGAATTATTAAATTAAAAGATAAATAAACATAAACGAACTTTAACGTACTCCTAATTTGACGAATAATGACTTTTGTTCATATTCGTTCATTTAACTAAATGAACATAAACTAATTTTTAACTAAATAGTTCATGAAATGTTCACTTAACGTTTAGTTTCTTTACAGCCCTAGATTTTGGTCATCATGTTGGTTCACCAAAATAAGTGTAAGCAATTGAAGTTTTTTCCATAGAATCGGAGTTTTTTTTTTTTTTTTTTTTTTTTTTTTTTTTTTTTTTTTTTTTTAGGTTTCAAAATATGCAACATACCAAGTGTCATTTTAAAAATACATAGGGACCACTTTTGTGGATTCACCAAACTTATCCCATTAACCTTACCCCCACACCTTTCACTTTCCACACAATCGCAATAAAAAAGATATCCCACTTTCTCTGTAACCTCCATTTATAACTGCAACATAAATTCAAAATCAACCGATTTTAACTGTTAAAATCATTAAAAAAAAACATAAAAATGGAACAATCATCAAGTGGAAAAGCCGATCGTCAAAAGAAATAGGTTGAAAATAAACCTACTGAAACTGAAGATGAAGGTACGTTGCTTCCGACTAAGTATTTAGTTGTTTCATTAGTATATCTATTGATTTTGTACTTATTTTATGAATATTATTGCTAGTTATTAAGATTTGTGTGTATTTTTTGTTGATTTTTTTTATACTTATTTTATGAATATTTTTATGAATATTATTGTTGTATATCACTTGTGTTAAAACAGTTGTAGTTATTTTATTATGTTTTTTGGTAGTAGAAGATCTGTGATAATGATGATTATAGTATTTTTTTGCTTACTTCAGTTTTTGGTAGTATATCACTTGTGATAAAACAGTTTTAGTGCCTTTATTCATTTTGTGGTAGTTTAACATATGTCATGAATAAGATTTGAAGTGGTTTTATTCAGTTTCTATAGTTTATCACATGTGATAATGAGCACTGGTACTGTTTACTATTATATATGATGAGATTTTGAGAGATTAAACTTTTGTTTTTTGAAAATAATGTAGATGGTGACATTTTTGCTGATTTGGAAGCGATACAAGCTCTAAATGCTTAGTTTTAAGTTGATAAAGCTTTACACGTAAAGATTGCTCACATTGTGTTACTATCTAAAAAAATAAAAAAATTTGTAAATGCAGTTTTGAATACTCCATTTTGTAGACCATCTCCAGAGATTGCTAAAAGTAAAGGTATATTTTGAGATATAAGTATGTCTACTTTACAAGAATAAACTGTGATATGAAACCTGAATGTATGTGACGTATTTAATTTTGACATTGTATATTATGTATATCACCTGTGATACATACACATTCGTTAGAATGTGTATGTATAATAGCAGTAGAATGATATAAATTATATGACGCACACACATTCAGAGTTTATTTTATCACATATCTCATTCATTAAACTTACTTGGGATTTTTTTTTTTTTTTTTTTTTTTTTTTTTTTTTTGCAGGTATGACAAAAACAGAACAAAAAAAAACAACTAAACAATTCTCTAAAACGAAATTTCGAATCAAGTTCAGAAAAAAGAAAAATACAGATGCGACTGAAACATCAACATCCTCACCACTAAAAACAACACCAACCAAATCATCACCATTGACAGGAACTCGAAACTCACCAAGAGCAAGGACAATTGATAGAAAACCTGCATTGACACCACCAAAGGCATTACGTGGCAAAACACAAACATCTAAAGACACAACTAAGTTATCACCAGAGATAACACCAGTAATTTCAACATCAGCAAGCCATAACTCATCTACACCTTCTACAGCAACACCAACACGAATAACCGTTGAAGGCACAACTGAGATATCACAAGAATCCACACGTGAACGAGCAACAGATATGCAAAATAGGAAAAAGACTGTAGCAAAGAAAAAATCAACAGGAAGAAAGGATTCAAATGTAGATGAAGAAGAAGAGGATGATTCTGCGAAAAAGAAGAAAAAAGCAACACCAAATAGGAAAAGAAAAGAAACTGAATCACCAAGTGCTACAACAAGAAGTGTAGCCAAGAAGCAACGTTTAGAAGAAGAAGCAAAGGAAAACAAGATCGAAAGCAAAAAAAAAAAAAAAAAAAAAAAAAAAAAAAAAAAAAAAAAGAAACCGATAAAAGCAATAGTTGTTGTGGAAAATGAGAAAACAGAAAATGAAGTTGAAAACAAGAAAAGGAAAAGGGTTGAAAATGATAAAAAGCAAGTTGAAAAGGAGAAGAAGGTTGTTAAAAGGAAGGTAAAAAATAGACTGCAAAATGATGAAGATGTATACCAACCACAACTTCAAAAACAAAAGGGTAAGGGGAAATTGGAAGAGGCAGAAGATGAAGATGAGGGTAGAGGGAAATTTTTCAAGTCATTAAGATCGAAGACGACTGTGAAACCCTTATATGATGCTATACATAGTTTGAGCCCAGAGAGAAAACAAAGGGTGAGAGAAATGGGTTTTGGCACATTAATTGGTTTCCCATATATCAAGTTTCCCGCGAAACTACCATACTTCATCTTAAAACACTTGGATGTCAATACAATGGAGGTGAAATTACCAAATGGCGGGGTTATCGAAATAACTCCAAGTAAAATCAGAGAAGTACTTGGAATACCAATGGGACCACTGTCATTCTATGCAGAAAACAAAAGGTTGATAGGCAACTCAGTCCAATGTGAATTCATGGCACAGCTCTCCCGTGACCTTAGGAAAAGAACAACATCGAGTTTATTTGAGATAATTCGAACATCGGAAGGAACAGACTTCATTTTTTATTTGAATTTCTTGATGCTCTTTGCTAACTGCCTTGGGTCTTGTCGTAATACTGCTATGTTGAAGTATGATGTTTTGGAAAATGTAATGTCATCAGAAGACATACCCAACATAGATTGGTGCGTATTCATCTGGAATTGCATAAAAGAAAGCAAGGAAAAGTGGGATGATACAACGCTTGAAAATTGGTACTATGGACCTCATGTTACGTTCACGGTAAGTAACAGTTAACTTTAAAAACATGCTTTTCTATGAGATGTGATGTATAGTATCACCAGTGATAATAATTTGAATTTTTGTTTATCACTTGTGATACTATTAATCTATAGTATCACCATTGATACTACTTGAAAACAGCTATTGATCTATTTTAAAAATTAATTGTATTTTAATGCAAGTTTTTTTTCATTGAAAGCAGCTCATTTACTTGCATTACACGGAATTCAATGAAATGCATGTCCCACGTAAATGGCCAGCCATTAAACATTGGAGCCAAAAGACTAGTAGAGCAAAGGCAGGATATAGAGATGGCTAAAGAAGAGTTTGGCTTGGTGATTGTCATTGAAGAAGATGAAGACAATGAAGAAAATGAAAATCAAAAGATCAGACAGGTAAGATATCACTTGTGATAAATTATTTTATTAATTGATATGACTAGTGGATACATTCTTATGTATATATATATATATATATATATATATATATATATATATATATATATATATATATATATATATATATATATATGTATATATTTTTTAAACACAGGAGGTATATGAGAGAATACAAGAAAACTTTGATAGACTCTTAAGAGAGAAAAAAGAATTAGAAACTTCAATCAAAGTAGGCATGGAGATTTACAGAGGGGATGAAACAATAGGGAGATTTTTAGAAATGTTCAATATGGAATTCCAAATAGGAATAAGAACTGATGAATTTGGGAGACCAGTGGATGATCAGGCAGGCCCTAGTATAAGACGTGATGATGATGAGAATAATGATGGAGATGAAGGTGGGAGTGATGATGATAGAGGAAGTGATGTTGGTGGGAGTGATGATAATGATGATGATGTGAAAATTTTGAATGTAGAAGGAGAAAATGTGGATGAACAATTTGATAAACAAGCCCGTGAAGAAGCTGCAGCAAAGGAACATGTTGAAAAAGAGGCTACAGAAAAGGTTAGATTAATTGAATAGTTTTGTTTATGCAGTATCATAAGTGATAAAATACTTTTTATATACTTAATTTTTTGTTTTTAAATTGAAAAACAGGACGTAAAAGAAGCTGCAGCAAAGAAACAAGCCGAAAAAGAGGCTGCAGAGAAGGTTAGATTAATCGAATAGTTTTGTTTATGCATTATCACAAGTGATAAAGTACCTTTATATACTTAATTTTTTGTTTTTAACTTGAAAAATAGGCCATAAAAGAAGCTGCAGCAAATGAACAAGCCGAAAAAGAGGCTGTAGAGAAGGTTAGATTAATCGAAAAGTTTTGTTTATGCATTATCACAAGTGATAAAGTACCTTTATATACTTAATTTTTTTTTAAATTGAGAAACAGGCCGTAAAAGAAGCTGCAGCAAAGGAACATGCTGAAAAAGAGGCTGCAGAGAAGGTATTGAATAGTTTTGTTTATGCATTATCACAAGTGATAAAGTACCTTTATATACTTAATTTTTTGTTTTTAAATTGAAAAACAGGTCTTAAAAGAAGCTGCAGCAAAGGAACAAGCTGAAAAAGAGGCTGCAGAGAAGGTTAAATTATTTGAATAGTTTTGTTTATGCAGTATCACAAGTGATAAAATACCTTTTATATACTTAATTTTTTGTTTTTAAATTTAAAAACAGGCCGTAAAAGAAGCTGCAGCAAAGGAACAAGCTGAAAAAGAGGCTGCAGAGAAGGTTAGATTAATTGTATTATTTTGTTTATGCAATATCACAAGTGATAAAATACCTTTATGTACTTAATTTTTTGTTTTTAAATTGAAAAACATGCCATAAAAGAAGCTGTTGATAAAGAAGCTACAGCAAAGAAACAAGCTGAAAAAGAGACTGCAGATAAGGTTAAATTATTTGAATAGTTTTCTTTATGCAGTATCAGAAGTGATAAAATACCTTTATATACTTAATTTTTTGTTTTTAAATTGAAAAACAGGCCATAAAAGAAGCTGTTGATAAAGAAGCTGCAGCAAAGAAACAAGCTGAAAAAGAGGCTGCAGAGAAGGTTAAATTATTTGAATAGTTTTGTATATGCAGTATCACAAGTGATAAAATACCTTTATATACTTAATTTTTTGTTTTTAAATTTAAAAACAGGCCGTAAAAGAAGCTGCCGCAAAGGAACAAGCTGAAAAAGAGGCTTCAGAGAAGGTTAGATTAATTGAATAGTTTTGTTTTTGCAGTATCACAAGTGATAAAATACCTTTTATATACTTAATTTTTTGTTTTTAAATTGAAAAACAGGACGTAAAAGCAGCTGCAGCAAAGGAACAAGCCGAAAAAGAGGCTTTAGAGAAGGTTACATTAATCGAATAGTTTTGTTTATGCAGTATCACTAGTGATAAAATACCTTCATATACTTAATTTTTTGTTTTTAAATAATAAAACAGGCTGCTGAAGAAGAAAGAGAAAAAGTAATTCAAAAACAAAAAGAAGACGCTGAGAAAAAAAGACAACAAGAAATACAAAAGGTATAAAAAATGGTTATATAACATAATCTAATATCTCAAGTGATACAATATAATAATCTTTAATACAGGTTGCAAAAGTAGAAGCAAAGAAAAAGAATGAAGCAGAAAAAAATCAAGAAGCTTTAAAGCTAAAAGCTGAACAAGAGATAGTTCAAAAGGAAGCTGAAAAGGGGCTTAATAAAGCTGCAAGACAATCTGAAATTCCAGAATTTGAAAGCCCATCAATTCAAAAAAAGCCATTCGGAACTGGAAAGGACGTTGGTGAAGCAAGCATCGAAAATGAAGTAATAGAAGGAAAAAGAAAAGTTAAGCCATCAATCTTATTAAAGTCACCGTATAATAACAAATTTTGTAATGTTGTGGATGCGTTGACAGAAGATAAAAGACTGTTGGCATACAGCTTTTTTTCAATGGAAGGAGAGATCCTGTAAGATTCTTTTGTTAAAATTTTAAATTATGATATTTATCACTAGTGATATTTTGTATATTATAAAGATACTGATATTTATCACCTGTGATACTATAATACAGGGACAATGTGTTTGATGATGGAAAGGGAACAATAGTTCCAAGAATAATAATGCAATCGCTTTCGCCAGGGATTCTAATAGATAGCTTGGTAATTGATGCATTCGTTGCTGTGCTGAACGAAGAAGAGAGAAGAAAACTGAAGACTGAAAAGAGGAGATACTACTTACCATTGGCTGCAACGGTTAGTTATTTGTAAAAATTCATTATTTATTTAAATTGGATATCAAAAGTATCTCTAGTGATATTACAAGTATCTCTAGTGATATCATAAGTATCTATAATCTTGTTTCATTTTAAATAATATTTTATATCTTTATTGATATGACAAGTATCTCTAGTGATATAAAAATGCCATTGATCTATAATCTTGTATCATTTTAAATTATATTTTATATCTTGTGATAAAACAACAACCAGAGGTTCAGAAAGAGTAAAAAAACATGAACAAGCAGATTGAGGTGTTTAAGGCTATACTCAACAAGGATGAAACAAGTTTCAGATTGAGAGATGTAAATCTTGTATTCTTCCCCGTCGTCGTTCATGATCATTACTATGTAATAGTTTTTGACCTTGAAAAAGGTAAATCTGTAATACTGGACAACAGTATTTCTGATGCAGATTACGATGGGAAATACAAAAAAGTAGTTGATTTTGTGGTGAGTTACGTCTGTTCTAATCTATATTTAAATACTTTTATTTTAAAATCATTTTTAATATCACTAGAGATAGATTTTATTTTATTTGAATACTTTTTATTTTATTTGCAGAGAGAGATTTTTGTTCATTTCTTGATCTGTACTAAACACCCATCATTGAAAAAAATGTTGAAAGACGGGCCAGCAAAGATAGCAAAGATGAAATGGAGAACAAAAGAAAACAAGATAGATTGCGGGCTATATATAATGATGCATATGGAGATGTTTGAAGGTGAAATTGGACTAAAATGGAAGACAAATATCTTGGACGAAAGAAACCGTCAATATGCTGAACAGATTAAAAGAATGAGGATGAGGTATGCTTCCAAGATCCTGTTGCATGATGCGAACAAGAATAGTAAGATGATGTCAGATTTTGCAATCAAGTTTGATGAAGAACACAATGATAAAGAAGAGCAGAAGAAGATTGTTGAAGCAGCTATGATTAGAAAGGCAGCAGAAGAAAAGCGTTAGTTTATTTTAATGCTTTTATTTCAAAGACAATTTATGTTTTATGTGTTTTAGATTTCTAAACAATGAATGTTAAACTAGTATTAGCTATTAGATATGCAAAAATCCATTGTGGTGCTGCCGAGCCACGGAATGTGATGGACAACTGTCCAAGTTTGTGGTTACCTAAGAATGATGGTGCTCTGTTAGGACATGAACCACATTCCCTGGTGATGGAGATTGTGCTATACTTTGTTATGGATTTTGCATAATATTAATGCATCTATGATTTAAGTGTTAGATATGCAAAAAGTGACGGTGTTTTTGTATTATATTTGTTCTGGTTTCTGAGTAGACAATTGAAGTTAATTTTAAGTTTTTTAATGCCTTTGAATTACTTAAGCATTTGTGTGTTTTTGAATGTATCACAGGTGATAGTTATATTTTGTATATATGTATCACAGGTGATACCTAATATCTTGTATCTAGAAAACTGATTCCTCTTTGGGCCAATAAGTAAGCCCAAATTATATTTAATTATTGGACTGTTAAAGTGATAGACATTTAGCCCATATTAAAGAAATCACTAAGCCTAACTTTTTAACATATCACCAGTGATAAAAAAAAATTACTATACAAATAAAAAATTAGACATAAATAAATAAATAAATAAATAAATAAATAATAAAAAATAATCATATCTCTAGTGATTGATAAAAATTATAGACATAAATTAGAATAAATAAAAATACAAGGACCGAAGCTGTAAAATTGCACAAAAAAATACCCCCAAATTGCTTAACCGATCATTATGACCTAGATCTGTAACATAAACCATTTTTTAAAAAACTCACACACACTATCTATAAGTCTAACAATCAAATCACACACACTATCTCCAATGATTTGATCTTTGAAAAACATAAAAATGAATCAATCGGAAGCTGAAAAACAAGATAAGGGAAAGAACATTGAAGAAAATTTGGTTAATGGTATGACACTCATTTCAATTCGTTTCCATTGCTTAAACTTTTGTCAATCTAAACCCTATCTAATTATTGTATTTTTTAGCTTATTATTGTCTTTTTTTAGTTTTTTAATATATTTATTGTTATTGTTAAACTTTTTTAGCTTATTTATTGTTAGTTCTTTAATAGATAACTTTAAGTTGTGTTTGGTACAATTTGTGATTATTTGAAGATTAGTGTATTAGACTAAGTTATCTACTGAATAATAAGTTAATGTTATTTAGGCAATAGGTTAATTAAGTAGTGTAATGTAGGCAAGAGGTTATTCTGTCAAATTAGATGTTAAGCTGTTATAAAGATGTACTCTGTAATTAATATATGAACATTTCTCACAATATTAAAATTCAAATAATGATAACTTATATTTCGCTTGTTATATAAAAAAATGCAGATAATGCAAGAATAACGAAAAGAAAAAAACAGTTACCAAGATTAGGATGTAAGAAAAAACGTTGTAAAGTTTTGCATCCACTATTAGCAGCACAACAAGCGAAGAGAATGAAAAAGCCGATGAAAGAAAAAAAGTTAGAGGAAGAAGCAGGAAAATTAGACGAAGAAGCACCGAAAGCCGATGAACAGGTTATTTTTTTTTAAATTCATTGCTATGTTAATTTTAAATGACTAGTATCACTAGTGATATCAAAAGTATCTCTAGTTATATTACAAGTATCACTAGTGATATAACAAGTATCACTAGTGATATCACAAGTATCTCTAGTGATATAAGTAACTTTCATTGACCTATAACCTTGTTTATATAAAATATCAGGTTGAAAAAGAAGATTCTGTAAAAAGAAAAGAAGCTGAAATAGAAGCTGATGCTAAGAGAAGAGAAACTGAAAAAGATAAAAAGAATGTAGTTGAAGACAAGAAGCGTGAAAAATCAAAAGGAAAAAGAAAAATGGATGAATCTGAGAATGCTGATATTGATGAAAATGATATAAAGAAGAAAAGAAAGGTGTATACTAAATTAAGGGCAATGGCAACAGTTAAGCCTCTTTTTGAAGCGATGCATGGGTTAAGCAAAGAAAGAAAGAAAGAAATAAGAAAAATGGGGTTCGGAGACTTGATTGATTTTCCAATTAATGAATTACCAACAAGGCTAGCATTTTATGGAGTAGATATCCTCGATGTAGAAGGAATGAACCTTAGGCTTCCAAAGGGTAACTTAAAAATTTCTCCACAAACAGTGAAGTTTGTTCTTGGGTTACCAAAGGGTTCAAGGAGGTTGGAAAGGAATGAAGGAGAAATAGAAAAGAATGATCGATTTGAGGAAGAATGGAAGGATCAATACAAATATGAAAAGAAGTTGACTATAAATTCAATATCAAAGCAGATATTAAAGACAACGAACACTGATTTCATCTTCAGAATGAACTCTTTAATGTTAGTTGCAAATACATTTGGAGAATGTGATTACAACCATGTTGTAAAGACCACGGTATTGGAAAACATTGTTGAAGAAGATGACGTGACAGAAATAGATTGGTGCAGTTATGTGTATGAATGTGCGAAATCATCAAAAAAATTTTGGTCAATAAGAAAGAGAGATAAGACGGAGGTTGTCTATTTTGGGCCAGTAACATTCTTGATGGTAACTCCTAAATTTTTATTTGTTTTTCTTTTCTTTTTTTATAATCATGTTATGATTGAAAAAAAAATATCTACATGCATATAAATGAATTATAATTTATTTTTTAACATATGTAATAATTTATTTTTCATATGTAATAAAAAACAGGTTATTTTTGAATATCACTTCTGATTTTCTGAATATCACAAGTGATATTCAGAAAATCACAAGTGATATTCATGTTACAAAACATTATTAGTTGAATACTTGTGGTACTTAAAATATCACTTGTGATTTTCTGAATGATATAAGTGATTAACATGAAAATCGCAAGTGATATTTTGAATATCACAAGTGATATTCAGAAAATAACAAGTGATATTCATGTTACAAAACATTATAGTTGAATATCACTTGTAATACTTAGAATATCACTTGTGATTTTCTGAATATCACAAGTGATTTTCATGTTATAAAACCTTAGTTGAAAATCACTTGTGATATTCAGAATATCAATATTTTTTAACAAATGAAAGTAATTGATAATAATTGAAATACTATCAATTACTTTCATTTGTTATAAAAGACTATATAAGGTATCACCTGTGATACCTCATATGAATGTTTTTTATTTATGTTTCATCTGATATAATGGTTGTTGAAACAACTTGCATATTTACAATATACAAAGTTTGATGCAATGAATGTGCCAAGAAGATACCCAGCTTTCAAAAGCTGGAATGCAAACCTGCTAAAAAGCAGGGAGACTCTAGAAATGGATGTTAGTAAATACTTTGGGATGGTGGAGATAATAGGAGATCTAGGAGGTCTAAATAAAAAAGAAAGAACTGCTCAAAAACAGGTGAGTGTACGATATCTCTTGTGATATTATATTATAATATGAATAATATTATTTTATGACTTTAAAAATATAACTAATGATTTTTTCAACATTAAATTGATTTTCAGGAAATTTATCAGATGTTAGAAGATAAAATAGAAAGCATTTTGAGTGATAAAGAATGGTTTGAAGAAACAATCATAGATACTATATACAAGTTTGGAAATGATCAAAGGCTTAATCAATATAGAGATAGATTGAATGAGATTTTCATAAACACAAACGGAAAATTCAATCAAAGAAGTTCGTTGTATTAATCATCAACAGAATCAAGCTCTATCGAATTTTCAACGAGCGATGATGAAGATGACAACAATGGAGAATCTATGATAGTCGATGATGATGAAGCTGACAAACAAGATGATGTGCAAGGGAATTGAAATGATGAAGATACAACAAACAACGAGAGTAAAATAAGGGAAGAGGCTTCAGTGAACAATCATGGGACATGTAATATAATGGATGAAGCTGCAGGAAATAAAGATGTAAGTAGTAGCAAAAACGATGTAGTTTCGGAAAACAACGATGTCAGCAGTACACACAAGGTACATTTATTTTTTATGCTTTTAAGTATTTTTGGTTTAAGTATCACAGGTGATATGAGGTATCACTGGTGATATAGTATTAGTTATCACTTGTTATATTATTTTTTTAATTTTTATTTTTTAATTTTTAGGTTTTTGCTTTTTGTTTATTTAATATCCCTTGTTATATTATGTGTTTTTAATGTTTTTTTTTATTATTATTATTTTTATTTTAGGATGAAAAAATGAATGAAGCTGAAAATATCCAAGATGATCTATCAATTTTTGACGAATTAGTGAATAAAAGTGATGAAGAACTTAAAAAAGAATTCAGAGAAATGAAAGAGAGAGAAGCCAAATTGGCTTAAAAAAAGCTTGAAGACTTAACTGATGAAGAATTTTTTGAAGTTATCGAAGAAGCTGAATGGCAAAAATTTTGGACTCAGGAAAACGTTGAAGAGAAACAGACGGAACAAGCATGCGAATCTTCACAAAAAGAACAACAAAATGAACAAGCAGGTCCATCTAGTTGTAAAAGTAGGGAACACATTTTTGAATTCACACCAGGATCTCAGCCGACATTTAATCTAGGATTTGACAGCCCATTAGTAGGGTCAAAACCATCCAAAGAAAAAGAGCCAAATGATGAAGAAAAGGAGTATCGGTGCCTGCAATCACCGTATATGTATGAAAAAGTCAGCACAACAGAAGAGCTTACAGATGATGAAATACTATTGGCCAGAAGCATCTTCTGTATGCAAGGAAACGAAGCGTAAGATTAACTTTAATTTTTTATGAACTTTATTTGAATGTAACACAGGTGATACCTAAGATGTTATCTTTAAAAAATAAAATAAGTAAGTAGTATCACCTGTGATACATAAAAAAAATTAGTAATATGTGTAGTTTCTTATTGAAATCACCTGTGATATTGTGAAAAACAGAGAGCAAGTTTTCAGGGATCAATCTGTAGAATTAATAAGAATGAATGTGCAATCATTAGCACCAGGATTGAAGATTGAAACTCCTGTGATTGATACTTTTGCTTCTATCCTAAATCACGAGGAACGGGAGTTAGAGAAAGATATCAAAAGACATTACTTTTATACATCAATGATGGTAAGATATATTTAATTTAAATTTAATGTATTTATAATTGAATGTAAATATGAATTAACTAAATTTAACTTGTTTTTAATTATCAATCAGCTGCCCAGAATAATACAGGATAAACCAGAGCCCATGGAAACCAAGATTGAAAAACAATACGAAGAGTTTTCAAAGATGGTTTTAATTCAAATGGAAGACGATATAAGCAAGCTACAATTTGAAGATGTTGATTTGGTATATCATATAACTTTTCTTAACTAATAAATGAATTTAGTATATTCTTTTAAAACTAACATCATTTTTAAAATTTTATGATTACAGGTTTTCTTCCCAGTCATAGCATATGAGCATTATTACCTAATAGTTTTCAACATCTTGAAAGGAACATCTGTTATAATTGATAACAGTGATTCTGTTGCAACATATGAAGAAAAGTACAAAGGAAACTATGAGTTTGTGGTAAGAAACACTTTGTTTTTAATTTACTCAATATCGGTTGTGATATTTCATAGTATCACTTGTGATATTCATAGTATCACTTGTGATATTTATAATATCACTTGTGATATTCATATTATCATTTTTGACATTCTGAATATCACTTGTGATATAACTCTATAAATGACACTTTGTATTTTCAATTTTTCAGAGTGGTGTTTTTGCAAAACATTTGTCAACATATCTTCATCCAAAAGCTAAAGATTATATGAATGATAAAAAGAAACCAACAATCTTAAACATGAAGTGGAAGACAAAGAAAGAAAAAATAGATTGCGGTTTGTACATGATGATGCATATGGAAAATTATGAAGGAAAGAAAAAATGGGAAACATGCATGCTAGAAGAAACAAACAAAAACCATCAAATTCAGACGAAAAATTTGAGAGCAAAGTATGCAGCAAAGATGATGCTTCATGAAGTAAATGAAAAGAAAAAAATCATGTCAGACTATGCGTTGAAGTTTGCAGCTGAGAACCCAGACATTAAAGAAGCAGAAAAGATTGTAAATGAAGCAATAATGAAAAAGATTGCAGAACAAGATGAACAAGATAAAAAAGGAAAATAGTGCCAAGTCGTCAATGATTAGAGATTTAGGTTTTAAGACAGTTTTTTGTTATGGTTTATTATAAGAGATACAAAGTGATAACTTAATGTTTGTGTTTTAGTTTTTTATAATTTCTAGGATTTTATTATTTTTTATAAGATAAGAAAGGAAAATTAGAAGTGATATTCAACTAATGTTTATATCACTTTTGATATTCAGAAAATCATATAGAAACTACTCATAGGAAAATATTGATATTCTGAATATCACAAGTGATTTTCAACATGAAAATCACTTGTGATATTCTGAAAATCACAAGTGATATTCTGAGTATCACAAGTGATATTCAACGATAATGTTTTGTAACATGAATATCACTTGTGATTTTTTGAATATCACTTGTGATATTCAGAAAATCACAAGTGATATTCAGAAAATTTCTCCACAAACAGTGATATTCAACTAATGTTTTTGTATCACAAGTGATATTCAACTAAAGTTTTTGTTATGGTTTATTTTAAGTATCACAAGTGATATTCAACTAATGTTTTTGTAGTAAGAAAATTACAATTGATATTCTAAATATTACAATTGATTTTCAAATAATGTTTTGTAACATGAATATCACTTGTAATTTTCAGATTATCACTTGTGATATTCAGAATATCACTTGTGATATTCAAAATATCACTTAGTGATATTTTAAGTATCACAAGTATTCAACCAATAATGTTTTGTAACATGAATATCACTTGTGATTTTCTGAATATCACTTGTGATATTCAGAAAATTACAAGTGATATTTTAAGTTTCACAAGTGATATTCAACTAATGTTTTTGTAATATGAAAATTACAAGTGATATTCTAAATATTACAATCGATTTTCAAATAATGTTTTGTAACATGAATATCACTTGTAATATCCAGATTATCACTTGTGATATTCAGAATATCACTTGTGATATTCAGAATATCACTTGTGATATTCAGAATATCACTTGTGAATTGAAAATCACTTGTGAATTGAGAATATCACTTGTGATATTCTAAATATCAGCGATATTCTCAATTCACAAGTGATTTTATTCAACTAATATTTTTGTAACATGAAAATCACAAGTGATATTCTAAATATTATAATTGATTTTCAAATAATAATGTTTTGTAACATGAATATCACTTGTGATAATCTGAATATCAGAAGTGATAATCTGAATATCACAAGTGATATTACAAGTGATATTACTAGTAATAATAATAATAATAACAATTATAGGCTAGCTTCTAAACAAGTTACAGTAATAATAATTCCGACATTGTCTGCAACATTTTGCCTTGTTTGTTAGTACTAAAATAATCTGATCAACCTAGTTCTAAACAAGTTAACAAAGCAAAGTTGCGTACTGTTTACATTAAATAAAAATACATAATTAGCTTCCACTTGGTCCTATGTTCTTTAGTTCTGCCTTCTTTTTGTTAATTGCTTCATTGACGACCTTGTTCATTGTTTCTTCCTCTGGGTATTCTGCAGCAAACTGGTATGCATATTCTGTCATCTTTTTTTTAATTTCGTCTTCATTTTCCTCATGAAGAACAATCTTTGTCGCAAACTTTGATCTTAAGTTATCTATCTGCTCCCTGTGTCCTCCGTCTTTTTCATCAAGCAATCCTGTTTTCCATTTTGTTGCAACTGTTTCTCCCTCATAGCTCTCCATATGTGCTATCATGTATACTCCACAGTCTATTCTCTCTTGTTTAGTTCTCCATTTCATTTTCAATATCTTTGGTTTGAAATTTTCCTTCATGATATCTTCTTTTGTATGTCCATAAGTTGTTAGATGCATTAGCAAAACACCTTTATGAAAGTAAAAAAGATAAAAGAAAATGAAAATTAGAGAATAATATATCTTTTTTATCACTTGTTATATAAAACTGTTCTTACCACTAAATCATAGTTGTCTTTGTACTTCCCATCATATGTTGCATCTGAGTCGCTGTTGTCAATGATAACATCATTTCCTTTCTGTATGTTGAAAACTATGAGATAGTAATGTTCACTGGATATTATTGGGAAGAACACCTGAAAGAAAGAAAAAATCATGGAAATAAATTTAATATTATAGAGTATTTGACAGATAAAATAATTATATCACAAGTTATATACCAGGTCAACATCTTCCATTTGCATCTTTTGCAAATCTTCATTCATTTGTATCTTCAAAAGATCTTGAAACATATCATACTGTTTGCTTATCAGTTTTTCTTTTTCTTTTTCTTTCTCTTTTTCATTTATTTTCTTGATTTCTATTAGCCCCGGCAGCTATTAATTAAAAGTAATAATAATTAATCTAAGACATAAATATATTTAATTAATCTAAGACATAAATAATTAAACAGTTCATACCATCATCCCTATGTGAAAATAGTGACGTTTGAAAGTCCTTGTTGAAAATCGTTCCTCGTTATTAAGGATTGAAGAAAATATGTCAATCACCGGACTTTCAACTTCTAAGCCTGGTGCTAGCGATTGTATGCTCATTCTAATCATCATATTTCCATCTTTGTCATTGAAAATTGTTTCTCTGTATAAAAAAAATAGCATTTTTCAATATTTTAACTTGTACCCATAAGAATAAGAAACAAAATTATATTTCATGTTAATCTTACACTTCATCCCCTTGCATTGAAAAGATGCTTCTTCCAAGGAGTTTTTCATCTTTTGTCAGTTTATTTTCTACATTCACCTTTGTTTTTCCATAGGGTGATTGTAGGTAGACAGATGGCTTTATTTTTCTTTTTTTCATCTTTTTATCTTCATCCTCTGAATGTTGTCGCTTTAATGCTTTTGGCTGCTCTTCTGTTCTTTTTGTATCATTGATGTTCTCAGCTTCATCTTTGTTTTCACTGCAATAAATTTAATTTTATTGCAAAATTTAATCGAATATCACTTGTGATAAATAACTTTCTATAATTTTTAAAGTAATATCACTTGTGATAAATAACTTTCTATAATTTTTAAAGCAATATCACTTGTGATAAATAACTTTCTATAATTTTTATTGCAATATCACTTGTGATAAAAAAAAACTTTCTATAATTTTTATTGCAATATCACTTGTGATATTTTGAGTATAAATAACTTTTCTTTTAGTTTTTAATGTAATATCACTTGTGATATTCTAGTATAAATAAACAAATTTTAGTTTTTACCTCTTGTTTCCATCTTTGTTATCGTTTCCATCATCTTTATTTTTTGCAATATCCTCTTGTCCACCAGTTTCTCCAGCTTCATTTTGTTGACTTGTCACCTCTTCTGTTATTTTGTCTTCATTATCATCTTTGTTTTCACTGCAATAAATTTAATATTATTTCACAATTTAATAACAAACAAGTAATTTTATATTATCTAATTGAATATCACTTGTGATAAACTACTTTCTATAATTTGTAATGCAATATCACTTGTGATATTCCAGTACAAATAAACAAATATTAGTTTTTAATGTAATATCACTTGTGATATTCTAGTATAAATTAACAAATTTTAGTAACTGTTACCTCTTGTTTCCGTTTTTGTTATCGTTTCCAGCATCTTTATTTTTTTCACTATCCTCTTGTTCACCAGTTTCTCCAGCTTCTTGTATTTTATTTTCATCTTCATCGTCCTTTCGCTGTTGGTGACTACTTTCTCCAGCATCATTTGCATTGTTGTTTTCTTCTTCACTTTGATATTCAAAATCATCAATTGGTTGCTTGAAGATACACCACATTGTCTCTTTGTATTTCTTCAGTGTGTCATCATCTTTAAAGATTTTGAGATTCTCATCGATTGTCTGTTCCAATATTTCTCTCTCATTCAAAATGTTAACAATTCTCTCTTGTATCATCTGATATACTTCCTGTAATGTAAGTTAAAAAACACTACCATTATTAACATACTATAGCTTGTGATATAAAACTTTGTATTATCACAAGTGATTTTGCATTATAAATATACTAAGTTTCATATGTGACCTCCTTCTTATTTATTTGTTCTTCTTCATTCATTTCTTCAAGTATCTCCACATGTCCAAATTTTTTTCTATCGACTTCAATTGTCTCTCTTTTTTTCATGAGATTTGAGTTCCAGCTCTTGAAGGCTAGAACTTTACGCTTCACTTCCATACCAGCAATCCTTGTGTAATGTAGATACACCAACTGTTTCATAAAAAAATGTGGGTTATAAATACATAAATTGTTACTTGTGATAAATTATTACTTGTTGTATAATTAGATAATAATTGAGGATTTACCATTAAGAATGTTATAGGCCCATAATACACAACCTCCTTATTTTTTATGCTTTTTTTCCATTCTGTCTTTGAATATTTCGCACATTCCGAGATGTAAGTGCACCAGTCGATGTCTTGGACATTATCATTTTCTAAAACATTCTTTAACACTGTGTACTTCAACTCTGAACTATTGTCACAGCTTCCCATGGTGTTTGCAAACAACATAAGAAAGTTCATCTTGAACATGTAATCTGCATTTGTTGTTTCAACCATCACTTGTGATAAACTATTTGTTGTGATCTTCTTTAACTTTGCAGGGAATTGTGAATTCCATTCTTCAAAGAATGGGTCATCAGAATCTCTTTCTCCTTCTTGCCTTTCCAGCATTCTTTCCCCCATTGGTATTCCAAAAATTTCCTTCACAGTTGTAGGTAAAATTGTGATATCTCCTGTTGGAAGCTTTAAACTCATAGTGTTTGTTTGAAGGGAGTTGATCACGAAGAATGCTAATTTTGTTGGTATTTTCCCAATTGGAAAATCTATCAGTTCTCCAAATCCCATCTCGATTATCACTTTTTTTCTTTCTGGACTCAAACATCTCATTACGTAAAACAGTGGTACTGAAGTTGCCCTTGGCCTCAATGTTTGGTACTTTTTTGTATTTTTGCTTGTTGTGACATCTTCAATTGGCTCTTCCTCCTCTGAACTGTTTATATCCTCTATGGAAAACTAGAAGGGGGGTTGAATAGTTTACCGCTTTTTAAATCCTTTTTAGCTTGATTATCTGTAATACACCGTAAAATCCCAGGTCATTTATTAATGCTAATTACCGACATTATTCTTAACTAAGCCATTTTTTCGGGCTAATTTGAAACTTTTACATGAAACACTGTTTGTTTGAGCACCCGATTGTTATGTTCACTGTTTAATTGACACCCGATTGTTTTGAACACCGTTTGTTTAACACCCGATTATGCATTGTCACCCGATATCACCCAAATGTCACTCTTGGATGTCACCCAATGAGGTTAAGCACCGGTAACTCCACTTGCGACCCGACACTTTGATTTTAACACCGGTATATTAATATTAATTATATATAATGAAGTATATATAATTATGACAAATTATTGTTACTTTATATATATGAGTATATATATATAAATGACGACACCGTTTGAATAATTATGGTTTTCACGAACCGACACCGACACCGAGATTTATTTCACCAATTTGTACGGATCACCAACACCCCGATATTTTTGGGCCGGATCACCATCACCAAGCCCACACGATAATTCCTTTCTTTCTTTTCTTGGGCCGAGCACATCACAAGTCCACTTCAACTTTACCTTCATTTTCTTTTTGGTTTGGGCCTTGAGTTTCACAAGCCCACTGGCTTTGATGCTTTCCCTTTTGTTGCAACGTATGAAACGCAACCTCCATACTAACATATATACGCACGTTTTCTTTTCTTGTTTCCCCTCAACTCAACACAAGCCCTCTTTGACTTAGTATCAAGAGACAAGAAGCAACCATGGAGCCGTCGACCTTATGGACAAACGCAATACCCACCTCCAAGTCATTAACCTTTGGATTGTATGTCCCATTTTCCCCAACACCCTTACATCCCATGAGCCTAATTTCCACTTAGTTTAAACACCTAAATGGCCTAACCTATGCAAAAGGTACCTTGTTGTTCCCTTCCATTACAACTCGATTTGACAACACCATGGTAACTAGACAAAGATGTCGAGTATGACATGACATTTTGAGGAGTGCTGTTGTGTCCTTAGAAACCACGAACCACCCATGAACACCCTATATAAACCTCATTTAATGCTAAGTATTCACACACTCTCAAATCTCAACAAACATTCTCACCACAAACACTCTAGTACGTCCATTGTATTGCTGTCGAGGAGGAACAAGGAGTAACGAACTAAGGCTTGGATTGAACGAGTTGGAACAAGGTCACTTCACGAGGAGGGTATCACCTTGGTTTGTTCTCGTTGTCACGTTCCCACGACCTCATCACCACCAATACTTGGTGTTGTAAGTTACTATCTTCTTTCTTTTCTACTTTGATTCATATCATGCATATCACATGCATACACGCGACACACATTCTTTTTTTTTTTTCTCACAATGCACTAGTATATTGTGTTAAGAAACACCTCGACACCCTCAGTTATGGCCTCACCATTTTGTTTTTACACGTACGACCCCTTTGTGTTTTTCGACCACCTAAGATATCGACTCACCATTAATCAAATCAACTTAATATGCAAGTCATGCTCGGCCTTATGCTATGAAAACGAGACATAAACTAAACCTTAGTCGAGTCTATTCTAATTTACAAAACTAAATCTAGATTGGGCCAGAGATGGGCTAACGAGCCCAAGTATTTTACAAGGGAAAGTTCGGTTTGAAACTGATAAGATTTTGGAATGTTTTCGAGACTTTTCAAAGCGGATTTAGAAAGGTATTACAAGGTTTAAATGATATTTTCGTTATACTAAAAGTTGATTTTTCCAAAGGACTCAACGAAGGACTATTTTTGCAAAACCTTGCGTTAAAGGACTAAAATTGCCAAATCTGTCAAAGTTTCGGACTAAGATGGAAACAGTCAACTTTTGATAAAATTTGAGGGTAGAAACTGTAATTACTCTAAAGTCGAGGTACATTGTGTAAAAAGTATAACAAGGACTAAAAATGTAATTGTTTTAACTAAGGGGTAAAAGATGTAACTTTTCCTAAAGTTAAGGGTTAAATTGTGACAAGTTATACTTTTATAACTAATTATATGATTCTTATAAAAACATATATAAATATTTTTCTTTAACTATATATATATATAACTTTATTAAAGATATTTAATCACAAATATTTTTAAACAATATTATTTTCATAACAAGTTAATATTTATCACCCACCGGTTCGTAACAACGATACAAATAACTACGTAAAGTTATTTGAGATATATTTTAAGACACCCGAAACGGATATCACCTTACACGTGATATATCACACGTCATTTACGGCACGAATCTAAAACACCAATTACAATATATTTATAGGTCGCAAGTCGGAGGAATTTCATTGCTAGCTATAGCAATACACCATCACTTTTGAGCACCTTGTGATTACGCACCTTTCAGGTGAGTTCATGGTCCCACATTTTTAATTGTTTTTAAACCCCGTGGGGAGATACATGCTATAAATCGAACACAAGTATTTTTCTGTATGCTGTTATCACCTGATATTGCCTAAGTTGACACCTGTGCTACAAGTCCCTCATATCACGAACCTTAATCACTTGCGAGTGAGCGCGAATATAGTTGATAGATCTATTGGATGGCAGCCCGCCTCTGTCAAGGTGATCACTTGGCAGGAGGTGAGCTATATTCGAGGTATTATGGAAATTTGGCACATTTCCTGTCACCGAGGGCCCCTTGTCATTTACATCCGCTGTGGTGTAAATGATTATTATTATCTTTATGATATGCCAAATCAATATTAAGGCTTGTGTTTCGTGAGGCTTAGGAGCAATATTACACCTGATTTAGTCAAGACCTGTCTATCTTGGCTTGTTTATTACAAATGCTTGGCTTGTGTTCACACTATTACAATTTAAACTACTATGGATTCACTCAACCTTTGTGTTGACTTTTTAAGCATGTTTATCTCAGGAAATTAGCAAGCATGGCGGCACGGAGCTGGCAAAGGGCACAGGACCTCCCTTTTGATTTCAATAATCATATCATTCTTTACAAACTCATCACCTCTTTTGTGAAACAATTAACATTTTGGAAAAATATTTGTAACTCTGAATATTTGAGTTTTCATGGAATGATATTGACTATCTTTTGAATTATTTTCTATGAGTATGACTGTGTACTAAACTGTAATGACCCCGATTAGACTTCCGCTGCTTAATCAAATTTTGGGGTGTTACAGATTGGCATCAGAGCCATGGTTATAGAGAACCAAATGATTGTTTTAAAACATTGGACTATAACCTCACCGAATTTTAAACAAACTATTTATCACCGAAGTGCCCTCCGTGCCAGCGCTTGCCAGCGTTATGTTTTAAGGTTTGATTTTTAGCACCCATTGCATTTAGCTCACTATGACACTATGATCACTGTGCATGTAGCATTATGTAGACTAAATGACTTATATCACTGCTATTTTTGGGATATTACAGTACCATGTCGCCCCCGGTTATTATTTTGTCCGACAGTGACGACGTCGTGCCAGCATCATCCACTCACCCTACTATTGACTTATCTGACTATGACACCCGAGACACCCATGATTCTGACCATGACACCCAACCTGTATCACCTGCTATACCATCACTTGTTACATCTGGAGACCCCTCTGCTGACACCGAGCCCTTTGAGGAGGGTGAGGTTGCTTCTACACCCATTGATTCCTTTGCTATTCAGCCTCTCTTTCGTCCTGTTTGTGGACCTATGACACAGGGACAGTACCTTTATGATCAATATCTGACATCTCAGCAGTTTCTTGCGGCTGATGATCGTCCTACACCACTTGCTAGCCACCACTCCGGTTCAGATGCTGATGACGAGTCTTCTGACTCCGATACTTCTGATACTGCTGCTTTTGTTCCACCATCATCCCCACCTGCACCGATTCGTCGGCGCAAGCGAGTGAGGATTCTTGAGCCCTATGAGCCTGAGCCTTTCGGCGAGTTGTTTCGATACCATGAGGGAGACTATACCCACAAATGCACGGCTCGGAAACGAGTCTGCTTTTTGCCTGCTTCTACTGTTACACCACCTGTATCTACACCTGTACCTACACCTGTATCATCACCCATATCAGTATTACCACCTGTTTCTATGCTAGATCTGACACCTGTGGCATCACCAGCACCCCCACCATCACCTGCATCACCCCCACCTGAGCCACATCCTTACATGTTGCCTACTTACACCGCACCTCTTACCTCTGAGGCTTTACCACCCATGCCACCACCTACAGTTTTCTACTCTCAGACTACCACAGTACAGATCCCATCACCTGCTACCTCACCTGTACCATCACCTGCTCCCACCGAGACACCCACCTCACCTGGTATTCATAGATTGGTTAATGCTCGTCGATGGTCATTTTTGTTAGACTACATACGTAGATGGAGGTTAGCTGAGGGATCACCTAGGGCTGCTGAGCTTGGAGATGGATCTTCAGCGGTGTTACCGGTCACTGGAGAGCCGATACACCATATTATCCCTCTCTTGGCTGCTAGATTGATTAGACATGAGAGTCGTCTTGATGAGCTGTTGAGTGTTATCGAGGATATATCCTTGGAGAGGATAGAGTGTATGCAGGAGGAGGTCACGAACCTCGTGGTCCATAGGACAGCTTTAGAGATGGTATTCGAGATGATGGGGACAGAGATCGAGGAGGCACAGGCTACCATCACTGAGTTTGGTCATCGACTAGATGTTCAGAGACACGAGATTGATGATTTGAGAGCGATTGCAGCCATTACACAGGAGATGATGGAGCATCAGGCACAGGAGTTAGCTGCATCCAGTTCTACCATCCATGCACTTTCAGCCACTATTGAGGAGATTCAGACCCGTGAGAGATCCAGAGATATGGAGATGTTGGGGATGATCCGGATTATCAGAGAGCTAGAGAGGAGATCAGGAGGCGCACCTGGACCTTCATAGATCTATGACATGTCATTACTTACAGAGACATCTTAACTTGCCGCCTGTGGCATTAATAATTGTTGTAACTTATTGTTTTGTAACAATGAATTCCAAAAATTATTAAAACTTTATGTTGGTTACGATTGTAACGTATTGATATTGATTTATGATGTTCTAGTTGTCTGATCTTTCTTTTTATTATGCTCCCATATTGAGATTCATTATAATTTCCATGTGTGTTGTTACATGTCGTGATGTTTATTTATGAATGATATGGTTATGTTGATGTATGTATTTATGGTGTGGTTGTGATATGTACTTTGTGATGATCTCGACTATTATGAGTTGGATACACTATTTCTCTTGTTAGTGATGCTTGGGATTTGTACTTATGCACTTACGATTTTATAGAGTTATGGCCCCAAGGAAAACCGCTACTGCTACCTCGTCACCCGCTATGACCCAGGCTGCTATCAGAAAGTTGGTTGCCGACAGTGTTGCTGCAGCTTTAGAAGAGCAAGCTGCTGCAATGGCACGAACTAGTAGCAATAACCGAGCCACTGCTGAAAGCGAGTCTGCTGCGACTCGGAAGTACACCTATAAGGACTTCATTGCTTGTAAACCATCTCACTTCAAAGGAACTGAAGGAGTAACAGAGCTTGCTCGATGGTTTGAGCAAACTGAGACTGTGTTTGTGAGAAGCGGTTGTGCCGCGGAAAGCCGAGTCTCGTTTGCTACTGGAACATTGTTGGAAGACGCGTTGTCTTGGTGGAATGCAACTGCTCAGAAGATGGGTGCCTATCAGATTACCTGGGCTGATTTTAAGGAGAAGATGTTGAAAAAGTTCTGCCCTAGAGGTGAGATCAAGAAGTTAGAAGATGAGTTTCACACGTTGGTTGTGAAAGGAAATGATCTCAGGGCTTACGACAGGAGATTTCAGGAGCTTGCCACACTTTGCCCTTCTAAGGTTCCCGATTTGGAAAAGTTGTTGGGAAGGTACATTGAAGGATTACCCAGGAGCATTGAGGGAAACATCACCTCGTCTAAGCCTCAATCTTTGGATGAAGCAATGTCCATTGCCCAAAGACTGCTAGACCGTGAGATTAAGCGTAACTCTGCTCAGGGGAACAACGATCACAAAAGGAAGTTTGATGATCGAAGGACAAACAACAACAACAACAATCACAACAACAACAACAGCAACAACAACAACAACCGAAACCCCAACCGTAACTACCACCATGACAGAAACACCCACCATAACCAACAGAACCGACGACAGGAAGCTGTCAAAGCTTATGTCGTTGCACCAGTTAAGGATGCTAGGTATGCTGGACCTCTTCCATTCTGTGACAAGTGTAAGATGCATCACAATGGACCCTGCTATGCTAAGTGCGGGAAGTGTTCAAGGGTTGGACATAAGACACAAGATTGCAAGGCGACAGGAGCTAACTTGCAACCCGTGGTTGGGGTATGCCATGCTTGTGGAGAGAAAGGACACTACAGGCGTCAGTGCCCTAATAAGGATAACAATGCACGTGGGAGAGCATACGTGCTGGGAGATGGAAATGTCCAGCAAGATCCGAACGTAGTCACGGGTACGTTCATTCTAAACAACCGCCTCGTTAAAGTTTTATTTGATTCCGGAGCCGATCAAAGTTTCGTATCAATTTCACTTGCACCCCTGCTTAATATTACACCCACCCAACTAGACACCACGTATGAGATTGAACTAGTTGATGGAAAGCTAGTGAGCACTAACACTATACTCCGAGGTTGCACCCTACGACTATTAGACACCCCATTTGACATTGACCTTATGCCTATTAGACTTGGTAGTTTTGACGTCGTTGTAGGAATGGATTGGTTATCTGAGAACCGCGCTAAGATCATTTGTGACGAAAAGGTCGTTCACATTCCACTAAATAACGGAACCCTGGTTGTTCGCGGAGAGCGAAGTAAGACACGTTTGAACGTCATTTCTTGCGTCAAGGTTGTGATGTACATCGAACGAGGATGTCAAGTGTTTTTAGCTCAAGTCACTGAGAAGAAGTCGGAAGAGAAGCGACTCGAGGATGTGCCGGTAGTCAGAAACTTTCCAGAAGTTTTCCCTGAGGACTTGCCTGGCCTTCCGCCAACTCGTCAAGTGGAATTTCAAATTGACTTGATACCAGGAGCCGCACCTGTAGCACGAGCACCCTATAGACTAGCACCGTCGGAAATGAAGGAGTTATCTGGACAATTGGAGGAATTGTCGGATAAAGGATTTATTCGCCCTAGTTCATCACCGTGGGGAGCCCCGGTGTTGTTTGTAAAGAAGAAGGATGGAACCTTCAGGATGTGTATCGATTATCGTGAGTTGAACAAACTGACGGTTAAGAATCGATATCCGTTACCAAGGATTGACGATTTGTTTGATCAACTGCAAGGATCAAGTGTCTACTCGAAGATTGATTTGAGATCGGGTTATCATCAACTGAGAGTTAGGGAAGAAAACATCCCTAAGACAGCTTTTAGGACAAGATACGGTCACTACGAATTCCAAGTAATGCCATTCGGTCTAACAAATGCACCCGCTGTATTTATGGACTTAATGAACCGAGTGTGCAAACCCTATTTGGATAAGTTTGTGATTGTATTCATCGATGATATCCTTATTTATTCACGTAATAAGGAGGAACACGCAGAACACTTGAAGGCTATACTAACACTGCTCAGAGAAGAGAAATTATACGCCAAATTTTCCAAGTGTGATTTTTGGATTGAGAAAGTACAATTTCTCGGGCATGTTATCGACAGTAAGGGTATTCATGTTGATCCCGCCAAGATCGAAGCTGTTAAAAATTGGGCGTCACCTATGAGTCCTACCGAGATACGCCAATTTTTAGGTCTTGCCGGATACTATCGGAGATTTATAGAAGGTTTTACAAGGATTGCTAAACCTTTGACCGAGTTAACACAGCAGAAGAAGAAGTTTGAATGGGGAGATGAGCAAGAATCGGCATTTCAGTTTTTGAAGCAGAAGCTTTGTGAAGCACCGATATTAGCACTACCCAAAGGAAGTGAGGACTTCGTGGTATATTGTGACGCATCAATCCAAGGTTTGGGTGCCGTATTGATGCAAAGACTTAAAGTAATTGCTTACGCTTCTAGACAACTTAAACCCCACGAGGAAAACTACACTACTCATGATCTAGAATTAGGAGCGGTGGTATTCGCTCTGAAGATCTGGAGACACTACCTATATGGATCCAAGTGTACAGTTTTCACCGATCACAAGAGTCTTCAGCACATTTTAGATCAAAAGGAGTTGAACATGAGGCAACGTCGATGGCTAGAGTTGCTAAGTGACTATGATTGTGAGATCCGTTATCACCCGGGGAAGGCAAACGTTGTAGCAGATGCCTTGAGTCGAAAGGAACGACTTAGACCCCTCAGAGTTAAGTCATTGGGTATGACAATTAGATCACCACTGCCGTCTCAAATTCTTGAAGTTCAAACAGAGGCTCATAAGGAAGAGAATAGACCACACGAGAAGATTTATGGTATGCCAGAAAGCACGAATGGATTTGTCAAGAAACCAGATGGAAGGCTGTGTTTCAAGGACAGAAGTTGGATTCCATTGTATGGAGGAATACGAGACCTCATCATGCACGAGTCTCATAAGTCTAAATATTCCATTCATCCTGGTTCGGACAAGATGTATCAAAATCTAAAGAAGTTGTATTGGTGGCCAAACATGAAAGCTGACATTGCAGAGTATGTCGGTAAGTGTTTGACCTGCTCAAGAGTAAAGGCTGAACATCAAAAACCATCCGGTCTTTTGGTTCAACCCGAGCTACCAATGTGGAAATGGGAAAGGATTACAATGGATTTCATTACGAAATTACCCAAGACATCGAGTGGGTTGGACACAATATGGGTTATTGTCGATCGTCTCACGAAGTCAGCACACTTCTTACCAATCAAAGAGACTGATGATATGGATGTTCTTGCACGTTTGTACCTTAAGGAGATAGTTTCCCGGCATGGAGTGCCGATTTCTATTATCTCCGACCGAGACAGCCGTTTCACGTCTAACTTTTGGCGATCTTTACAGAAAGCCTTGGGAACTAAGTTAGATATGAGTACAGCTTACCATCCATAGACTGATGGTCAAAGTGAAAGGACTATTCAAACCCTAGAAGACATGCTTAGGGCATGTGTGATTGATTTTGGAAAAGGCTGGGATAAACACCTACCATTAGCAGAGTTTTCATATAACAACAGTTATCACGCTAGTATTAAGGCTGCACCGTTTGAAGCACTTTATGGAAGAAAGTATAGATCACCAGTTTGTTGGGCTGAGATTGGAGATGTACAACTCTTAGGTCCCGAGTTGATTCTAGAAACCACTGAGAAAATAGTAAAGATTAGGCAACGATTACAAGCCGCTAGGGATCGGCAAAAGAGTTATGCCGATGTGTGAAGGAAACCAATAGAGTTTCAAGTTGGAGACAAGGTCATGCTTAAGGTATCACCTTGGAAAGGAATGATTAGGTTTGGAAAACGTGGAAAGTTAAACCCAAGATACGTTGGACCCTTCGAAATCATTGAAAGGATCGGTCCCGTGGCATACAAACTGGAATTACCTGAGGAACTCAGTAGAGTGCACAACACCTTCCACGTATCAAATTTGAAAAAGTGTTTATCGGATGAAACACTTGTGATACCACTGAAAGAGATCAGAATTGATGATAAGTTGAACTTTATTGAGGAACCCGTTGAGATTATGAATAGGGAGGTCAAACGACTTAAGCATAGTCGCATTCCCATTGTTAAGGTCAGATGGAACTCTAAGAGAAGACCCGAGTACACATGGGAGCGCGAGGATCAAATGCGTGCCAAATACCCACAACTGTTTGATGAGACAACCCCAAGCACCGATTCAACTTTGGATTCCGGGACGAATCCAATCTAACGGGTGGGTACTGTAATACACCATAAAATCCCAGGTCATTTATTAATGCTAATTACCGACATTATTCTTAACTAAGCCATTTTTGCGGGCTAATTTGAAACTTTTACATGAAACACTGTTTGTTTGAGCACCCGATTGTTATGTTCACTGTTTAATTGACACCCAATTGTTTTGAACACCGTTTGTTTAACACCCGATTATGCATTGTCACCCGATATCACCCAAATGTCACTCTTGGATGTCACCCAATGAGGTTAAGCACCGGTAACTCCACTTGCGACCCGACACTTTGATTTTAACACCGGTATATTAATATTAATTATATATAATGAAGTATATATAATTATGACAAATTATTGTTACTTTATATATATGAGTATATATATATATATAAATGACGACACCGTTTGAATAATTATGGTTTTCACAAACCGACACCGACACCGACACCGAGATTTATTTCACCAATTTGTACGGATCACCAACACCCGATATTTTTGGGCCGGATCACCATCACCAAGCCCACACGATAATTCCTTTCTTTCTTTTCTTGGGCCGAGCACATCACACGTCCACTTCAACTTTACCTTCATTTTCTTTTTGGTTTGGGCCTTGAGTTTCACAAGCCCACTGGCTTTGATGCTTTCCCTTTTGTTGCAACGTATGAAACGCAACCTCCATACTAACATATATACGCACGTTTTCTTTTCTTGTTTCCCCTCAACTCAACACAAGCCCTCTTTGACTTAGTATCAAGAGACAAGAAGCCACCATGGAGCCGTCGACCTTATGGACAAATGCAATACCCACCTCCAAGTCATTAACCTTTGGATTGTATGTCCCATTTTCCCCAATACCCTTACATCACATGAGCCTAATTTCCACTTAGTTTAAACACCTAAATGGCCTAACCTATGCAAAAGGTACCTTGTTGTTCCCTTCCATTACAACTCGATTTGACAACACCATGGTAACTAGACAAAGATGTCGAGTATGACATGACATTTTGAGGAGTGTTGTTGTGTCCTTAGAAACCACAAACCACCCATGAACACCCTATATAAACCTCATTTAATGCTAAGTATTCACACACTCTCAAATCTCATCAAACATTCTCACCACAAACACTCTAGTACGTCCATTGTATTGCTGCCGAGGAGGAACAAGGAGTAACGAACTAAGGCTTGGATTGAACGAGTTGGAACAAGGTCACTTCACGAGGAGGGTATCACCTTGGTTTGTTCTCGTTGTCACGTTCCCACGACCTCATCACCACCAATACTTGGTGTTGTAAGTTACTATCTTCTTTCTTTTCTACTTTGATTCGTATCATGCATATCACACGCATACACGCGACACACATTCTTTTTTTTTTCTCACAATGCACTAGTATATTGTGTTAAGAAACACCTCGACACCCTCAGTTATGGCCTCACCATTTTGTTTTTACACGTACGACCCCTTTGTGTTTTTCGACCACCTCAAATATTGACTCACCATTAATCAAATCAACTTAACATGCAAGTCATGCTCGGCCTTATGCTATGAAAACGAGACCTAAACTAAACCTTAGTCGAGTCTATTCTAATTTACAAAACTAAATCTAGATTGGGCCAGAGATGGGCTAACGAGCCCAAGTATTTTACAAGGGAAAGTTCGGTTTGAAACTGATAAGATTTTGGAATGTTTTCGAGACTTTTCAAAGCGGATTTAGAAAGGTATTACATGGTTTAAATGATATTTTCGTTATACTAAAAGTTGATTTTTCCAAAGGACTCAACGAAGGACTATTTTTGCAAAACCTTGCGTTAAAGGACTAAAATTGCCAAATCTGTCAAAGTTTCAGACTAAGATGGAAATAGTCAACTTTTGATAAAATTTGAGGGTAGAAACTGTAATTACTCTAAAGTCGAGGTACATTGTGTAAAAAGTATAACAAGGACTAAAAATGTAATTGTTTTAACCAAGGGGTAAAAGATGTAACTTTTCCTAAAGTTAAGGGTTAAATTGTGACAAGTTATACTTTTATAACTAATTATATGATTCTTATAAAAACATATATAAATATTTTTCTTTAACTATATATATATATATAACTTTATTAAAGATAATTAATTACAAATATTTTTAAACAATATTATTTTCATAACAAGTTAATATTTATCACCCACCGGTTCGTAACAACGATACAAATAACTACGTAAAGTTATTTGAGATATATTTTAAGACACCCGAAACGGATATCACCTTACACGTGATATATCACACGTCATTTACGGCACGAATCTAAAACACCAATTACAATATATTTATAGGTCGCAAGTCGGAGGAATTTCATTGCTAGCTATAGCAATACACCATCACTTTTGAGCACTTTGTGATTACGCACCTTTCAGGTGAGTTCATGGTCCCACATTTTTAATTGTTTTTAAACCCCGTGGGGAGATACATGCTATAAATCGAACACAAGTATTTTTCTGTATGCTGTTATCACCTGATATTGCCTAAGTTGACACTTGTGCTACAAGTCCCTCATATCACGAACCTTAATCACTTGCGAGTGAGCGCGAATATAGTTGATAGATCTATTGGATGGCAGCCCACCTCTGTCAAGGTGATCACTTGGCAGGAGGTGAGCTACATTCGAGGTATTATGGAAATTTGGCACATTTTCTGTCACCGAGGGCCCCTTGTCATTTACATCCGCTGTGGTGTAAATGATTATTATTATCTTTATAATATGTCAAACCAATGTTAAGGCTTGCGTTTCGTGAGGCTTAGGAGCAATATTACACCCGATTTAGTCAAGACCTGTCTATCTTGGCTTGTTTATTTCAAATGCTTGGCTTGTGTTCACACTATTACAATTTAAACTACTATAGATTCACTCAACCTTTGTGTTGACTTTTTAAGCATGTTTATCTCAGGAAATTAGCAAGCATGGCGGCACGGAGCTGGCAAAGGGCACAGGACCTCCCTTTTGATTTCAATAATCATATCATTCTTTACAAACTCATCACCTCTTTTGTGAAACAATTAACATTTTGGAAAAATGTTTGTAACTCTGAATATCTGAGTTTTCATGAAATTATATTGACTATCTTTTTGAATTATTTTCTATGAGTATGACTGTGTACTAAACTGTAATGACCCCGATTAGACTTCCGCTGCTTAATCAAATTTCGGGGTGTTACATTATCTTTTAAAAAACTTTACGTTTGTTTAAAGATATAAACACAACATTATATGTTCAATTCCTTGAGAAAGCTTTTCGAGTAAATAGCAATCCTAACTTTACTTGTTTTAGTTCTTTGAAAAGCTTTACGTTTGTTTAAGGATATAAACACAACTTTACTTGTTTACTTCTTTGAAAAGCTTTACGTGTGATTAGTAAATCTAACTAAAGACAATATGTAATAAGCAAAGATAAAGAAAGAAACGATCAAACCACAACACGATTGTTTATCGTGGTTCGGCTACAAGGACTCTTTTTCCTTGCCCTACATCCACGCCCCGAGTTTCCAACTCGAGAGTTATAAGCACTAATCAACAAGCTCCTTTCACCGGCGGAGAAAACCTTTACAATGTCGCTTACACTTTTACCGACACTAAGCTAGATGTCGAGTTTTTTACACGGGTACAACCACTCCCATCGTCGCTTACACTTTTACCAACACTAAGCTAGATGTCGAGTTCTTTACCAAGGGTACAACCACTCCCGTTAGTTCTTTTACAAGGGTACAACAACTCCCGACGCACTACGTATTTTGAGGCCTAAAATACTAACCAATCACTTCTACATACATGACACAAATAAAGCATAAACTACCAAAGCTTATGCATGACCAAGCTACCAAGACTTGCAACTTTAGAGTTGAAGCTTGTAACTTCTTGAATGATCTTGTGAAGACCCTTGCTACATAAGAGAATCACACAAATCAAAATGTTACTGAGTTAGTTAAGAGAGTATGTGAAAATATGTCCCAAAGGGTTGACTCAAAACTAACAAATGGTTCGGTATTTATAGCAAACCATTCTGCAGGTCTGGTGGATCAGGCGAACCCCTCAGAAGGGTTCCGCCCGTGTATCCCCAGGGTACCGCCAGGCTTGCAGTTGGTTTTTGCAATAAATCTTCCAAACCAAACAAGGTCACATCACGTTACTTCTAGTCAAACACAAGACTTGCAAGAAAGCATAAGGTTAGTCAAACACTCTTTCTTACCATAAATGTATATGGACAAAGCTTACCCTAAATGTGATGTGACATTACTATTTTAAGAAATAAATGTGATGTGACAAGACACTTTCTAATTTAAGAAATAAAAAAAATATTTTGTTTAAAAGGAAATGTAAACCTTAGTTAAACAAGACTTAAACACTTAAAGTGATGATTTACTTATAGCTAAACTTCATATTTTGTCGTTAACAAAACTTAGCAAAGATCGTAAAATATAAATAATGTTTTTAGGCGATATTTGTATTAACAATCTCCCCCTTTTTGTTGATGACAAAACATAAACTTTATTTATAAGTAAGTCACTAGTTTTAGTGTTAAGTCTTATAAAGTTAGTATAAAAACTTGTTTTTGCAAAGATGAGGTGATAAGCACAAGTATGAGGTGATAAGCACAAGTTTATATAAATTCTCCCCCTTTTTGTCGAAACAAAAAGAAGATTAGCGAAGCGGAAGTATGTACTTGCTCCCCCTTGGACGATACTCCCCCTAAATGGAGTGCCAAGAGAGGAGACATGGATTTTGAACCTACAAGAAAAAGGTTAGTTGCCGCACAAGACAAGTCATGAAAGCATTTCATGTCTAAAACACAACTAAGAGTTGTGAAGCGGAATAATGCAATACTCATGCTCCCCCTTGAATATTACTCCCCTAAATGGAGTATCAAGGAAAGAAAACATGGAAAATGATCCTACAAAAAGAAAGTTAGTTTCTAAAACACAAGATATACAAGTTACCATAACAAGGTATAGTGCAATCACAATACTTTAAATGGTCAACAAACAAAGCATATCTCATAGTAGGATAAAATTAATTTCATGTAAAATTTGACTTTTAGGAAGTCGAAAACGAGAAATGATGTGAATAACATCCTACTTCTAAAAATAAAAGACCAAATAAAAAGAAACTAAGAATATAAAAATCCTACATCTATAAAAAGGAAACCATCACTTTCCTTAATGAGAAACATTCTTCCAAAACAAGGGTAAGGTTGTTTGAGAATAAAAGTGGGTGGTTGAGGATGTAGCAGGTTTCATTTTGAATGTTGTGGGGGTGACACGGTTTTGGTTTGTTTGTTTAAATGGTGAAACATTTTCCAAAAGAAACGGTTTTGTTTCATTTTGGAGACTCTAAACTTGAGGTGGTGTTGGTGCTCTAAACTTGGTTTGTTGGTTTTAATGAGCAACATTTTCCAAAAGAAATGGTTTTGTTTCATTTTAGAGACTCTAAACTTAAGATGTTCCACAATGTGGTTTAGGATAAACCTCATTTCATTGTTTAGAGGATCATGGATGTCTTTGTAGATAATGTGAGACAACAATGGTTTTGGGTGGTGATATTCTTGTTGTGGTGTTTGGTTGTGGTCAAAAGACTCATTTTGGTCAAGCAATGACCGTGGTTTTTTATTCGTGAAAGGTGGTGGTTTTGTTGGTCTTGATGGAAGATCATTGAGATGCTTCTATTTTCTTATACGAAGAAAATAGAGATTCAAAGTGTTGGGAAGGTTCATGTGGTGGTGGTAGTTGAACAAAGTGACAAAGGCTTGGTTTTTCGGATGGCTTACCATGAAGGTTTTTGTAAATGGGGTGAAACACAAATGATTGTAGGTGTGTATGACCTTGATCATTTGGAAAAATTTAGGGTCTAGCATAACGGTAAGCTAAACTCTTAAGCAATGACGGTGGATGAAGTGCATCATCCAATGACTCATTTGGTTGAAATATTGGTTGTTGTTGGGTTTCCGTTTCGGCAATGGTGTCAAAGAGTGACAATGATGGAGGGCTTGATGGTTTAGGTGATAGGTTTTCAAAAGTTTCCAATAGTGGATGTGGTGATGTTGGTGGTGTATGGAAAAAGTTCCATTGGTGTAAATGTTGGTGATCGATGGTTGAAAAGGTTTTTGATGGTTGAAAAGTGTATATGTTTGTATTGCCATGTTTGGGAGAGGATGTTGAAGTAGCAAGATTGAGGAAATCTTGAATAGTGGTCATGTTGATGTTGCAAGGTATTGAATATGGTGTTGAGGTAGTAGGGTTAAGGAAGTTTTGGATAGGTGAAGAAATGTCAAGTGATGAGCTTGATTTGATGGTTTTGTTGAAGCAACAAGTTTTAACACTAATCCTAGTGGCTTTAGCTTGATGATTCGGATGAGGTGTTTGATTAAGTCATCTCAAATCTTTGGTTTGCAAGAGTTTTGAGATTGAGAGAGGTAATGGTGTTGGTGTGAGTTTTGCGGTATTCTAAAGTGATCAAACTTAAAAAGAATTGTGGGAAGGGGTGTTTGGATTTGATGTTCTACCATTCAAAGATTGAGGTATCAAATGATTTTCATGAACTTGTCACATCATTTGATGTCAATCCAATGGAATAGGGTGGAGTGAAAGACCAACATATGCACTCAATGCTTTGTGATCATGGGATGTGATTTGGTTGAAAATGTTCCAATGGTTTGAAGGATCCTTTAAAAGGGTTCCTTGGGTTAGTTATGTTTGAATTTGAACTTTTGGCGGGAAGTGACTTCCTAATTGTTTTAGTGAGTGAGAGTTGTCCTAATATGGTTATTGGAGGTAATGGAAGATGTTTCTCACTAAAGAAAATGGTTTGACACTTTACAAGTTTTGAACTTAAGAAAAATGACAAAAATTTTCTGCAGGTGTCTGGTGAAACCCTCGCGGTACACAGGCGGAACCCATTTGAGGGTACCGTCTGGTCCGTTGGGCTAATTCTGGGTTTCCCAGAAAATACACTGGCGGAACCCAATTTTGGGTACCGTCAGATCCGCCAGGGCTGAAAAATTAGGCAGTCCGCGATTTTGACCCGCGAGACGATTTTCAAAATTTTGGAAAACTCCTAAAATCAAAAAGATAATGCATTTCTGGTTTGGCAATGCAAAAATTAGACACGTAAACACACATATCATAGGACTTTGACCTTGAGGTCGAGGATTTCACTATACTTAGTAAGAATTGCCATAAGCATAAAAAATTGACAAACACCTCAAACATTGTCATTATGCATAAAAGCTCATACAAACATAATCCGACAAATGTAATAAAACATGTAAGTGAAAAACAATACAAATCACGTAGTTTAGCACATAAAAGGTTCTAAAACATTTATAAGCCAAACACTCCTTAATCGTCTCATTACCGGTCTATCTTCTTATTGAGCTTGCTTAGGTACCTTCCAAAGCACTTGAAAATTCCTTTGGTTTGCTTGAACTCTTCGGATGCATTTTCAATGACGGGGAGTTCTATTAGGTAGTCTAAAGGAGGTAACTTAGAGTTAGGAAGTTTATCATCCTTGCTCATGTGAGATGATGATGATGATGGTGTAGGTGAGCGAGTACATTTGCCCTTACCTTTGAAAACTCGTTTATCACTTAGAGGAACGAAGATGTGAGGAATGAGAGAATAGTCAAGGCACATTCCATTATCGTTAGGAGGAATGGGTGAGATTGTTCTAAAGAGGCGGGTGAGAAGCATTCCATAAGGAAGAGCGGTTGTTCCTACCAAAGGTATGTCGGCCATTCTTTTGGCGAGGTAATAGGCTAAGTTAAAAGGTTAACCGGTGGAAATGCTATAGAGCATGTAGCTAAGACATGTGTTGACATGATCTCTATTTCCTATGGAACTTATAATGTTGGCTCTAAGAATCTCTTCCCATTTCTTAAATTATGGTTTGAGTTCATTGAATTCCATTCCATATGGGTCCTTGATGACCTCATTTCCGGTTCTAGTTCTCCTAGTGTTGGTGGTCCTAATGAAGAGGTGGTCACGAAGTTCATCTTTGGATACAAGAGGGGTATCATAGGAATAGATACGGTCAAAGAGTGTGTCAAGAGTTGAGAGGGAGTGCAAGTTGGAGTAGATGCAAGTACCATGGTTTGGGACACCTAGGATTTGAGCAAACTCCTCGAGAGTGAAGGAGTATTGATGACTACTATCCCTAAAGTTAATAGACATGCAACCATACTCATCCTTAGAGAGGGTGACGGATGCATAGAATTCTAAAATGAACCTAGAACAAATAGGCTCGTCGATTTCTAAGAGACACTCAAAGTTGATTGTGGCAAATTCCGTGTAGTGGTTTGTACCTTCTAAGAAGGATGGATCAATGGTTCTACCCTTATAGACATATCGTTTTTCTAAGGCTTTGTAGACAACGATTAGAGTTTGAGTAAGACCTTTGGTTTTGTGGTGTTTGGGTAGGTACTTGATGGTGCCCTTGTAGTCGTAATGAGTTAGAGGAGGCATGATGATTCCTAGAAAATCAAAATTTTACATTTTAGTCTAAGTAAACGACTATTGTAATGTGTATGTTCTAGTGTGAGCCTATATGAAAACAATGTGGAGGTGCGGTTAACTTGACTCATTTTGATGCTTAAAAATGTTTTATAATGCAAGTGATGTTTCAATGACGTTTTTCATTTGTTTTAACAATGTGGTGAACGGTGGTAAAGTATGGTTGATGACCGAGAGTGGATATGTGAAATGAGGTGGTGATTGCTTGACAACACTTAAAGCTTGGATATCTTCTTTGTGTTCTTCACTTGCTAGAAAGTGGAAGAGACGCATTTCATAATGAAATTCACTTGACTTTTGACGACATAGACAAATATGTTAATGAGAGTATGGATATGACAATTGCCCTTTGTTTCAAAGAGCGACACAAAGGTGAACATAGGTTTATGTATCATGAAAGGTAGTTTAATCTTAATAGGTTCGGTTATAGTGGGGATGACACAATTGTTTGGTTACATTGTGGAATCTTCTTGTGAAGATGACTAGGTGGAGTTATTGGTGAAGATGATATTGACTCTTGGTTTCTTTGAGGGCATGGAAATGGTGGATGACTCGATATTGATAGGACAAAGGATAACTCGGTTTCTCATTTCACATTGGTTGTTTGAAGTTTGAGTGATGAAAGGTTATGAGGGAGATGCTTGAAGTTTTGTTCATTTTGTGAATCTCATGGGCTGAGATATATCACAAGGTGAATGTGATGAGATGATGGTGAAAGAACAAGTGAATGATTAAGTTAAGAGGGTGTTTGGTTTTGAAATTAAAATAAAACATTCTGTAGCTTTGGCGGACCAGGCGGAACCAAAAAGAGGGTTCCGCCCGTATGGTCTGAGGGTACCGTGGGAGCTGCAGAGAAAAATTCAAAAGGGATTGTCTTGATTTTTGTGGTTTTATCCTAATGTTCAAAACTAAGGTTTTAGGTCTTAGGAGTCTTCAACTAAGCCTAGGGATGATGAATGCTTCTCATTTAAGAGGTTTTGTGAAAACGTTGATAGAATGGTTAACGTATAAGACTTTCTTAGTTAAGATGTTCCTCAATGAACATTTTTACCAAGAAGATGATGGTAGATCACAATACGTCAATTAAGAACATAATGGATTGAATTGTTGCTGAAGTCGATGCTTCCTTTGTTGAAGAGATAACAATGTTGATAAAAGAATATCGCTGTTGACGCGTATTTGCTTGTTCAAGCGGAGCTTGTTGATGTGCTTCTCCATTCGAAACTAATTTGAGAACCTTACGTGTTTTGGAGAATCATTGGGTAAGTAAGTATAAAAGTGCAAGTACCACTTGTGCTTTTCTTATCAACTTGTTACCGACATAATTTCATTTGGCATACACTATGGTTTCTATTCCCGTTCTTTTGGGATACCATAATCCTAGTTGTGTAGTACCTTACGATGTATCCAAACAAGCTTAACTAAAGAGTTGTTTAAGGATCTTCTTTAAAACGAGCACATAGACAAACGCTAAACATAATGTTGAATCTAATTGTTATGAGAACAAGTAGTCTTCCGAACATTTCTCTACGTTTAGTTTTACCTACGGATTTACTAATCTCATTCTTGATAAGTCATCAATAACTTAACTATTGAGAACAAGAGAGTAACTAGAAATGTCTTTGAGTTAAAATCCCTTGCTTTTGAAGCTTGCATTTATTATCAAAAAGACTTTTAAATATTGACACTTATAATCACATGATTACTTCGAAACACTTATTTTATTTCACTAGTTGTTTTACTCTAAATTCCAAAAACTGTTATTGTTGAATTTGTTAAGACACAACTATGACCAATAAATCAAGTTTTATAACTTATGTCAATTTTGCTAGATTCAATGTTTGTCTCATGGTGAGGAGATGTTATTTTATACTTTTATTCTTAATGTTTTACACAACATACTTGTCTTGCCATCATTGGACTTTCGACTAAGTTATCATCTACCAAAGATGATATCATAGAAGGAGGAGATCACTCGTTAAATGTCATATTCAACGACTCCTCGACTCTTTGGGTTTTCTTACTTAAGATACTATGAACTCTATTTATTTTGAAAAAGTCCAAGAGGTACAACATCATGAGACTATGTGTCACATTTGATGTGTAAATCCTAGATGTTGTAAACTTATTTTCTTTCACACATCCTAATATATGCTAATGTGATTTATTTTACCTTGTGTGTTTTATGTGAGATTATCATAAAGGAGTGATTGAAGAAAAACACAATTAAAGACTCAAAGTATGGTGTTTGAGAAAATTGTTTAACAAAGGTTTGTTTTGCAAGCATCACAAAAGTGTTAGACATTTTAACACTTAGGAAATTCTTAGTTAGCTCACTTGTAAGCAAGAGTTGAGTGAGACATTGATGAGTGTGTAAATACTCATCATTTTTCTCATATCTGAACTGCCAAAACACCCAAATACGCATCAAAATACACAAATTATCCCAAAAGTGTTTTTTATATGTTTTAGATGCAAAATGTTTAAAAACAAATGAAAAACGAACAAAGTTTGCACAATTGGCAGTTTCAGTCCCTCAAGTTTCAAAATTTGGCAAAACTAGTCCCTGGAAGTTTAAAATGAAAGAAAAGTCAACCCAAGGCAAAGAAAAGTTAAAAATTATCAAAATAAGTCCTTGGGTGAAAAAGTTTGAGAAAATTACACTTTTACCTCTCAAAATCCAAAATTGGCATAAAAGGTCCCTAGAGTTTCAGAAAATGGCAGAATTGGTCCCTGGTGGGGTATTTTTGAAAGGAAAATCATTTTTTGTCCTTGGAAAATCAAAATGTGTCATAAATGATCCTTTGGTGTGAAATTTGAGGAAATTACAATATTAGTCCCTCAAATTTGGAAACTTGTCACATTTGGTCCCCGGGAAATTTTGAAAAGTGAAAATGGAAAAATTGGTTCTTAGTTGTTGGTGATTAGCAATTTTGGTCCTTTGAAGCAATATGGGAAAAATGCAAAATCAGTCCTCAAGTTTGGCCAAATTACAACATTGGTCCTTGTGGTATTTTAGAACTAAAACTAAATCCGGACCCTTATTATTATCTAAAACCTAAACCAACCCAATCCAATACCCATTTACCTAAACCCTTGGCCCAATCCATTTCCCAGCCCACAAAAAAATAATAAACCCGTCCCTTTGGTCAACCCAGTCAAACCCATCCCCTTCCCCTTTTACCTCCAAAACCAGAAACCACCTGGTATTTCCCCCCCCCCCCTCACCACTTGCACCTCTGTCTTGCCCCACACCCTTATCCCTGCCATTTCCACATCCCAAGACACCCATCACATCACTCACCCCCCCCCCCCCCTATGGCATCTAATCAGACCCAATTGGTCAAGTATCAGTTTTCCCGCCAAAATTGAGTAAGGAGCAAGACTCATCCAAGAAGCATTTTGACTGGTGGGATTTGACCCTGTGGGTCCCACTAACACCCTGGATGATATAAAATGAAGAAAGGAGCAGGGGAGAAAGAGATTAGTGTAGCTTAGTGTAAGTTAGTGTCGACTTTAGTTTAGTTTCAATTCCAGTGTAATCTTTGAATTAAAAAGCTTGTAGCCTGTTGTATTAATGTAATTTAAACTTTATTTAATCTCAATTTCAAGTTTCAGTTCATATCACAGTTAATGCAATTTTCAAATTTCAAATAATTTTCAAGTTATTTGATCTTGTTTGTAATTGATTATAAAGACATACTCTTAAGCTTAATTAAGCTCTGACAAAGCTTATATAAGCTTTTAGCAGCATTAAATTTCAGTTAAAGTTAAAAAAGCAAAAATACCAAAAATCAAGTAAACATAGGTTTAAAATCAAGAAATCAGTTTCAAAGAAGAAAGAAGTAAGAAGAATGGTGAAGTAAGGATGATCCTGGGTTAGAGACCTTGTGGAAGGTCTATAGGAAAAATTAGTGGTCCTTGATATCCTTGTTCTCAGTTGGAATCTTTTGTAAGCCTTTTTCTTTAAATTTTGCAATTTAATGTGTCATTCTTGTTAAATGCTTATTTCTATTTTATTATGTCTCTTAGGTATAATTAAGTTAAATTAAAGCTTAATAATGCTAGCTTGTTAATCAATTTCCATAGTTGCTAAAATTTACTTTTAACTGTCTTTTATGCGTAATCTTGTATCTTCAGTTGTTGTTGTTATTATTGATGTTTATATGTTCAAATAAGTTTATTGTACTGATATATAAGTTTATGTTTCAAGATTATGGCCTGGATTAATGATTTGCTTTGAAATCACATTTGAATTATATTTAAATGAGTGTTTGGTTAAACTGGTTTGAGGGACTCAGAGCCTGTTTTGTTTGTTGTTTGTTATTGTTACAGGTCACCTTAGGCCTCAATAGGTTAAATAAACCATAAAACTCAGGTCTCTTTTAATAAAAAGTCAAATACACCTTTGATTTAATCTTATGTACTCACTGTTTTTGATTTTCAGTCTCATAATCCTAATATCAGTATAATAGTTGTTAAAATTGCTTAATTTAGTTTTAATATAACTTAGTACATCATATTTAGTTCATAGATTAAGATTAAAGTTAGTTTTAGTCAACTTGTAGTGTAATTTTAAAAAGCCAAAATTTTCTTTGTGCAGAAAAATCCAATAATTCAAGGAATTATTGTGATTTTTCTGCTAGGTTTTAGGCTTTGATTTTTTTTAGGAAATATAGTATATAAGCTCATCTTCATTTTCCTTGCATCATCTTATTTTTGCTAATTTCCTGGTGGGCCCCACTTGTGCCCAAACACAGCTGCAGGGAGGAAACCTCCCCTGTGCAGCAGACAACCCACCCAACACCACCACTTTGGTGGTGTTTTGTGGCCTCTTCAGTAGCTCCCACACCATAATTTTAGGTTCTCCCAACCCCCCTCCTAGTATACTTTCAAGTTTGACCTTTCATTTGACCTGATTCATTGTGGACCCCACCTAAATTTGGTCCTATAGTTTGTCCCAGTTTCTGAGTTTACACAAGTATCAATGTGCCTATTAGTTGCTTATCAGCTTATCTCAAAGGCTTATTTGATCAAATCATACTCAATCTAGTTCACACAACTTATTGGGACCTGATTTCACCATAGTGGGTCCCACACAAGCTCAGTTGAGCTCATTTGCCCAAATGGTCAACAAAAGTCAACTGTGGAAGCAATAAGCTTCCACAGTGCTTATTATTAAGCTAGAAATTAGTTGTTTTTACAAAAGTTGCTTATTTTTATATATAATATAGTTTTGTAAAAGGAAAATCCAGAAAATACAACATAAAAATAAGTGATAGTTTCTATTTAATTTAATTTAATTTTAATTTTCATTTTTAGATCTTTATTAAGTAATTTGTAATTTTATATTTTTATTAATTTCCTTGTAGGTTAAAGTATTTTTAAGAATTTTCTCAGATTTTTATTTCATCATTAAGTATTTATTAGAATTAATCTTAGTTTAATTAATAATTAGTTTTAAATAGCATAATTAGTTTTTTTTAAGTAAAAACTAGTTTTTATATTTTTTATAGCTTTTATATGTTATAAAATAATTTTAGAAATTTTATTAGAATTTTTACTGTTCATTTAGTATTTTTCTTAATTTAAAATAGTTAATTAGATAATTAGTAATTACTTAATAGAAAATTCACAAAAAGACAAAAACACTTATTTTTATTTTTAAAACTTATTTTTAGTTATTTTATAATTTTAGAAATTTTATTTTCATTTTTCAGGAATTTAATTAGTATTAAATTATATTTAAGTGTTTTAAATATTAATAATTAGTAATAATTAGTATTTAATTAATAATAAATAATTAATTAGGGTTAAAATTTATTTTAATTTTCTAAAAATTTTCTTTTATCTTTTAGTTTGTAAAAAAGTCATTTTCACCCCCTGGGTGTTTTCAGATTTCCGTTTTTACTTTTTATTTCGTACGCTTACGTTTTATTTAAACGTGAACGTACGCGTTTTAAGTTTTAAACGTTTCTGGTTTTTTCTGACTTTCCAGTATTGTTAATATAGTGTATTTAAGCTATTATCTTTCATATTCCAGTAGTGTAATCATCACAACTCACTTATACCCTTTCCTGTCTAAATTCACCCGATCACAAACCCGTTTCAATATCATCCACACCTCGTCGGGACATAACGACCCGGGGAAACCCTATACTTCCACGGAGATTGATTCTAAGCTGTTTGACTATTATAGTTGACCATTCACAAGTGGTTGACCAATAATCGTCTGACCGTTTGGAGCCAATCAAATTTTGGCGCCGCTGCCGGGGAGGTTGTTGCGTGTTTTATAAAATCGTTTTAAGTTAAGTGGTTTTCAAAACCCTCCCTGCACAAATTTCACACAAATTTGTAAAAGGTTTTTGTAAAAACATAACAATATCAAAAACGTTCATTAACACTTTTCCTAAAGTGTTAACAACACCAAAAAAATCAAAAAACAAACAAAACATATCGTTACGTTTTCTATATCGCGTTTCTTTAAGGTGATTCTTTAAGAGATACGATTTTGGTAAACGAATCGATACCAAAAATATTGTCCAAAAGTTTTTAACCCATACACAAAAACCCAAAAACATTCATCTCTTTCTTGTGAATAATAAACTACATAAAAACAAACCGTCGCAAACCAAGGCAGAACACCTACCAACTGGGGGTGTGAACATAATAAGTTCCCAAACCAAAGATTTAAAACTTGCCTTTGTATCCTTGTGAGTGGTGTACCTTTTTCAAAGAAGCCATTCACTTGTGATTATCGGTTTGAGTTCACTGTTGATTTGCCTCGATCTTGTTTTGTTGAAATTTTGTGTTAGTGCATGCGCACTCGTTCACAATCGAAACGAAATCGTCAACTTAAAAACGTAACTGAGTTACGTCCTATTGTTGAGGATCCAGTTCCGAGAATGGACGGTAATCCCAATGACCCACCCATCATAGATGATGCAGCTCCTGATCTCCAAACGATGGAGGAGCTGTGTCAACCCACAATGCTCGGAAGAAGGGGCCCCATTGCCCCTCTTAACATTGCTGCCACTGATTTTGGACTTAAACATCACATGATACAAAAAGTCCAGAATTCGTGTCAATTTCATGGCTTACCTGGTGATGATGCAAACAAGCATCTTGATAAATTTCTTACCATCACCCAAAGCATGAAGCAGAATGGTGTCTCCGATAACGCCCTTCGTCTATCTCTTTTCCCCTATTCTCTCACCCATCATGCCACTGCATGGTTTGATCGACTTCCTAAGAACTCGATTCACACTTTCAAAGAAATGGTGACAAAATTTTTAGCCAAATACTTTCCACCATCCATGGTTTCTAAGTTACGAAATGACATTAGTAACTTTCGTCAGCATCCCGAAGAGTCTCTATTTGAGGCATGGGAACGCTATAAGCTCTCAATTGATCGGTGTCCTAACCATAACATGTTACTAGTTACCCAAATAGATACTTTCTATAATGGGTTGACCTTGAGACACCGTGATATTCTAAATGCTGCTGCTGGTGGGACCTTTATGAAAAGGCGCCCCGAAGAGTGCTATGATCTCATTGAGAACATGACTGCCCATCATAATTTCTGGGATTCCTCAGCTGAAAGGGAAGAGTCATGTAAGTCTGTCACTCCAGCATCTTCTGAAATAGCGATCCTCACTAAAAAGATGGATGATTTCGCTACGGCTATGTTGAGGATGAACCAAAGTATCCAAAATCAACAAGTCCAAACTCAACAAGCCAAAGCCGTTAGTCAAAGTTGTGAAACTTGTGGAGGTCCACATGCTTATTCCAAGTGTCCAGCCACTAGTGGTTACCCTCATGAGGACGTATATGCTGCTCAAGGTTCCTATAACTCGGGAGGTAATAACTACCAACCGCAAGGGGACCGCAATCTTTTAAGCTATCGTTCTAACAATTTCCTTGGACCTCCCGGATTCAATCAAAACCCTAATGTCCCAAACCGTAACCAGAACCAAAATCAGAATCGAACAAACCAAGGTTACCAAAACCAAGGAAATGTCAATCAAACCCAAAACCAAGGTTTCCATCATAACCAAAACCAAGGTTTCCAAAATCATGGAAACTACAATCGAAACCAAGGTCAAAACAACTATCAGGGAAACAATTCTCATGGAAATGGCAATCAACATCAAGGGAATTTTCAAAACCACGGTTCTAATCATAATAACCGGGGTCAAAATTTTCCCAATCAAAATCAAGCCATCACTACAACCACTCAGAATTACCCTAACCAAGCTCCTCCTAACAATATTCAAGCAATTGTTCCAACGGGTCCTTCACATGAGGAGTTGTTGAGACAATTCATGAAATCTCAGGAGGAAATGAATAGGGTGATGATGACTCAGATCGCTGACCTTGTTAAGAAGTCTTTAAATGATCGACCCTCGGGCTCAGGTAATACTTTACCTAGCAACACGATCGCTTATCCGAGGGGCGATGTTAAAGCGATCACAACGAGAAGTGGTGTTTCCTATGATGGTCCCAAAGCTCCTACTACCTCTTCTTCTCCTCCCGAGGTAGTAGAGAATGAGCCTGAGGTAACAAAGGACAAGGTGCAATTTACTAGTACACGAAGTACCGCACACGTCCACCCTCAGGATGTACCAGAAACCGTACCAGAACCAGGAGTTGTGTTTAAACCACCAACAACTCCCGAAGAGAACCCTAAATCCAAACCTTCACTACCATATCCATCTCGGTTACAAGACCAAAAGCTCCGCGAAAAAGCAAATCACCAAGTGGAAAAGTTCTTTCAAATTTTCCGAGAGATTCATTTTGATATCAGCTTCGCGGATGCCCTCCTTTTGATGCCTAAATTCGCATCGACAATCAAAAATCTGTTGAACAATAAAGAGAAGCTATTTGAAATGGCACGAACTCCACTCAATGAGAACTGCTCTGCGGTTCTTTTGAAACAGCTTCCCGATAAGCTAGGAGATCTGGGAAAATTTCTTATTCCATGTGTTTTCCCCGGAATGGTTGAGTGCTTCGCCTTGGCCGATCTAGGTGCAAGCATCAACTTGATGCCTTACTCTATATGGAAAAAGCTTTCTCTTCCGGAACTCACCACCACCTGCATGACTCTTGAGCTTGCAGACCGCTCAACATCTCGTCCCCTCGGCATTGCCGAGGATGTATTTGTAAAGGTGGGGAACTTCCACTTTCCGGCAGATTTTGTGGTTGTCGATTTCGATGCTGACCCACGAGTTCCTCTCATTCTTGGGAGAGGATTCTTAAGGACGGGTCGTGCATTAATCGATGTGCACGAAGAGGAAATAACTCTTCGTGTTGGTAATGAAGCAGTAACGTTTAACCTTGATCAAACCTCGAGGTACTCCTCTAATTATGACGCTGAAACGGTTAACCGTATTGATGTCATTGATGTTGCGTCTGAGGAGTACTCTCAAGAACTTCTTGGTTACTTACCGAGTGGCAGTCCCACTCCATCTACTGAGCCTATCATATCCGACTCTTCCCCTTCTCTCACTCCTTTTGAGGGAAGTGACTTCCTTTTGGAAGAAGTCGAGGCTTTTCTCGCCCAAGATAGTTCAATTTCGGGTGAATTTGATGAGAACTATCTTGATCCTGAGGGGGATATTCCTTTGCTAGAAAAATTGTTAAACGAAGATCCATTTCCCCCTCTTCCTCCAAAAATACTTCATAAAGAGGAAGTCAAAAATGTTGAAATAACTGATGACTTGCCTGTGGTTGAACTTAAGAACTTGCCGCCTCACCTTGAGTATGCATTTCTGGAGGGTGATGATAAATTACCCGTCATAATTGCTAAAAACTTAAGTGATTAGGAAAAGGCTGCTCTCATAAAGGTTTTGAAGTCTCATAAACAAGCAATTGCTTGGCGTCTCTCCGACATAAAGGGCATTGACCCTGAATTCTGTACTCATAAAATTTTAATGGAGGACGACTTCAAACCAGCAGTCCAACAACAAAGAAGGGTGAATCCAAAAATTCACGAGGTTATCAAACAAGAAGTTTTAAAACTTCTTGATGCCGGATTGATTTACCCTATCTCGGACAGTCCTTGGGTTAGCCCAATACATTGTGTTCCAAAAAAGGGTGGCATTACTGTTGTCACAAATGAGGAAAATGAGTTGATTCCAACTCGATTAGTTACAGGATGGCGTGTCTGTATTGACTATCGCAAGTTAAATGACGCCACCCGCAAAGATCATTTTCCTCTGCCCTTTATGGATCAGATGCTCGAGAGATTAGCGGGGAATGAGTACTATTGCTTCCTCGATGGTTTCTCGGGTTACTTTCAGATTCCCATTGATCCGCAAGATCAGGAAAAGACCACTTTCACGTGCCCCTATGGAACTTTTGCTTATAAACGTATGCCATTTGGTTTATGTAATGCTCCGGGCACGTTTCAACGATGTATAATGTCCATATTTTCCGACATGATCGGGAAAACTATGGAGGTTTTCATGGACGATTTTTCGGTCATTGGGGATTCGTTTCAATCATGTCTCTCCCATTTAGACAACATGCTCAAACGTTGTGAAGACACAAAGTTATGTCTAAATTGGGAGAAGAGTCACTTTATGGTCAAAGAGGGCATTGTCCTCGGCTATAAGATTTCAAAGAATGGGATTGAGGTTGACAAAGCCAAAATCGATGTCATTGCAAAATTACCTCATCCCACTACCGTCAAAGGTATTAGGAGCTCTTTGGGTCATGCCGGTTTTTACCGTAGGTTTATTCAAGATTTTTCTAAGATCGCCCGGCCTATGACCCATCTCCTCGAAAAGGATGCTCCTTTTATCTTCTCACCTGAGTGCGTAGAAGCTTTTGAAACTCTAAAGAAAAAGCTTACTGAGGCACCTATTCTTGTTGCCCCCGATTGGGACTTGCCCTTTGAACTTATGTGTGATTCTAGCGATTATGCTATAGGGGCAGTCTTGGGGCAACGCAGGTCTAAACACTTTCAGCCTATACACTATGCAAGCAAAACGATGACTGAGGCTCAAAGTCATTACACCACCACTGAAAAAGAATTACTAGCTGTGGTGTATGCCTTTGAGAAATTTCGGTCATATTTGATCTTGACCAAAAGCATAGTGTATACGGATCACTCGGCTTTGAAGTACCTTTTTGCAAAACAAGATGCAAAGCCGAGACTACTTCGTTGGGTTCTCCTCCTGCAAGAATTTGATATCATTATTCGTGATAAAAAAGGAGCTGAGAACCTAGCTGCTGATCATCTCTCCCGTTTGGAAAACCCCCATCAAGATGTCTCCGAAAAAAGGGAAATTAATGAAACCTTCCCCCTTGAGACACTCAATGCAGTTGCCTTTCGTGGAGATTCTGTTACCCCATGGTTTGCCGATTTTGCAAACTACCTTGCGGGTAACTTCATTGTGAAAGGGATGTCGTCCCAACAAAAGAACAAGTTCTTTAAAGATGTGAAACATTATTTCTGGGACGACCCCTACTTGTTCAAAATATGTGCGGATCAAGTCATCCGGCGGTGTGTATATGGTCAAGAAGCCACTGAAATTCTTAAGGCTTGCCATGCTGGTCCCACGGGGGGCCACCACAATCCAAATTACACCGCCAAAAAGGTGTTTGATTCCGGTTTCTTTTGGCCCTCGATTTACAAGGATGCCCAAGAATTAGTCAAATCCTGTGATGCGTGTCAACGTCACGGGAATATTTCACAAAAGAATGAAATGCCACAAAATGCAATACAAGTTTGTGAAATATTTGACGTATGGGGCATCGACTTTATGGGACCATTTCCGTCATCTCATGGAAACAAATACATACTCGTGGCTGTTGACTATTTGTCAAAATGGGTTGAAGTAAAAGCTTTACCCACTAATGATGCCCGAGTAGTCGTGAAATTTTTGAAAGCTCTCTTTGCTCGATTTGGAACTCCACGTGCTATAATTAGTGATCGTGGTATGCATTTTTGCAATGACAAATTCGACAAAGTCATGCAAAAGTATGGTGTAACTCACCGTCTTTCTACTGCGTACCACCCTCAAACAAGTGGACAAGTAGAAGTTTCCAATCGAGGCATCAAGAGAATATTGGAAAGAACCGTTGGGGAAAATCGTGCATCTTGGTCGGATAAATTAGATGATGCACTTTGGGCTTTCCGTACAGCTTACAAAACACCCATTGGGTGTACGTCATATAAACTTGTGTACGGGAAAGCGTGCCATCTTCCGGTCGAGCTTGAACATAAAGCCTATTGGGCTCTCAAGCATGCAAATTTTGACCTCAAAACTGCGGGTGATCATCGGAAAGTTCAACTCAATGAATTAAATGAACTCCGTGATCAAGCTTACGAGAACTCTTTGATCTACAAGGAAAAGACAAAGAAGATACATGACTCCAAAATCAAAAACCGCGTTTTCAACGTTGGTGATCGAGTCCTTCTTTTCAACTCTAGAATCAAGATCTTCTCGGGAAAGCTCAAAACCCGATGGACTGGTCCATTCACTATCGTTAAGGTTTATCCTTATGGCACCGTCGAGTTATCTCAAAATGACGGCCCCAATTTCAAAGTGAATGGACATCGTTTGAAACATTACTTTGGAGAGGACATACCATCCATGGTTGTCCCGGATCTCCAAACTTTCCCCAAGGACAAATGAATTCGGGGATCGAGTCAAGCTAGTGACTCGGTGAACAAAAATTAGCAACATATATGGGTTTTCACCCGTATTTCTGACTTCTTTCTACTTTCTACCACCCTAGTGTGGGGGAATGGCCAACCCCCCCCCCCCCCCCCCCCCCCCCCCGCTAATTTGAAAATGTATATATCTCCCAAAAAAAAATGTGATTGTATGTACAGTTAAATAAAGTGAAAAATACAAAACAAAATTCCACAGTTAGCTTCGAATATTATCTTTTTACGTTCATAGATTCGGCATAATAGCCGGGACTTTGAATATTGAGGACAATATTCATTTCTAAGTGTGGGGGGGAAATTCTAGCGAATTTTATCGCAAAATACTTTCAAGTACCCCCATTTTGGCCCAAATTTTTCAAAAATTTTTCACTTTATTTCAAAATTTTTGTGGTAATCAGTCCGCCGTGTCTAAACGACAAAAGGGATTGGCTAATCCAGGAGCAAACGGCTCTTGGTAAAGATAACTCAAATCCGTTTACGGCTTGCAATTTGCCCAAAATTGTATGGTTCCTCAACTCCCCGAAAACAAATGAGTTGGCTAGCCCTCAAGATTATGGCTTGTGGTAAAGGCCGTGGAAAGACCATAATTGGTAATCAGCTCAACAAGATGTTGACTATTCCATCAAGAGTTGGCTAGTCCAGAAGCAAACGGCTTTTGGTAAAGACTAATCAAATCCGTTGACAGCTGGTGGTTTGCTCAAAATCACACGGTTATCAGGTGTGCCACAGTTCTTACACCTGGCTACTCCAGAAGTGATGGCTTTTGGTAAAGAGTTTTTCAAATCCATAAAGTTTTTCTCAAAAAATTGCTAGGGACTAGCAATGTTTTAGTGTGGGGGATTGATGAGTGTGTAAATACTCATCATTTTTATCATATCTGAACTGCCAAAACATCCAAAAAACACCCAAATACGCATCAAAATACACAAATTATCCCAAAAGTGTTTTTTATATGTTTTAGATGCAAAATGTTTAAAAACAAATGAAAAACGAACAAAGTTTGCACAATTGGCAGTTTCAGTCCCTCAAGTTTCAAAATTTGGCAAAACTAGTCCCTGGAAGTTTAAAATGAAAGAAAAGTCAACCCAAGGCAAAGAAAGGTTAAAAATTATCAAAATAAGTCCTTGGGTGAAAAAGTTTGAGAAAATTACACTTTTACCCCTCAAAATCCAAAATTGGCATAAAAGGTCCCTGGAGTTTAAGAAAATGGCAGAATTGGTCCCTGGTGGGGTATTTTTGAAAGGAAAATCATTTTTTGTCCTTGGAAAATCAAAATGTGTCACAAATGATCCTTTGGTGTGAAATTTGAGGAAATTACAATATTAGTCCCTCAAATTTGGAAACTTGTCACATTTGGTCCCCGGGAAATTTTGAAAAGTGAAAATAGAAAAATTGGTTCTTAGTTGTTGGTGATTAGCAATTTTGGTCCTTTGAAGCAATATGGGAAAAATGCAAAATCAGTCCTCAAGTTTGGCCAAATTACAACATTGGTCCTTGTGGTATTTTAGAACTAAAACCAAATCCGGACCCTTATTATTATCTAAAACCTAAACCAACCCAATCCAATACCCATTTACCTAAACCCTTGGCCCAATCCATTTCCCAGCCCACAAAAAAATAATAAACCCGTCCCTTTGGTCAACCCAGTCAAACCCATCCCCTTCCCCTTTTACCTCCAAAACCAGAAACCACCTGGTATTTCCCCCCCCCCCCCCCTCACCACTTGCACCTCTGTCTTGCCCCACACCCTTATCCCTGCCATTTCCACATCCCAAGACACCCATCACATCACTCAACCCCCCCCCCCCCCCTATGGCATCTAATCAGACCCAATTGGTCAAGTATCAGTTTTCCCGCCAAAATTAAGTAAGGAGCAAGACTCATCCAAGAAGCATTTTGACTTGTGGGATTTGACCCTGTGGGTCCCACTAACACCCTGGATGATATAAAATGAAGAAAGGAGCAGGGGAGAAAGAGAGTAGTGTAGCTTAGTGTAAATTAGTGTCGACTTTAGTTTAGTTTCAATTCCAGTGTAATCTTTGAATTAAAAAGCTTGTAGCCTGTTGTATTAATGTAATTTAAACTTTATTTAATCTCAATTTCAAGTTTCAGTTCATATCACAGTTAATGCAATTTTCAAATTTCAAATAATTTTCAAGTTATTTGATCTTGTTTGTAATTGATTATAAAGACATACTCTTAAGCTTAATTAAGCTCTGACAAAGCTTATATAAGCTTTTAGCAGCATTAAATTTCAGTTAAAGTTAAAAAAGCAAAAATACCAAAAATCAAGTAAACATAGGTTTAAAATCAAGAAATCAGTTTCAAAGAAGAAAGAAGTAAGAAGAATGGTCTATAGGAAAAATTAGTGGTCCTTGATATCCTTGTTCTCAGTTGGAATCTTTTGTAAGCCTTTTTCTTTAAATTTTGCAATTTAATGTGTCATGCTTGTTAAATGCTTATTTCTGTTTTATTATGTCTCTTAGGTATAATTAAGTTAAATTAAAGCTTAATAATGCTAGCTTGTTAATCAATTTCCATAGTTGCTAAAATTTACTTTTAACTGTCTTTTATGCATAATCTTGTATCTTCAGTTGTTGTTGTTATTATTGATGTTTATATGTTCAAATAAGTTTATTGTACTGATATATAAGTTTATGTTTCAAGATTATGGCCTGGATTAATGATTTGCTTTGAAATCACATTTGAATTATATTTAAAGGAGTGTTTGGTTAAACTGGTTTGAGGGACTCAGAGCCTGTTTTGTTTGTTGTTTGTTATTGTTACAGGTCACCTTAGGCCTCAATAGGTTAAATAAACCATAAAACTCAGGTCTCTTTTAATAAAAAGTCAAATACACCTTTGATTTAATCTTATGTACTCACTGTTTTTGATTTTCAGTCTCATAATCCTAATATCAGTATAATAGTTGTTAAAATTGCTTAATTTAGTTTTAATATAACTTAGTACATCATATTTAGTTCATAGATTAAGATTAAAGTTAGTTTTAGTCAACTTGTAGTGTAATTTTAAAAAGTCAAAATTTTCTTTGTGTAGAAAAATCCAATAATTCAAGGAATTATTGTGATTTTTCTGCTAGGTTTTAGGCTTTGATTTTTTTTAGGAAATATAGTATATAAGCTCATCTTCATTTTCCTTGCATCATCTTATTTTTGCTAATTTCCTGGTGGGCCCCACTTGTGCCCAAACACAGCTGCAGGGAGGAAACCTCCCCTGTGCAGCAGACAACCCACCCAACACCACCACTTTGGTGGTGTTTTGTGGCCTCTTCAGTAGCTCCCACACCATAATTTTAGGTTCTCCCAACCCCCCTCCTAGTATACTTTCAAGTTTGACCTTTCATTTGACCTGATTCATTGTGGACCCCACCTAAATTTGGTCCTATAGTTTGTCCCAATTTCTGAGTTTACACAAGTATCAATGTGCTTATTAGTTGCTTATCAGCTTATCTCAAAAGCTTATTTGATCAAATCATACTCAATCTAGTTCACACAACTTATTGGGACCTGATTTCACCATAGTGGGTCCCACACAAGCTCAGTTGAGCTCATTTGCCCAAATGGTCAACAAAAGTCAACTATGGAAGCAATAAGCTTCCACAGTGCTTATTATTAAGCTAGAAATTAGTTGTTTTTACAAAAGTTGCTTATTTTTATATATAATATAGTTTTGTAAAAGAAAAATCCAGAAAATACAACATAAAAATAAGTGATAGTTTCTATTTAATTTAATTTAATTTTAATTTTCATTTTTAGATCTTTATTAAGTAATTTGTAATTTTATATTTTTATTAATTTCCTTGTAGGTTAAAGTATTTTTAAGAATTTTCTCAGATTTTTATTTCATCATTAAGTATTTATTAGAATTAATCTTAGTTTAATTAATAATTAATTAATAATTAGTTTTAAATAGCATAATTAGTTTTTATTAAGTAAAACCTAGTTTTTATATTTTTTATAGCTTTTATATGTTATAAAATAATTTTAGAAATTTTATTAGAATTTTTACTGTTCATTTAGTATTTTTCTTAATTTAAAATAGTTAATTAGATAATTAGTAATTACTTAATAGAAAATTCACAAAAAGACAAAAACACTTATTTTTATTTTTAAAACTTATTTTTAGTTATTTTATAATTTTAGAAATTTTATTTTCATTTTTCTAGTATTTAATTAGTATTAAATTATATTTAAGTGTTTTAAATATTACTCCCTCCGTCCCAAAATTATTGTCTAGTTTGAATTTTCAAAGTCAAACTGGTTTAACTTTGACCATAAATATATATTTTTTTATTTTATAATACTTGATAAAAAATTATACCCATTGAAAAGTACACTTTAAACTCAATCCATTTATATATTTTGCGTCAAATATTATATAACAATCACAAAAATATTTAAGGTCAAAGTTGAAGAAGAAAGACTAAAAAAGTCAATAGTGGACAATAAATTTGGGATGGAGGTAGTAATAATTAGTAATAATTAGTATTTAATTAATAATAAATAATTAATTAGGGTTAAAATTTATTTTAATTTTCTAAAAATTTTCTTTTATCTTTTAGTTTGTAAAAAATTCATTTTCACCCCCTGGGTGTTTTCAGATTTCCGTTTTTACTTTTTATTTCGTACGCTTACGTTTTATTTAAACGTGAACGTACGCGTTTTAAGTTTTAAACGTTTCTGGTTTTTTCTGACTTTCCAGTATTGTTAATATAGTGTATTTAAGCTATTATCTTTCATATTCCAGTAGTGTAATCATCACAACTCACTTATACCCTTTCCTGTCCAAATTCACCCGATCACATACCCGTTTCAATACCATCCACACCTCGTCGGGACATAACGACCTGGGGAAACCCTATACTTCCACGGAGATTGATTCTAAGCTGTTTGACTATTATAGTTGACCATTCACAAGTGGTTGACCAATAATCGTCTGACCGTTTGGAGCCAATCAGACATACTCAAGAGTTTTTCGTGTTTATCTCTTGATGGTTAAAGAACCAAAACACCTTATATCTCCTACTAGTACTAAAGACTAAATTCCTTGTTGCATAGAATCTAATCTTAGTTATTTACAAATAGCAAGTAGACACTCTAGAGTATTACAAATAACACATATTCAAACACATAATGCTAGAAACAAGATACAATCAAAGTCAAGTTAAAGTAATGCGTACCTATTAAATTGCATAGAGATGTTATCAAGCGGATAAGCATTACGCGTAAAAACTTGGTTTGACGATACGCTTTGAAACTCAATAACTCATGTATCCAAGAAGGTTAGATAATCATATAAAGGCATAGAGAATGATAGTCTTAATCCTTTTATCATGAGTTTCTATTAGAGATTGAATTATCTCTAAATTTCTCTTCTAGGTTTGACAAATTTTACATGCTTTGTTTTATTAGTTGATGATGCTTTTGAGTTAAATCCTAATCCGGTTTTATCTTAAAACAACCTTTGACTCCTCAACAATCTTTCAAAAGATTTTGAGCTTTCATCAAATTTAACTAATCTTTTTCCTTTCTCATTTTGCATTTTAATCTTATGTTTGTAATCTAGACACAATTTACATTATAGATCAATTTCAATATTACTCTCAATTCTAGACATTTTATCTTCTAACAAGATTTCCTTTTCAAAGATATTCTCAAAAGATTTTGAAGACTCATTCTTGAAGATAATTTTTAGGTCCATGTTGCATAAACGTTTAGACTCATTTTCTAGTTTAGAAAACTCTAGGATAAATTTGTCAAAGCAAAAGTGTTTGGTTTCAAAATGTACCTTGCTTGATATTTTATCTAGTTGAGAATCACAAAACGGATGGTTGGCTTCATCTTCATCCGTGTTATTCCATGAATCGTAAGCAAGTCCACTAAGAGCTCGTCATGAGTAATCATCTTCACTTACACCTTCATTTAAAACATTTAAACTAGTAGTACATGTATTTATCTCAACTAAACGTCAATCAATTAATATATCTAAGACTTCTAATACATATGTGAGATCAAATTGATCATCTTTGATTTGACATATCTCTTGATGAAAGTTTAACATATTTTTCCAAATATCATTAGCCGTTTAACAAAAAACTACATTCTTTCAAATTCGGTACTAAAGCTTTATAAATCATTGTTTTAGCTTTAGTATTTTTATAAAGTTTGAGATAGTTATCTTGGTTTTCAAAAACTTGTTTTCTTTGGTTTGAAATCACCAAAAGAAATAATATGCCAAAGATCTTGATCACTTGATTTCACATAGTTTTCAAAATTACTTTTCCATTCAAGTAAGTTTCCTTTTTCAAAAAGCGGTGGGTTTTGAATAGGTTGCCCTTCTTTGAGATTTTCAAAATCCATGGATCGATCCAAGTTTTAAAATACATTCTATTTTAAAGATCTTGAGTAACGTAGCTCCTGATGCCAATTGTGGAAAACTAGAAGGGGGTTGAATAGTTTACCGCTTTTTAAATCCTTTTTAGCTTGATTATCTTTTAAAAAACTTTACGTTTGTTTAAAGATATAAACACAACATTATATGTTCAATTCCTTGAGAAAGCTTTACGAATAAATAGCAATCCTAACTTTACTTGTTTTAGTTCTTTAAAAAGCTTTACGTTTGTTTAAGGATATAAACACAACTTTACTTGTTTACTTCTTTGAAAAGCTTTACGTGTGATTAGTAAATCTAACTAAAGACAATATGTAATAAGCAAAGATAAAGAAAGAAACGATCAAACCACAACACGATTGTTTATCGTTGTTCGGCTACAAGGACTCTTTTTCCTTGCCCTACATCCACGCCCCGAGTTTCCAACTCGAGAGTTATAAGCACTAATCAACAAGCTCCTTTCACCGGCGGAGAAAACCTTTACAACGTCGCTTACACTTTTACCGACACTAAGCTAGATGTCGAGTTTTTTACACGGGTACAACCACTCCCATCGTCGCTTACACTTTTACCGACACTAAGCTAGATGTCGAGTTCTTTACCAAGGGTACAACCACTCCCGTTAGTTCTTTTACAAGGGTACAACAACTCCCGACGCACTACGTATTTTGAGGCCTAAAATACTAACCAATCACTTCTACATACATGACACAAATAAAGCATAAACTACCAAAGCTTATGCATGACCAAGCTACCAAGACTTGCAACTTTAGAGTTGAAGCTTGTAACTTCTTGAATGATCTTGTGAAGACCCTTGCTACATAAGAGAATCACACAAATCAAAATGTTACTGAGTTAGTTGAGAGAGTATGTGAAAATATGTCCCAAAGGGTTGACTCAAAACTAACAAATGGTTTGGTATTTATAGCAAACCATTCTGCAGGTCTGGCGGATCAGGCGGACCCCTCAGAAGGGTTCCGCCCGTGTATCCCCAGGGTACCGCCAGGCTTGCAGTTGGTTTTTGCAATAAATCTTCCAAGCCAAACAAGGTCACATCACATTACTTCTAGTCAAACACAAGACTTGCAAGAAAGCATAAGGTTAGTCAAACACTCTTTCTTACCATAAATGTATATGGACAAAGTTTACCCTAAATGTGATGTGACATTACTATTTTAAGAAATAAATGTGATGTGACAAGACACTTTCTAATTTAAGAAATAAAAACAATGTTTTGTTTAAAAGGAAATGTAAACCTTAGTTAAACAAGACTTAAACACTTAAAGTGATGATTTACTTATAGCTAAACTTCATACTTTGTCATTAACAAAACTTAGCAAAGATCGTAAAATATAAATAACGTTTTTAGGCGATATTTGTATTAACATCCTCATCAATTTTCTTTTTTCCTGCTACCTTCTTTATTTTATATTCCTTTTCCTCTTCTTCCTCAGAAACCTCTATATACTCCTTATCACCTGGTTCACCTTCATTAACTTTGCCTTTTCCATCCTTCTTCATCTTATTGTATGCTTCATCAAACTTCTTTTCATTTCCAACCCTAGTCCTTTTTTATGATGAGTCACTTTTTTCAGATTTTTCTAATCTTTTTTTTGCATTATGTAGTTTTCGACCCACTGATTTTTTCCTCATCTTTGTTATAACTGGTGGTTCTTCAGTTTTTATCTTTGTATCACCTGAGATATTATATATAAGTTAGAGTTGTATGCATGCCTGTTAACTTTTTTTGAGAATATCACAGGTGATAATATTATATTTTTAGAATCTACCTTTAGTAGATGTTGTAGCATCTTCAACCTCTGTTTGGTTAGTTTTATCTGCATCATCACAAAGTATAATAAACAAGTCATTTCTTATCACAAAAAACTGCCGTTAACCAAATAGAAACATCTTATATGTACATTATCACTTGTGATTAGTTAATCCTATCATCTAAAACTGTAAAATTGTGATATCACTAGAGATACTTGTGGTATCAATGGCAGTTTTTTATATCACTAGAGATACTTGTCATATCACTAGTGATATTTTTGATATCTAGAGAGAAAACTGTTTTATTCACATTATCACTTGTGATTACCTAAATCTATCATCTAATCTTTCATATTTTCTCGCCAGAATAACTGTCATATTATCACTTTTGATTACTTAAACATAGCATCACAAAGTATAACAAACAAGTTGTTTCTCATCACAAAAACTGTCGAAAACCTAGAAGAATCATCTTATATGTACATTATCACTTGTGATTACTTAAACCTATCATCTAATCTTTCATATTTTTCAAGAAAATCAACAATCAAACCATTTTTCATCACAATAACTGCCATAAACTTTAGTAGGAACATCTTATATGCACATTATCACTTGTGATTACTCAAACCTATCTTCTATTCTGTCGTATTATCTTCACAGCATCAGAAAGAATTACAAAAAGAATTAAAAAAAACGGTGGAAAATGAACCGACTCAAAAACTAGCCAGAACTTGTTATTTGCACATTATCACTTGTGTTCACAAAAATAGTTTTAGAAGATCACAACAAATAGTTTATCACTTGTAAAACTTGTTATATGTACATTATCACTTGTGATTAGTTAATCCTATCATCTAAAACTGTAAAATTGTGATATCACTAGAGATACTTGTGGTATCAATGGCAGTTTTTTATATCACTAGAGATACTTTTCATATCACTAGTGATATTTTTGATATCTAGAGAGAAAACTGTTTTATTCACATTATCACTTGTGATTACCTAAACCTATCATCTAATCTTTCATATTTTCTCGCCAGAATAACTGTCATATTATCACTTTTGATTACTTAAACATAGCATCACAAAGTATAACAAACAAGTTGTTTCTCATCACAAAAACTATCGAAAACCTAGAAGAATCATCTTATATGTACATTATCACTTGTGATTACTTAAACCTATCATCTAATCTTTCATATTTTTCAAGAAAATCAACAATCAAACCATTTTTCATCACAATAACTGCCATAAACTTTAGTAGGAACATCTTATATGCACATTATCACTTGTGATTACTCAAACCTATCTTCTATTCTGTCGTATTATCTTCACAGCATCAGAAAGAATTACAAAAAGAATTAAAAAAACGGTGGAAAATGAACCAACTCAAAAACTAGCCAGAACTTGTTATATGCACATTATCACTTGTGTTCACAAAAATATTCATAAAATCACTAACAATATTATAAATAACATCGAAATGAGTGTCATACCATTAATCAGATTTTGAGTCGGTTCATTTTCCTCCATTTTTCTTGCTGTATCGGTTTCTTCAGACTTCGAAGCATCCATTTTTATGATTTCTAGTTGATTTTTATGGTTAAATCACTACTAATTTTTGATTTTTAATTTTTTTTTGTTTTGATTTTGATAGTAGAGAGAGAGAGAAAGAAAAACTGTTTTTGGTGGTTTTGAGAAGGACGTGTGGATAATGACGTTTGATTTGGTGGGGTAAGTTTGTTATATTTACAGTTTTAGTCCCTCCGTGTTTTTTTTAATCATATGATCTGTGTTTTTAATTCAATGAAATGGACGGCCCAGATTAGTCCGTGAGAATGTATGTTTTTTTGAGTCCGCAAAATAACTCGCCTTGGTTGTTAAAAGAAATCACTAAAATAATGGGAATGAGAATGGGTTTTGATACTTACCATGTTTGGTGGGTTTAGAAAATATCTATATTTGTGGGTTTGATACCCACTTTTTAATAATAGACACTAGCTAAACATTATGTATTGGGAATGAAAGTCATTCTTATATTTCAAATCATTAAACCAAACACACCCTAAACCACCACCAATGGCTTAGTGTTAAAGTCTTTGACTTTTATACAAGTGGTCAAGGGTTTAAAACTCATTAGGTGTGTACATTTGGAGGTGGTCACCAAAGATAACCTTGGGGGAGGTTGTTTCTCTTGGAAGTATCGGGTTCGAGGCTTGCCAATAGGGTTTTCTTCCTAGGCGAAGCGGAAAAAAAGGAGTTGGGTTTATTCACAAAAGGCGAAGGTTCGAGGAAAACATAATGTCCGCTTGAATGTCACTGCACGACTCGAACCGTTTAAAAATAATAATAAAAATAAATAAAAAATTAATAAATAAATCTCCCTAAGTCTACTAATATATTCTTAATACGATTAGACAAAAGGCTAGAATTAGGTGGGACGTAGAGGGGGATGAAAACTCAAAATTCTTTCATTCGTTTGTGAAAAGGAGGAATAATAAATGTAACTTACGAGGGCTCATGGTAAACAGAGTATGGTGTGAGGAGCCTAGGGTTATTAAAGCGGAGATGGCTAGACACTAGAAAGCATTGTTTTCTAAGAATGGAGTGACTAGGCTGATTTTCTGTTGTGAAAGACTTGAGAAAATTTCTGTTGAGGAGGCTAGCTCACTGGAAAAATCTTTAACGAATCGGAGGTGTGGGAAGTAATTCTTGGATGCGGGGGGGAGGGGGGGGATAAAGCTCCGGGTCCCGATGGGTTTAATTTCAAGTTTATACTAAAATTTTGGGAGACTATTAAAGAAGATTTAGTTATGGCGGTCACGTGGTTTTGGGAAAAAATGGAGATTACAAAAGGGTGTAACGCATCCTTTGTCACCATTATTCCTAAGGTGACAGATCCAACCGGTCTCGGGGATTTCCGTCCTATTAGTCTCATAGGGTGTTACTATAAAAATCATAGCAAAAATATTGGCGGAGAGGGTTAAAAGAGTAGTGGGGGTCGTGGTGGGTGAAGAGCAAAATGCATTTATAAAAGGAATATATATTCTTGATGGAGTACTTATAGCAAATGAGACAATGGAGTTTCTGAAGAAAAAAAAGGAAAAGGGTTTAATATTTAAAGTTGATTTTGAGAAGGCGTATGATAGTATTAATTGGATATTTTTTATTAACATTATGAAAAGAATGAGGTTTGGTGAGAAATGGCGTAAATGGGTGGAAATATGTCTTAGGTCTTCATCTGTATCGATTCTTGTTAACGGATCGCCTACGGAGGAATTCGAGCTTGAAAGGGGTGTTAGGAAAGGCGACCCCCTCTCGCCGTTCCTTTTTATCCTTGCGGCGGAAGGGCTTAACGCGATTGTGAATGAAGCGGTTTCAAATGGTATTTTTAGAGGTGTTAAAGTGGGGGAAAATAATGTCACGGTGTCTCATCTTCAATACGCGGACGATACTATATTTTTTGGTGAGTGGAATAAAGAGAATGCTAAGTCTCTTATGTGTATCCTAAAGTGTTTCGAAGAGGTCTCTAGGCTACGGGTCAATTATGAAAAAAGTAAATTATATGGAATAGGGGTCAACATGACGGAATTGACGAAGATGGCTACATGGATGGTTTGTGGTGTTGGGGAATTTCCTTTTACGTACTTGGGTCTGCCAATAGGGGAGAATATGAGGCGGGTAAGCGCGAGGAATACCATGGTGGAAAAATTCAAAAAACGATTGGCCGATTGGAAAACGGAAACAATGTCGTTCGGGGGCCGTCTAACATTGGTTAAATCGGTTCTAGGTGGCTTGCCATTGTATTACTTCTCGATGTTCCGTGTGCCTTTGAGTGTCATAAAAAATCTTGAGAGAATTAGAAAAGATTTCTTTTGGGGGGGGGGGGGGGGGGAGGAGGGGTCGTGGTGAGGGTAAAAGGCTTTCTTGGTTCAAATGGGATTCGGTTATTGCATCACATGGGGAAGGGGGTTAAACATTGGGTCTTTAAGGGCGAAAAACTTGGCTTTGTTGGGAAAATGGTGGTGGAGATTTAGAAAGGATGGCGGGAGGTTATGGGTTAGGGTAATTAAAAGTATTCGTGGGGAAGGTGGGGGTTTGTGTGGTAATAGTGGAGAGGGTGGGGGTGAGGGCGAGTGGTGTTTGGGGTGACATTTTGAAGATTGGCGAAGAGTTGGATGGAATAGGATTGGGATTTACAGATTCTTTTGTAGGGGAGCTGGGCGATGGGAGAAACATTAGCTTTTGGGTAGATAGATGGGTGAATAATAAGAGGCTTCGTGATGGATTTCCTAGGCTTTATCACTTAGATAGGAGGAAAGCGGGTAGTGTGATAGATATGGGGTCGTGGGTAAATTGTGTTTGGTGTTGGGAATGGGATTGGCCGATTAGGTGAGAAACATTAGGGGTAGAGTATGTAAGGATTATGATGATCTAATAGAATTATTGCGAAATGTGGTTGTGTCTAATAATTGTAGGGATAGATGGAGGTGGAAGCTAGGTGAAGAGGGCGAATTCAAGGTCAAAGAATTATCTATATTGGTCGAGGAGAAGATTATTCAAGTGGAAAGTGGTGGGCAAGCAACGCTTTGGAATAAGTTATTGCCTAAAAAAGTCAACATCTTCGTTTGGAGGGCTCTAAAAGGAAGACTTCCAGATCGCGTGGAACTCGATAGGAGAGGCATTGATTTAGATTCGGTTCTTTGCCCAAGTTGTAATAATAGTGTGGAATCATGTGCTCATAGCTTAGTCACTTGTAATCTTGCTATGAGCGTGTGGGATAAGATTTTTAGTTGGTGGAAAACGGGGAGTGTTAACGCTTTCTCCATTGGTGAACTTTTTTCATCATACGAAAACGTTAATGTCCCTAATAATATTGTTTGTGTTTGGCAAGCGGTTATTTGGACTTCCGGTTATTTCATTTGGAAAGAAAGAAATGCTCGTGTGTTTGGTAACAAGATTTCAAGTACTAATAAAATTGTTCTAGACATTCAACTAAAAAGTTATGAGTGGATAGTTCGAAGATCGAAGAAATACAAAGTGATAGATTGGCATCAATGGTTATTTGACTCTAAAAATTGTCAGTTGCAGTAGAATGTTCTTCTGTTCGTGAGTTTCAGCTGCGGGTGCCTGGTCTGTGTGATTTTGCGGTCTATAATGGTCTGTTATATGAGCTCAGTCAGTTTGGATTGGCATTGTCATCAGGTTGTGGGCCTGCAATTTTTTCTGCAGCATAATATTCTTATATGTTACTTTCAGTGCATTTTTTTGGCTCTGTAAGTTTATGGGCCTGCATTTGTGGTTGGTTTTGTGGGTCTGCAATTTGTCTACAAAAGTCTAAGCCTCCATATAGTTTCCTTCGTGTGGCAGTGTTTGGTTGTTGCAATACATACATGTGGTCAGTTTGACATTAATTAGTTTAGCATCCATGATTTGTCTTAGGTATGCTTGTCTTGTGTCAAAGTGCTTTTGGTTTGTTTTTGTAATATGTAATCTACTATGGTACTTGGGTCCCTTTTAACCATCTTGGTTATTTGGTGCAGAGCCAGAGCTGATAGGGTGACTGGCAGGTGCTCAGCCCCCTCAACAGCGCAACTTGTATACTTAATGATGGCCCAAACATAAATATTAATCTAGGTGGCACCTCCCAAGTCTCAATGGCTATCGGTTGTAAATAAAAGAAGCTGATCTCTAAACAATTTATCCTTTTGACTCCTCCTAGAATCTAAAATATTTGTTCAGCCCCTTTCAGTGTTATCTTTTTATTTTTCTGTTCTTAAAGTTTGATAGTGTGCAAAATACTCTTTATAGTTTATACTTTATCTAATAAATATAATACTCTCAACTTTGCCATCACAAGTAATTTCATTGGATCCATTAGAAGGTGAGTGTAGATTAAAAAGTTTGTTTCTATTTTGTATATATAAACTACTTAATGGTGAAAATTTAGTTTTTGAACTTTTGATACAAATATAAATGGAAGAGTCTAATTTCAAAATGATTTATATCTCTGTCTCAGTTGCGATTTGCATCCGCAATCACTATCGAAATACTTATAAAACTAGAGTTGATTTTCACTTGATTAATCAAGGTATAAACGCATATATGATACAAATTTCAACATATTTTTACTCCTATTATGTTTCAAATACTCTTGCAAATTTCAACATATTCAACATTTTATATTGGAGGCTAAAGCTTTAGTCTTTTTAACGAAGGTCGAGTGTTCTAACCTCACATCTTGCATTCTTTGTTTTTTAAGTTGGTAGTTTTGTTCATAGTTACATTTTTAACTTTAAACTTCTACAATCCACATGGAATATTACAAGCTACATTAGTTTTGAGGTTTGATTTTGGAAATTTTACTATTTTACAATGGAACGAAGTCGGCCCCCTCTTAACTTTAAATCATGACTCCGCCCCTGATTTGGTGGATGCCATTGTCTTGTAATTGTTTGTTACTTTGTTTGGTTTTAATATATTGCCCTTCCAAAAAAATTCTTAATACACAATAATTTTATTAGAGTTTTTTATTTTAACCTTTAAAAAAGACGATATGAGTTTATTAATAAGTCTTTGTGTTGTCTTATCAAATTGGGAATTAACATGTGATTGAATTGTTGAACAATCGAACTCAACTGTTGGAAGATTTTGTTGATGGAACCAGTAAGTTTGTTAAACAATCGTTGTCTTTTCGATAACTCATTCTGGAAATTTTAGATTTGGAGATGTACTATCGTAACAAATAATACGAAAACTTTTGGTATAAGTTGGTATAATAATAATTATATTACGTGTCATGATCTGATAAAAAAAGTTTCACATGGTCATTTATAAAGCTGGATTGTGGTGCATGTATGTAACTTTTCTCTTTTTATTTTGCGTAATTTTAAAGTTGAACATAGTTTCCAAATCTAAGTGCATGGCTACTTAATGCCAAATGGTTATTATATATATTTTCTAAAACCCAGGCACTCTCCCACAATCCGACACGTGGCAAGCCACTGTAGCATGAACAGTGCTACAGTGATTTGCTACAGTAACTTACTTTTTTTGCGTTGCTACAGTACTCGGTACGTTTTTTTTTTTTTTTTTTTTTTTTTTTTTTTTTTTTTTTTACATAAATTTCTTTAAGAAAATTTGTTTTTAAAAAATAATAATAATACAAAAAATAATACATTTTTTTTTTGCGTCGCTACAGTACTCGGTACATTTTTTTTTTTTTTTTACATAAATTTCCTTAAGAAAATTTGTTTTTAAAAAAAATACAAAAAATAATACACTTAAAAAAAAATTCTTATACAAATTTGTTTATTTAAAAAAAAAAAAAAAAAAAAAAAACATACTGAGAAAACAAACAACCAAAAAAAATTTCAACCGCAACGCAAAAAAAAAAAAAAAAAAAAAAAACAATCCGTAAATATAAACAAATTATGCTTCCAAGTAAACATATGCATACTTCAAATAACAAAATTATTAATTATACCGTACAACCGACAAAATACAAAACACAAAACACACCCGCCGCAACGCGCGGGCAACCCCGCTAGTTCCCTATATATATTATAGGGCGTGGAATCGGTGCCATCTTATTGGCTCGCCTCCCTGATTGGTGCCACAAATGACTAAAAGAAAACAAAAAATAAAGATTGCTAGCTTCTTCATTGGTTTTTTTTTTTGGAACGGTTCTTTCGGAGAAATCCTTGACCAATTCGAAACCCGGTGGGGGGAAAACCTTCAACTTAAGTCGCCCGAAGGCACGACACTTAATTTGAAGTAAACCCTGCCTTCTCCAGATTCGAACCCTAGTGGGTTGAAACCTTCATTGAAGGACTTTGAAAGCCTAGTATCAACAGACCCTGTGATCAAAGAGGACTTCCCGGATGGTCACCCATCCGGTACTACTCTCTTAGTGGCACACTTAACAAGTTAAGTGTTTACCACTAGACCACATTGCCATATATATTATAGGGCGAGGAATCGGTGCCATCTTATTGGCTCACCTCCCTTATTGGTGCTACAAATAACTAAAAAAATCATAAAATAAAGATTTGCTAGCTTCTTCATTGGTGCCATGCACAATGGATAAGGTGTAATAGCAGCGATCATAATATTTTGTTATTTTAGTGTCACACTACTTATAATACTCGCGCATGCGCGGATTTTTAAAATTTTTTTGAACCATATATTTTTATTTATTAAAAAACAAATAATTTAATCTTTGTTTTATTTGATTTATGATGTTTAATTATAATTTTTTATTATTAAAGATAATTATTTAAAAATTTTAATCCTATTATTAACTGCATCTTAACTATATTTTTTGTATTTATCATCTACTTGTGTTATGGATAAATATAAAATGTTACCTAATAAGAAAATAATTTTTTTTAAATAAAATTATTACTAAATAGGGTATGAATTGATTTTTTTGAAATAGAAAATTCTCAAATGTTTAATTTTATTATATAAATAAAAGATTATATGAATTATAATTATTTTATTTATTTTTATTATTTTTATTATTATTTTTCTAAAAAGGTAGTTTTTGACTTGTTAGACCGAATAATCTACATGACATGAGCTTAACGCTATGTTAACACAAATTGGGTAAAAACATTTTTTTAAGAAGGTTTTTGTGGTCACATTTATTTTGTCTACATTTAACATGAATTAAACTTAAAATCTCTTACATTTAGTGATATGATAGTTTCAAGGTTTTTTTTTAATCATTTATCAGTAAATAACTCTTGAGTGACTATATTTATATCCTAATCTTTTACTTTCTCATTACTTTACCGTGGTCTGAATTAAGGGTGCTCATCGGTTCAAAATCGGACCGGACCGAGAAAAATCGGACCGGACCCAGACTGAATCCGGCAAAAAACCTAGATCGAGACCGGACCGAATGTGATCGGTCCGGTCTCAGTCTAAATGCCAAATGTCCTGTTTTTTAAGCCGGACCGAGACCGAGACCGAGATCGAAATTATGAAAAACCCTAGGCCGAGACCGGACCGAATGTGGTCGGTCTGGTCTCGGTCCGATCAATTTTTTCGGTCGGTCCGGTCCATCCGGTCCGTTTGCTCACCCTTAGTCTGAATCATTGGCAGAGCTATATGGAAACAAAGAAAGGTTGTGGCTTTCTCGCAATTTTGTCAGCTAGTGTATTTTTTAATGATTTTCATGTAGTAAATTTTCCTTTTTACATTGGCGCTTCTACTACATATAACTTTGTTTTTGGCCTTCTCATAATAAAGCGTCAAGCTCCGCTATTAGTTTGAAAAGCACACTTACACAAAAGATTCTTTGATGGGGCATGAATTGGGTATAAGAGCTTTAGGGATTTTACAAGAAGTATATGAAACAAGCAAGAGTGTAAGACAAGGGTCTTTGTGCAAAATGCTTTGCCCCTTTTTTTCCTAGGGCGCCACATTTTGAGTGATTAAAATGCTTTGTGTCCTCCTCCTTTTGGGTGCCGCATTTTATCAATTCACATGAAGTCTTGGATTTTTATTATTTGTTTAATTAGGACAGTTTATTTATTTTTAATTATATTTTTTACTTTAATTAGTTATTTTTTCTTAAAGATAACTTTCGTCTATAAATGTAGAGTTTAGTTTTTATTGCAAGTAATCTTTTGATCTTAATTATTAATAAATTACGTGTGTTTAATACTTTATATCTTGTTAAGGTTTTATTCCATGGAGGTTTCATTCTTGTTCATCAACTTTTGGGGATAGGGTTTAACAAATTTGGTTTCGCATCTTGATTTATTCCTTCTACCCGGTGGTATGGACTTCGCTCCACCATTAAAAATTTTGATATTATTCTTTCTGAAACTATAAATTACAATATATTTATAAAGTTATTGTCACGAAAGCTGTATACCTAAGGCTGGATGAAGTAAGGAGGGTCAATCTTTCCCATTTTCTTTGTCACGTCAGCTTTCTCTCTCCAGCGGTCTTTAGGCGATTGGGTGCCCAGTAAGAGCGACCTTCATCATTTTTTTGAAACATTTTTAACAACAAATTTAAAATTCATTACTAATTAAAACATTACATAATAATCCAAATGAAATTCAAACATTACAATAAAATTCAAATAACTTTCAAACATTACGATACTAAAACGACTAAACTAGTTTTGATTTTGACGATGCCAAATATCTTCCACCAAATCGGCTTTGAGGCTAAGATGAATTGTTTTGTTGACTATCTCTCTGGTAATTTTCAACGATTCCACATGCGTTCTTATGGGATCGTAAGAACGATGTTGCTCCGCTGGAAAGAATATGGGAGATATTGCCCGCTCATCGTCCTGTATTATCATATTATGTAATATGATGCATGTGTACATTAAATCCGATAGACAGTTTTTGTCAAACCCTTTAGCTGGATGTTTAATCATTAGCCACTTCTTCTTTAGTACACCAAAAGCACGTTCCACGTCTTTCCTTGCTGCTTCGTGTATCGTCTTATACAATATTCATTTCTCATCACCTGTCTCTGAAGTTTTAATGGACTTCATAATAATGGACCATTCCGGATACATCTCATCAGCAAGATAATATTCTCTTTTATAAGGCACGCCGTTAGCAACAAATTCCACATCCGATGCTCTCCCCTTTTTTGATATCATTGACAAGATGCGATTTACGTAAAACATTTATGTCGCCATTCATCCCGGAGACATCAAAGAACGCATGTCAAATTCATAAATCTTGAGATGCGATCGCTTCTAATAAAATGAAAGGCTCTTGCCCGTGATCACCCCTACAATATTGAGCTTTTAAAGCATGTGGGCAATTCGCCCACGGCTAATCTGTACAATCAATGCTTCCTAGCATCTCAGGAAACCTATGCTTTTCGTAGTGATGAGCATAGAGTTTGTCAATGTCAGTAACCGTGGCTTTCGCAAATACTCTGCACCATATAACTCCATGATGGCCTCACAAAATTTTTGAAGACACTCACAAATTGTTGACCCACCCATTTGCACATATTCGTCTAGAGCATCAGGATTGACTCCGTATGCCAATTGACGAATTGACGAAGTACACTTCATCAATGGAGGAATACCAAGTAAGCCCACACAATTAGGTGTTTGTTGGAAATAAGATGAATGATCGGTTACTTCTTGAACAATTCGTGTGAATAGTTTTTGGCTCATTCGAAAACGATCATGGAATGCTCCATCATCGTACATTGGGTTTTCGCAGAAGTAAGCAGCCACTAAATGGTTATGAGCACCCAAACGATCTCTACTAATTTGGTTTCGTGAGAGTTTAGGTTGTGACGCTTGATAAGCCTCCCAACACTATTCCGCAAACATCATAAACTCGCTACTAACTTCATTTTTATAATCCGAAATCGAATCGGCAATAAATAGCTCGTAAGAATTGATGGTCTGAAAGTGTGAAATAAAGTAAAATGAGTGTGTTATTTGAGAGAATGTGTATATAGAGAATGTGTGAAAAATAGTGAAATGAGTGTATTTATAGTGTGAAGGTAAGTTTAATACTTACAATTTTCATTTTTAGCCTAACGTCATCATCAGGTAGAGAGAGAGAGAGAGAGAAAAAAAAAAAAAAAAAAAAAAAAAAAAAAAAAAAAAAGCTCTGCATGTTGATCGCATTTGCGACCTTGATTTTCAAAAAATGCCCAATCGATCGATCACCATTTTCACTCCACAGCAAGGTCGATCGAGCAACTAGTATTACTGCAAGCAGCCTAACTTTCAATATTTACCGGCAACACAACCAAACCACTTGCGGATAATGATGGAATGAATGTTATTTTTTTATCTTATTATTATTATTATTATTATTATTATTATTATTTGACATATATATAATTTTGAAGTTTCAAATCATATTGACAAAAGATAACAGGGGTCTTTCATGGCTGGAATGCACGACAACACGTGGGTTTGACCGGTAAAGGATGGCGGCTATACCCTACCAGCTCATTCCATATGTTTTACTTCTCTTTTTCTTTAAACAAAATTCCGTATGAGATAATCAAGGAGAGAGGTTTCAACTTTCAAGTTTCAACTTTCAAGTTCATGTAAACTATTCAAGTTCAAAGTAATGTTTCAAGATTTCAAAGTCACGAGTTAAGATCTCACGTTTAGTTCAAGGAAAGAAGACAAGTTCATGTGTTTTGTTTAGTAGTCCAAGTCCAATATGTATGTTTCACTAGTTTTGTATTCTCATCTCAATTGTCATGTGTATCATCATCAACGGGATATTCTTAATCTCCAAAATCAATATACAGTATATTCTTGTCTTTTGTCAAAACAAATCAAAAAAGCGAAAATTACCAAAAGATTTTGTTAGAGGAGTGTGTTGCAAAACAAAAACTACTTTTTGATAGATTACAAATTTGGACTAACAACTCGTGAACATTTTGGGAGGACTGAGGAGGTCACGAGTGAAAGGTGTTCAGCTATTATTTGTTCTAGTCCCACTCCTTGACAAAATCCGAAAGGCCCTTGTTGACCACACTCTAGTCTATTTTTTAGACAAACCCTCCCTAAATGGGAGGGTGTACTTTTTTTATATTTTTTTTTTTGTTTTTTTTTGTACTTTTGTCTTGTGGTTGTTTTTTTTTTTTTTTTTTTTTTTATTAAGTTTGTAATGTTTGTGTTTTGTATATTTTTTTGTAATGTTAGTAATGTTGTGTATACTTAATTAATAGTTGTCTATATGACGTTATAAAAAAAGATGACGTTGACTCATTTTTGTGTATACTTAATTAATAATTGCCTATATGACGTTATAAAAAAAGATGACGTTGACTTATTTGCATTTATAAACTAATGTTTGTAATGTTTTTGTGTTGTGTATAGTTAATTAATAATTGCCTATATGACGTTATAAAAAAATATGACGTTATAAAAAAAATGGCGTTATAAAAAAAGATGACGTTAACTCATTTTTGTGTATACTTAATTAATAATTGCCTATATGACGTTATAAAAAAATAGGACGTTATAAAAAAAGATGACGTTGACTCATTTGCATTTATAAACTACTACAAGATCAGTGTTTACACCTAAACTTAAATTATTTAAAAACAACAACTATTATTATAAAATTAAACGTCAACGTTAACATATTATTTAAAAACAACAATATCTACGACATATGAAGATTATTCATTTCGGTTAAAAGATCATGGAGCCGGGCACTTGACTGACAAGCGTGATCCTCATGATTCCTTGCCATTTCTAACTCCATTTCCAGCGCCTTTATTCTTTGCTTCAACAACTTGTTCTCATTTTTTGTAGCAACGCAGTTTGAGCAATGCGTTGAAGAAGAGGCTTGACTAAAGTGCTCTGCTTCAAATTCATCTTTCCACTTGAAGTATCGACACCCATAGTCGTTTGTACCGGATTACGACCCTGTATTGTCGAGATTATTTTACGTGGTTGTACGGTATACTCTGTCAATTCTTTAACCAACTCGAACTCATCATCATTTAATCGCATTGCATATGGCACACCATGCAGCGACTCTAACATTGGATGATTATGACTATCATCCTTCACTTTCAAAATCCAATATGATCTTCTTTTAAGATATCTCGCCACCAATTTGAATGGGCAACCGGTTTTACAGGTACTGGTATTCCGTTTTCCAATACCTTCGGGTGAATAAATCCCACCCTTTGTACACCCATAATTGATTTCGTTCATAATACCGTTTTCTGATTTAGTTCTTCTTTTAACAATCACAAAACCGAGTTCCCGAGCTATGTTTTGCACCCAATCCGTTAATTGCTCGTGAGATCCGAACCCCTGAAAAAACATTACGAACGCGTATGGTGACGTTTTTTTTAAAACTAACTTTTTTGTATAACAAAGAGTTTTTTTTATAACAAAATATTTTTTTTATCACAATTTTTTTTACAACTAACTTTTTTGTATAACAAAATGTTTTTTTTTATGACAAAATATTTTTTTATCACAATTTTTTTTACAACTAACTTTTTTATATAACAAAATGTTTTTTTTATAACAAAATATTTTTTAACAAAATACTTTTTAATACAAAAATACCTTTTAAATACATTTTTTTTAACAAAAATACTTTTTAATACATTTTTACAAATAATACTTTTTTTTACAAATAATACATTTTTTACAAATACTTTTTTTACAAATACTACTACTAATACTAATAATCCCACCCACCCACTTTTTTTACAATACTACTCCCACCCAAAACCAAAACCGGCCCATGGTTTCCTTTGATACTACTACCTCTGTCTCTACCCATCCCATCTCTCATTCACGATGAGATAATTCTCTCTCACCTCTTTCTCTCTCACCTCTTTCTCTCACTAATTTAGATCTAACACAGATCTAAATTTTGTTAGATCTGTGATGATTTTAGTGATGGTTTGAAGGTGGGTAAGTGTTGGTGATGGTTTACGGTGATGTTTCAGTTTCAGTTACGGTGGGTAAGTGATGTTTCTGTGGTGGTTTTTCAGTGATGTTTCTGTGATGATTTTCTGTGATGGTTTTTCAGTGATGTTTTTGTGATGATTTTCAAAGGCCCCCATGGGCCGGTTTTGGTTTTGGGTGGGAGTAGTATTGTAAAAAAAGTGGGTGGGTGGGATTATTAGTATTAGTAGTAGTATTGTAAAAAAAAGTATTTGTAAAAAAAGTATTATTTGTAAAAAATACTTTTAGATCTAAAGTGATGTTTATGTGTGATGTTTCAGTGATGTTTCTGTGATGATTATGTGAAAAAGTTTAGATCTAAAGTGATATTTATGTGATAAAAAGTTTAGATCTAAAGTGATGTTTCAGTGATGTTCATGTGATAAAAAGTTTAGATCTAAAGTGGTGTTTCAGTGATGTTTCTGTGATGATTATGTGATAAAAAGTTTAGATCTAAAGTGGTGTTTCAGTGTGTTTCACTTGTTGTGATACTGCTTTTTGTGTTTCACTTGTGATACTGCTTCTTTGTGTTTCACTTGTTGTGATACTGCTTCTTGTGGTTGCTTAGTTGTTCAGACTTGTGGTTGCTTAGTTGTTGTTTGTGATTCACACTTGTGTTTATAGTCCAGGATTGAATCCTGGGAATCCTTACTATTTGGCTTGTGATGTACCTTGATGGGAATCTGGCTTGTGATGTACCTTTTGAGAATCCTTCTGTTTGGCATGTGAACTTTTGAGAACTTGTGCAGTTTGGCATGTGAACTTTTGAGATATTGAGAATCCTGCAGTTTGGCTGTGTAACTTGTAAATTTTGTAGGGTTTAGGCAATGATGATTGGTTTACAATCTGAGCCGAGGCGATGACGAATGGTTTTTAAAACCGAATGGTATGGCGGAGTGATATTTTTATCACTTTCGCAACCTTCAAATCCGAGCCTTCTAAAAATTCCACATTTGGCGATGACGATAACAATTATCCGAGCCTTTTGTTTGTGTTTGTCTCAATACTGCAGTTGTGTTTGTGTTTGCAGCTGTGTTTGTGTTTGCAGTTGTGTTTGTGACAAAAAAAAGAGGACTTGGCGATGACGATAACGGGAAAAATCCGAGCCTGTGTTTGTCTCAATACTGCAGTTGTGTTGTGTTTTGTGTTTGCAGTTGTGTTTGTGTTTGTGACAAAAAAAAAAAAAAAAAAAAAAAAAAAAAAAAAAAAAAAAAAGAAAAACAAAAAAAAAAAAAAGAAAACCTTAAAGGACAAAACCTGCATGTGGGCCCCACTAGGGGAGGGTTTGCAGACCTAGGGTAGTAGTATACCGTTCGGTCAACACACCCCAATCCGAAATTATAGTAAAAGGGTAAAATTGTGGGCCCCTTGTGTAACGTGTAAAAAAAAGGCTTGGGTCATGAGTTACTTTTAGGTTTCTTTTTAAATTTTTGGTCAAATACAAAAAAATATATTGAATATTACCATTTTGTTAATTATGTGTACCAAATTATTATTTTTTTATTCTATGTATTGAATTTTTAAATTTCTATAATTGTGCGTATTTTGTGACTATTTTACCTTTTTATTATTATTATTTTTTTTTAATTTCGAAGATAGTCATTTTACACGGCAGAATAGTCACAAAATATACACAATGATCAAAATTTAAAAGTTCAGTATATACAATAAGAAAAAAGTAGTTGGCTACACACAATTACAAAAAATGTCAAGTTGGATATATATTTTTTTTGTCATTTGCCATAAACTATTTTAAAAATGTTTATTTGACAACTTTGGACATTATTTAATTTATATATATATATATATATATATATATATATATATATATATATATATATATATATATATATATATATATATATTGTGTTTCTTAGTGGATTTGCGTTCTCCTTAAAGTGGGCTTTGCAACGAACTAAAATAGTATCAAAATGAAGTTAATATGAACGAGATATTGTTTCTCTAAGCGAGTCACTTGAAACACAAAATGTGTTGCAAAAATGATTATTTGCAAACTTTGAACCGTATTTAACATATGTATATGCTGTAAATATGCGTGTTGGTGTTCTCCTTGAATAGAGCGTTGCAACGAAATAAAGATTGTCAAAATTGAGTTAATATGAATGATAAATTTTGTCTCAAAGTGAGTCACTTGAAACACAAAATAAGTTATAATTTAGAGGTTAGAATTTATTTTTTATGATTTTGAAACACTAAAGCATATGAATTACCTTACAGATCGATAAACGCTTAAAAATTACAACACAGGAATTACATTCAAAAATGTCAAACTGATTTAAACTACTCCAAACCAAGTTTATCCATGTCATTATAAAGCTCGTGAAGTATTGCAGATGGCTCAACTGTGTGGTTCTCGGGATGTCTTTCCATCTCTAGTGTTGCCTCTAGTATGTGTATCTTTGCCTCTAGTGTCTTTATATTTTCAACCAAGAACTTACAATTTAAGCACTTTTCTTTTGCAAGAGTCGATGCAGATTCAGAAGGTCCTGAAGAAGAACTTAGATGTGTTGAAGGTACAGGAGAAGAACTTAGACAAAGCCTAATGTAATCCTTCCTCATAAAAAATCCACATCCATGATCTCCGGTTCTTGGTTGTTACATTGTAAGGAAATCATAAGAAATGTCTTTTTGATAAGCAAATTATTTATCTATTACATAAAAGAAAAGAAAATAAATTTAGATAGTTTACCTTTGAACAAGGACATGAGTAGTATTGTCTACCATAATTTTGAGGTTTACATGATCTTCACAACACTGTATCTCCTTTTTCACAACGGCACAAAGGTTGATCATATCGTTCCATCTGTGGTGGGTGATTGAGGTGGTGGTGGTTGTTAGGATAAGATTGTGTAATGTGTTGGTTGGTGTTTGTGAGGATAAGAGTGTGTAAGTGTTTATGATGATAAGATCAGTTTTTATAAAAAAAAATACCATGTCATTGAGTAGTAATATCAATGCAAGAAAATTGCAAATGATTTGTCAAATCATGTCATATTTTGTGTAAAATTTTAAGCTTTCACGATTTTTGTCATTGAGTAGTTTTATCAATGTCAGAAAAAATCAAATAACTTGTCTAATCATGTCATATTTCGTGTGAAATTTTAAGCTTTCACGTAATATCATGAGTAGTTATATCCATGTTATTACTTATAAATTTCTGTATTCGCCACTTTGGACGAAGAACACATCTTCTTTGTGCTATTACACATGGTTTAAGACAAAAAAAATACTCCATCTGTTTCAAAATTATAGTCCACATTTCTCTTTTGGGATGTCTCAAAATAATTGTCCACTTTACTTTTTAAGTAAAAACTAGAGAATATATTAGTGGAATATTCTCTTTGATTGGTTGAGATTTATAGTAGTCACATTTTTATTAAACTGTGTGATTTCCATCTCATGACAATAATTTTAAGACAAAGTGAGTAATAAAATGAGACCATCAATTATTGAAACAAAAGACTTATTTTATCATTTTAGTTCCTCTTACAATGTCACTAAGCCTGAGAAAATCTAAATCTTATTTATCTTTTTCATTTAAAATATTATGTTTTTCGCATCTTAACATTTATAGTTTATCTTTTGAAAACGATGCAACACAACTAATTTAATCATTAAATGTGTTCTCGTTAAAAAATTATACGTAACCAGCATAAAATTGCAAATTTAGTCACTCACATATGGCGAAAGTGTAAAAACAACCCTGAGTAATAAAGGCATGCAAAAACGCCACTCACGTTACGGATAAGTGCAAAAAAGCCACTGAGAGCTACTTTTTGCTAACGTCCGTTAGTTATCCCGTTAGTCAAGGGTAAATACATATAAAATGACTAATATACCCCTTCATCTTCAAATACAATCCTCATTGGCTCTGCTACTCTAACTCATTACCACACTAACCCGACCACCTATTCAGATACAATTCTCAATGACATGTAGTTCCGGTTATATTACATCAATCGTCCTTGCCTTTGCACAATACGATAAGAACACAATACATTTTCCTGTTTACTTCAATAGTGTCTTTGGTTTTTTAAAAATGTATATCTGTTGTTAATGTTATGGATTTATAATTGTAGGTGGTCATATGGGAAATGTGAAAGAAGTAGAGGTGGATACTGAAACAGAAGATGAAGTGTTTGATGATGATGAGAGTGGTTCAGAGGATTTGAATTATAATCCAAACGATGATGAAGTGTTTGCTGATGATGATGAGCATATACTTGAAGATGTTTATGCAAGTAACTCTAATATGATCTGCACTAAAGAGTGTATAAATCATTCAATGTTTACGGAACATTATGCACTGCTTAGAGAGTATGCCTAAGAGTTGGTTAATCAAAATCCAGGCACCACTATTAGGCTTGATGTACAGCTAGAACCAAATCAATAGAGTTCAACAAGAACTTTTAAAAGGGCGTATGTGTGTTTGGGAGCTCTGAAACAAGGTTTCAAAGCTTGTGGCAGAGAATTCTTAGGATTAGATGGATCCTTCATGTCAGGTTCTTTTCCAGGTCAGTTACTAACAGCAGTTAGGATTGATGCAAACAATGGGATTTATCCAGTAGCATATGATGTAGTTGATGCACTAAATAAGTTAACTTAGTGTTGGTTTTTGAAACTACTAGGAGAGGATCTTGGTATACAAACCAACTGCAAGTTCACTTTCATTTCTGATAGGCAAAAGATGCACACTTCTGTTGGCATAAATATTACGATATTTAATCTAAACATTCTCTTCATGTTTTGATGATGACAAATATGTAAGTTACAACATATAACGTAAAGTGCTTAAGTTACTTGTGATCACAATTCATCTATGCATTCTTACGTCAACAAGCCTCGACATCTCAACGTCTCGAGTTTGCCTCAACAATCACTTAAGGTATGTACAAACAAATGTCTAATACATTTTATGATCAAAGGGATTCTATTTAAACATTACAAAGTTTATAAAATGATATAAACATGTCATATATTTTTGAAAAACAATTTTGGTAATTAAAGGAAAATGTTTAATTCGTAACAAATATATGAATTCAAAATTTTAACCAAAATCAGTTAGTTTTTCACCAAATAAACTTTCGCCAGAAAAGACAAAAATTGTTGACCGTTTCAGTAGGGCGGCCCCCTTAATAATTAAGGGGACCGGCCATACAATTAAGGGGACCGGCACGCTCCAGTTGTCAGAAATTTTTGCCTATAAATACTGGTTCATTTCTGCAATTTTTCCTCACCTTTTGCACGAAAATTTTCTGTCTCAATCCCTTCAAAACATCCTTCTAAATCCTTTGATCATAATATTATAAGTCTTTGTTTCAAGTGATCCAATTCTTCACCACTCAAAGTGCAAGAGAAGAATCCTCCCTATCATAAAACCAAAGATGTATTAGGATCTAGTTAGTGTTTATGTGAAGTTGTGAGTTATGTATATGTAATAAGTAGATCAAGATGATCTTACTTAGTAGTGAGTTTATGAGTGAGTAAGAAGTAGTGGGAAGAAGTAGTAGTGTGGAGAAGTCATGTAGCTGTGAAGAAGATGTGTAAATATGTAGTGGAGTATAGAAGAAGTTGTGAAGTAGTGAAGAAGTTGTGAAGTCGTGAAGCCATGAAGAAGTCGTGTAGAAGTTGTGAAGTGATTAAAGTTGTGAGATTGGTTCTAGCTACTATTAGAACTCGACATTTAGCTTAGTGTCGTTAATTGGTGTAAGCAAAAGTTGTGTAAGGTTTTCTCCGCCAAAAGGGAGCTTGTTCAGTAGTGAAGAAAACTCTCGAGTAGGCGACTCGGGGAGTGGAGTAGGGCAAAGAAGGTGTCCTTGTAGCCGAACCACTATAAATCATCGTGTTCGGTTTGCATTTTCTTTCTCGTATCTCTTTACATTTATTCTTGCACTTATCGCTTTATATATATACTTGCTAATATGTGTTGATAGTTGCTTATATTGTCATGATGATTAATTGTGTTATAGTTACAAGTTAATATGGTGATTGTGTATATAATTATATGATATGGTCTAATAGATTATTATTCACACTTTTTATATTGAGTTTAACTTGATAGATAATTTGATACAAAACATTTTAAGATTTTAAAAGGAAACGTATTCACATAAAGATCAACCAAAGCTCCATTCATAAAACTAAGTTTGGAAAACTAATCCAAAAGCTCATATATATAATTGATCATATTGATTATATGTTGTTTTCATACTAAACTCTAATTGAAGGTTTTTCAAACAAACAATTGAATAAATTCGAATCAACATTTTGAAATAAACTTTTTATAAACGAAAAAGAGGGGGAAAACTATTCAACCCCCCCCCCCCCCTTCTAGTTTTCCACAATTGGTACCAGAGTCAGGTCGCTCTAATTTTCAAAACAAATGGTTTTAAAAATTGAGTACGATCCATGTATCAAATTATCCATTAAGGAAGATTAAATATGTAAAGTGTTTTGTTGATTAACTTGTATTAATTTTGATGTTATATACACTAATTATACTAGCTCGAAATAATATCATGCTTAAAATAAGTGTTATATGTTCGGTGTCAAAATCAGAAAGTTACACACCTTTCCGAAAAGTCAGAAAATAATTTTTTACAAAAAATGAAATTTTGAGTACCAGATGGGCGGCCCCCTTAATTGTCTGGGCGGCCCCTTAAATACTGGACGGCCCCCTTAAATATTTAAGGGGTCCGCCTGTCTGTTCGCAGTTTTTTCGGAAACTTTGAAAAATCATATAAAAATAACCGTAACTTCGTAGAAGTCGCGCCAACCGGCGTTTTAAAGGTGATTGAGTCTACTTTCATTTAAAAATATTTACATGTAACCATTAGAAACTTAAATAAGTCAGAAAGTCAAAATACTTCACGGAAGTCTAATATTTAAAGTCTTGTTTTAATGTAAAACTTGCATCTTACCTTTTCCTTCGAGTTGGACATTCCTAGTCGGTATATCTTTGAAAAATTAAGAATTTATTCTTTCAAAATATTGATCTTAATTAAATTTTAAAATGGGTAGGAAACTATTTTATTTTCAAATAAAATCGAGCTAAGTAAACATTGGTATATATAACACACAAAACGACGACAAGTGTTGTATGTGCTATGTGAACTCATTTGTGATTCTATTTTGTTAATAGAGTATATTAGATAATCATTGCTATTTGTAATTTAGCTATTTGAATATCTTAGCATATGTGTCATGTTCTCTATTAATTCGTAACTAGTTGTCCGTTTTTGCCTAACTAGATCTTATGCTATATTTCTTACGTTAAGTTTGCATAACTAGTCTTGTATTGCATATAGGTATAGATGGCTTAATGTTACTTAAACATCATGTAAATGAGTTAAATCTAGTCACCTAAATATTTCAAACATTTTAATCTATTCTTAACAACACACTTAAATATTTTCAACAAATTACCTTATTTTACATTAAGTTGTTTAATAAGAGATATTGAATAATTGTAAAACATTAGTAGTTATATAAATGAAAAAGTATCTTCAAAATGTAAGTGTGTTCTTTATAAGTAACAATGAAGAGTCTTTCACATAAACAATACATATAACAATCATGAAGTAATAAGTCAAATTTCAATCATTCACTAACCTCACTCATAAATAATCTTAGGATTAATGGAACACACTATCAAAATGCCTATTTATTTTAAATGAGTGTTTGTGAGGGTCAAGAAAGATCTTGATATTATATCAATTCATTATTCAAATTATGGTTGATATATTCATCAAATCTAATTGACATGTTTTTTAGTGTGGACAAGAAATTGGATTGTTATTTGTTTAGTTTTAAGATTACATCAAATTTTAATAAAAGATATAGTCTTGAATCTACATACTCAATCACACTAGATTGATATGAAAATATTTACATCCTTTGTAGATGAAAAGAATATGCATTGGATCATAACTCACACTTGTGTTGATAATGTCATATTGAATCTACTTGTCCAATAGTTGTGTTCCAAATATTAGAATAACATGTTTAACACATACATAAAATATACAATGAAGTAGGATTGACGACTTGGATGTTTCGTCCGAAATATTCAAGCAATTTACATTATGATGTAATGGATAAATGTGTCATATCCGAAAAACCAAACATAAGAACTAACAACATATGTAAACTTTGCTCACACTACTTATAATCATCACGTCAAGATAAAATACATATTTAAGAATAATACACACTATATATTATATGTATTTCATTTTCTTTGTAGCATGAATGGTTGTGTTACAAGATAATGCACTACACTTTTCTTTTTGAAATAATATAAGTTATTAGAATTGAAAAATAACCTGTCACTATACATAAACAAGTAAAATTTATTTTTCAAATACTAGTTAAATTATGATATATAACAATGGCAAAAATCATAAAAAATAATATTTGTTTAAGAATATATTAATGTCTTTTTTTGATTTGAGAATCACAAACTCATTTAAGATAAATAATCTTAATGAGATTCATCTCACAAGATATGCTAAGGAGCACTCTTAAAGTCTAACACATTTATTAAATCAAGTAATATGCCATCAAAACCAATAACCGGTAAATCATGAACAAAAGATTAAAACTTTGCGTTTACTCTTATCTAAACATTCAACACATCTATATTGGGATAGCGAGTAAAATATATCATGTAGATTTACCTTCATAAAAACATGATGTTTGAGTCACATTAAGCCAAGTATTAGTGAATCAAGCAAACTTCATATTTGGTATTCTTCGATAGGTAAATTTAGGAACTCAATTTCTTCTAAAAAGAGAATGACTACTGGAGAATCTATTGACTAGAAATTCAATTTAACCTAACGGTTGAATTGCTTCTATGTGAGAAGTTGGGTGTGTGTAACCCGTAAAAATGGTCGTGTTTAGCCTGAATTGAGCACCACTAGTAATAGTCTCATACTCATTCTCCAACTTGATTAAATTGCTCTTCCTAAATATACCTAACGCTAGTTTACTCTTATGAACTTTGTTTCTCATTAGATTATGTTATTCCTAGATTTATGGCATATCGCATATATGTTGTTTCTAGATATTTATTTGCTCCTATGTGATTTGATTGTATGCCTTTACATGCTTAACTCTATGTCCGGATGAGCACGAATTTAATGGGAAGGGAAAACACACTTACTCACATATATCCTTCTACCTGACACTCAAACCTCATAACCCTTCTTCAGTACATCCTCAAACCACCCATGTGAAATGAAAAACCAAATCATCCTTTATACTACCAATCTCGAGTCATCCACCATTTCCATGCCCTCAAAATTTACCTTCCTAAACCACACCTTTCCTACACTATAAATACATCTCCTTCATCCTTAATGATCATCCAACCAAACATGTTATCCCCCAACAATCCAAGATCTAAACTCTCAAGAGTTGCTAAGATCTCCATAAAACCCGTTTGGAGGAGAAAAATTGACTCTTGTCAAAGCTCAAGTGATGTTGTTCTAAATCAACCAATACCCAAATCTTATGCTCATACAAATAACCCATCTCACAAACAAAGCCAAACACCCATGCTTGGTTCCACCAATGCTTCCTCTCATGATGAGCATGCACAATCCCAAAACAACAATCCAAACCTCATCACCAATGCTTCACTTGTTGCTCATTCAACACAAACACCATCCCCTCATGAAGCCTATCTTCTATCCATATCATGCTTTCATGATTACCCAAGCTCAAACATGTCTCCACCACCAAGAGTGTCACCACCACACCCTATAACTTCACATGCCATTCCTATGTTGCATGTCCAATCATCCATCCCTAATAACAACCACATTCCACCATCATCACCTTCCTCCAAACACTTGAAGTTCATTGAAGAACTCAAGGAAGCCCATGAGCTTTATGCTCTTCTTACCTTACACCTTGCTCAATGCAACTTGGAACAACTTTCCTCTAGCTCTCCTTCATCACCCCACAACTTGAATCAAGTTGAAAAACAAGTCAACAATTGACCTTGTTACATCTTTCTCTTAAAAACCATTACATTCAATGAACACTTCACTTGGATTGAATATCTTCTCACTAGATCACATTCAATACCCTCACTTGAACAACATCCAAAACCTCAATCAACCTCTTCCGCTCCTAACTCTACACCTCTAAACTCTCCAACACTCATGCACCCAAACATATACCTCCTGTAATGGTTAAGTAATTTTATAAATTTTCTTGTAATTTTCTAAGTTAATTTAGTATTAATATTAATTAAAAGTAGTTTAATTAAGGTAAATAGTTTTCAATTTATAAAAAACTCACAAAAAGACAAAAACATTTATTTTTATTTTTTTATACTTTCTTCAAGTTCTAATTTAGGTTTAGAAAATATTTTTGCAACTTTTTAGTTTAATTTGTAATAGTTATAATTTTTAGTTAATTTAAATTAGACTTTAATTTAGTTTTTAAATAGTTTTATTAATTAAATAATATTTAAATAGTATTTTAATCATTTTCATAATTTCATTTTCATTTTTAATTTTAAGTTTTAAAAAGTGTCAAAAGCACCCCCTGTAGTTTGATAAATACCAAAATCCCACTTTTTCAGTCCGATTGCGTAAATCTGAATTGTGAATACGTGTATATATCTGTTATCTGATTTTTGTGAATATTATATCTGTGTACAAATACCAAAATAACAGTAGCAATATCAACTCCACATCACCTGGCTACTGTCCTCAGTGCCACTTTCTCAAAAACGATTTCAAACGACACTATTTCAATCTCGCTGGGACTTTAACGACCCGGGAATACACTATACTATCACCGGAGTATTGATTCTAGGCTGTCTTTGACTTATTGACCCTTGTCAATAATAATCTGACGGTTCGGGCTCAATCAAAATTTGGCGCCGCTGCCGGGGAGGTTGTTGCGTGTTTTATAAAATCGTTTTAAGTTAAGTGGTTTTCAAAACCCTCCCTGTACAAATTTCTCACAAATTTGTAAAAAGATTTTGTAAAAACATAATCATATCAAAAACGTTCATTAACACTTCTCCTGAAGTGTTGAAAACACCAAAAAAATTAAAAACAATCAAAAACAAACTGTGAAGTTAAATTACTTCGTGTTCTTTAAGATTACAACCTGAAACAGTTGGTTTAAGGTAAGTTCTGACATTAAATTGCGAACTGAAGAGGAAACCTATTTACTTCCTCCCGCCAGCCTGCGAGTAATCTTAAAGGGACGATTTCGGTTAACGAATCAGTTCCAAAAATATTTCCCAAGTTTTCTGCACACACACCCATAAGCCTAAAGCAGTTTTTCAAATTGATTAATAAACCCATAATAAGTTCCCAAACTTAAGATTAAAACTTGCCTTTATATCCCTGTGAGTGGTGTACCTTTTTCAAAGAAGCCATTCACTTGTGATTTCTGGTTTAAGTTCACTGTAGTTTTGCCTCGAATTTGTTTTGAAAAATTGTTTTTGGTGCATGTGCACTAAACATGTTTCCCGAAAATACCAAAAATATTCACCATTACCCTATCACCTTTTTGATTCTTCATCCCTTTACCCTCTATCCTTTTGATTCTAACTTCTTTCACGTGTCTCGTAATTAATGGCATCTCTCGATGACGATTTCTTTGAACAAAGGGCCTATGAGAGCAACATTGAAAAACTTATGGCCTTGTCAAAGATATCGAGATGTCGTGTTGATTATGATGAACCTTCGATTCCTATTCCCTCTCCAATAAGGGAAATGGAACGAGAAACCGTGGTGACAAAGGACCCTGTACTTTCCTCTGACTATGAAAGTACTAAATACGTCCAACCTACGGTTTTCCAAAAATCTAAGCTCCCAATTGCTCCCAACCTTTCACGATATACGGTTATACACAAAAACCAAGAGCTTAGAGCTGTGACTGAAAATAACGGCTTACCTAATCTTCATATTCAAAAACCCGAGACCATAACGGAAGTGGTGGATATTGCTAGCTCTAAGAGCACACCACTTGTCCCACCTCCAACTTTTGTTCCTTGTGTAGGTTGTGGCGAGCCACTTTTCGGTTTTCCATGTCGTTGGTGTACATGTGTACAATGTGGTAACGATATTCGAGACGGGAGTTGTTGTTTTGTGGTTCGAGGAATTCATTTGCTTATGATCCTAACCAGAACTCATTCAACAACTCCTCAAATTTTTCCAACTACCCATCACATTCATACGAGCAAGAATCATATTATCCAAATCTCAATAATGCTTCGTATCAAAATATACCAAACCAGACTCAACAGTTTTACTGTTGTGAGTATTGTGGAGGCCCTCACTACAGCTCTGATTGTCAAATTAGGGATCAGTTTGTCTATGAACAGGTTCCTTGTAACAATCATGAATTTGGTTTTAACCAGCCCTCACAATACACAATCCCTCAACCACCGCCTCAAGACGAGTTAGCTAGAGCTGAATTGATTACTAAAATAATTATGAATCAAACTCAATTCAACAAGAATATTCAAGATAGTATAAACTGTCTTAAGGATTTGATTCTTAGAAAACAAAAGCCTCCTGTTAACTCATTTTATTATGAGGATGAAAGTGATGAGGATGAGCCATTTCAAGAGGTAAAACCTAAGAAAATTTCAGATATCTTGCCAATGGGGGACAAGGAAGTCAAAAGCAATCCTCTTGAGGAGATTGATAACCTTGTCCCAATCCCAAAGGTATCTGAGAAACCTCTTGAAACTGCTTTAGTAGAAATACAGGGAGAAAAGAATATGATTGAATCTCTAGCAGTGGAAATCATGGAACTTGTAGAAACCATGACTGCTAGTCCTTCTCAACTCCCTCAGTCTACTGTTATCACACCCGAAGTTCACACTCACTCTCTAATCATGGGGGATGAGCATCTTAGCACTATTCCTAATAAGGAATCGGACGAATTAATAAAGTCTAGTGCTGAGATCCTTGTCCCAATCCCAAGGGAGTCACAGGGAACTTCTGATCTTATGTGTGATCTACCTGCTCACCCTGAAAATCCAAAAGATCATTTTGAGACTTTCTCCGATTTTAATGATGATTGACCCTCTTATTGAGGAGTTCACAAATGAACTTACTCACATCAATCCACTTCCTTTGGGAAATGATGATGGTCTCCTTGATCTTGAAGCCGATATGGGAGAAACTGAAAATCTTTTAAACTCTAATCCCGACATCGAGCTTAGTACTTCACATGCTGATGAAAATTCTTTATCTTATGGAGACATTAGTTATGTGGAAGATTTACCTTCTCAGCAAGTGAGCTTAGAAGAAGAGAATGATGAGATTGCTATTGAAATCAAAGATGAAGCACTTCGTGCAACATTAGTGAAAGTCAATCTCCTCATTTCTAAAATTGAGGCTTTCAAAGAGAAACCTATTTCATCTCCTATCCCCATAAAGGATAGTGACATTCTCTCCGATGACCCTATACCAGAATTTGAAGCCTTTACTTTTGATCCTATGGGAGAGAAGATTAGTGGCATTACCACTTCTCATTCTCATAATTCTCTCCCTGATTATGAATCATTTACCTTCGGTGAGTTCTCCTGTGAACTCACGCACATCAATCCAGAATATGATTCATTCACAATTGATGAGTTCTCCTGTGAACTCACTCATATCATGACTCCTCCGGAGTATGATGACCCGGGGGGAGATGCACTCAATCCTGAGAATATGCAAATTCCCACCCACCCTCCCGGGATGTTTTCGAGCTTACCCTTTGAAATCCAAACTCAGGCTATTGAGCCTCCTCTTGAGGAAGAAGATCAACTCATGATTTTTATCATGATTTTCTTCCTTTTCTTCACCTATAAGGTGACCTCTTCTCTTCTTCACTCCTTTGGGAGTGAGGACACTATATTTGATCCCGGCATTTTCATGTATCATTATCTTGAGCCGGATACTTATCTCATCGGTGTGGAACTTTCACGTGCTTCATATGTTTGTCCAAACATCTTGAATGAAAGTCCGATTGAGATTGTTTCTTCCACATCATGCTTCCCCAAGGACAAATGAATTCGGGGTCGAGTCAAGCTAGCGACTCGGTAAACAAAAACAATAGCATGCTTATAGGGTTTTCACCCTAAGTGTGGGGGAGTCCCCCATACTATGGTTACAAGAGTGAAAATACAAAATGGTGTTTTCCACGCGTAGCTTGTAATGTTGCCCTTTTACGTTCAAAATGTCGGCATAATAGCCGGGATTTTGAATATTGAGGACAATATTCATGCTTAGTGTGGGGGGGGGGGGGGGGGTATTCGCTATTCTAGCGAATTTTATCACATTTTACTATATAATACCCCCGTTTTAGCCAAAATTTCAAAAATTTTAAATTTTTTTTCACTGGTGCTTCAAAATTTTTGTGGTAATCAGTCCGCCTTGTCTAACCAACAAAAGGGATTGGCTAGTCCAGGAGCAAACGACTCTTGGTAAAGACATCTCAAATCCGTTTATGGCTTGCAATTTGCCCAAAATTGTATGGTTCATCAACTCCCCAAAAACAAATGAGTTGGCTAGCCCGCAAGATTATGGCTTGTGGTAAAGGCCGTGGAAAAACCATAATTGGTAATCAGCTCACCAAGATGTTAACTATTCCATCAAGAGTTGGCTAGTCCAGAAGCAAACGGCTTTTGGTAAAGACTAATCAAATCCGTTGACAGCTGGTGGTTTGCTCAAAATCACACGGTTATCAGGTGTGCCACAGTTCTTACACCTGGCTACTCCAGAAGTGATGGCTTTTGGTAAAGAGTTTCAAATCCATTAATTTTTCTCAAAAGATTGCTAGGAACTAGCAATAGTTTAGTGTGGGGGATTGATGAGTGTGTAAATACTCATAATTTTTGTCTTTTATGAACTGCCAAAATATCCAAAAACACTCAAATACGCATCAAAATACAGAAATTATCCCAAAAGTGTGTTTTATATGTTTTAGATGCAAAATGTTTAAAAACAAATGAAAAACGAACAAAGTTTGCACAATTGGCAGTTTCAGTCCCTCAAGTTTCAAAAATTGACAAAACTAGTCCCTGAAGTTTTAAAACAAAAGAAAAGTCAACCCAAGGCATTTAAAAGTGAAATATGATCAAAAACGATCCTTGGGTAAAAAGTTTGAGAAAATTACACATTTGGTCCCTCAAAATCCAAAATTGGCAAGAAAGGTCCCTGGATTTTCAGATAATGGCAAATTTGGTCCCCGGTGGGGTATTTTTGAAAAGAAAATCAATTTTTGTCCTTGGGAAATAAAAAGTTATCAAAAATTGGTCCCTGGTGCAAAGTTTGGAAAAATTACAGTTTTAGTCCCTAAACTTTGCAAATTGACACATTTGGCCCCCGGGAATTTTAAAAGTGGAATTTAGCCATTGTGTTTTTGGTACTTGGCAAGAATAATCCTTATTATGATATTGGTAACTTGGCAGGATCAGTCCCTTAGCTTTTGGTAAATTACAAAAATGATCCTTGTGTTTTACAATTTCCAAACCAAACGTACCCTATTTGTAAATACTCCCCAAATCCAATATCAAAAATAGCCCACCAAGCCCACCTCTTTTATTTTTACCCAAGCCCACCTCTGAGCCCAAAAAAACCCACAGAACCGTTTTAAATAACACACCCCAGGGTTGACTCCGGTCAAACCCACCCTTCTTCCCCTTTTACCTCCAAAACCACACCCACAAAACCAGACCTGGTTTCCCCCCCTTGCACCACTTGCACCCTGCACCACCACCCTTATCCTATCCCTTCACTCACCCCAAGAACCCATCACATCTTACCCCCCCTAGTCTGCTTCCACATACCATATTGCACCATAAATCCTTTTCCCGCCAATTTTGGGAAGTGAGCAAAAGTGAACCAAATTGCAACCAAGTTGGTGGGAAAGACCTAATGGGACCCACAAGCTCAAGAAGGTGTATAAAATGGAAGAGAGAAGCAGAAGGAAAGTAGTAATTAGGAGTAGTGTAATTTTAGGGCACGAATTAGTGTGATTTAAATTCTCAGTTGTAATCTTTATTTGAATTCAGTTGTACTAAGTTAATTTCATGTAATGTAAACTTTCCTTAAGGTTTATTGCAAGCTTTCTTTTATAAAATCCCATTTTGGCAATTTTGAGTAGAATTGACAACTTTGCTCAAGTTTGTTTTATGTGATGTTTTACTGTTAATTTAGCCTAATTCAAGTCTCTAATGAGCTTTTATAAGATTTAAAATCATTAAAACCAGTTTGAGTTCAAGATTAGATAAATTCACATAAATACCTAATAAATAGTTGAAAAATGAAAAATCACTGGAAAAGAAAGAAGAAGCAGGTTTGGAGCATGGTGATGGAAGTTTTAATGGGCTAGAACCTCAAGGGAGGTAATAGGGATGTGATTTGGTTTCTGGAACATCATTTGTCTCAGCCTATGGAATTGTAAGACTTGTCTTAAATTCTTGCATAACTTGTTTTGAGTAGTAGTAGTTGTTGTTTTTCTTTTTTACTTTTTCTGATTCATTTAAGTTTTTTAATGTTAAAGTAAGTTTATTGCTTAGGTTTTAGGTTTAAATTGTAGGATTGCCTTGAATAATCCATTTTCAGTTTCTTAAAGGGGTGTTTGGAATTGTTAACTTGAAGGTGTTGTGATTGTTCTTTGTGACAAAATCTTATTTAGACAACTCACCTAAGTCCTAATTAAGTCTAAACAGTCCTTACTTTGCCCATTTTCATAGCAAAAAGTCAAATCACCCCCAATTCTACCCAACAGTTAACTGTTGGGTCAGTTGGGTCCAAAAACCAACCCATTTTGCTTGGAACATTCCCTAGAAACTTTGTTTAGTCCCTTTTTAGCTTAAAACATCAATTTAAGTCAGTTTAGTAAGATAGAAATCCACCAAAGTCAAAAATCCAAGTTTTTTTTAATATAAAAGTCAAATTTGCACTCTTCCAATTTTTCTCATAATAGCTTGAATTTTCCTGATTTGTTTATTTGTAATTAGGCCTTGTGCTTTTTAGATTAAGTTGTCTCCCAGCTCAGCTTTATTTTCCCCCCCTCCTTTCATTTTTAGCAATTTTTGAGTGGGTCCCACAGCCCTCAAAAGAGGACTGCAGGGCAAGAGCTGCCCTGTGCAGCAGTTACACCACCCCAAACCACCCATTTTGGTGGTGGTTTGTGGCTACCACAGTGGTTCCCAAACCCTAGGTTTAGTTCTTCCCAACCCCCTCCTACCAGGGATTCTATTTTGACCAATACCTTGACCCCTAGACAAGTGGACCCCACCTAGATTTCATCTTAAAGTCTGTCCCCAGTTTGTGGCAATTTTCATTGTGCTCAACTGCTTATTAGGTTTGTTCCAGCTTATTTGTGTTGGTTACTAGTTGTATCTGGATTATTTGAGTGTATTTTGCTTATGTGTATCTTTTTTCACCATTGTGGACCCCACCTTAGGTCATTTGACCTTATTTGACCACACAGTCAACCAAAGTCAACTGTATAAGTTAAGGGGGTGTCACAGCTTATCTATAAGCTAATTTTCAAAGTGTTTTCACAAAAGTCTTTCATATTCAGTAGTAAAACAAGTTTGTAAAAGAAAAAAATCCAAAAACATCAAGTTTAAAAAAGTGATAGTTTCTATTTAATTCAACTTAATTCTAATTTTCATTTTTAGATTTTAATTAAGTACCTATTGTTTTTATATTTTTATTAAATACCTTATATAGTAAAGTAATTTTGGTAAAATTTTCAGATTTTTATATTGCATTTAGTATTGATTAGATTTAATTTTAGTTTTCTTTATTATTAATTAATATCAAGTATTAAATAGCTTATTTAGTTTTTATAAGGTTAAATTTAGTTTTTATATTTTTCCTAGTTCTAATATAGTATAATAAGTTTTTAGAAAATAAATTTTGAGATTCTACTGTTCATTTTCTATTTTTCTTATTCTATTTGTTTAAAATAGACTTAAGTTAATTAAAAGGTAAATAATTAGTTGTTTAATCTTAAAACATAATTTTTAGAGTTTTTATAATTTTGTAGGATTCCTGTAATGGTTAAGTAATTTTATAAATTTTCTTGTAATTTTCTAAGTTAATTTAGTATTAATATTAATTAAAAGTAGTTTAATTAGTTTAATTAAGTTAAATAGTTTTCAATTTATAAAAAACTCACAAAAAGACAAAAACATTTATTTTTATTTTTTTATACTTTCTTCAAGTTCTAATTTAGGTTTAGAAAATATTTTTGCAACTTTTTAGTTTAATTTGTAATAGTTATAATTTTTAGTTAATTTAAATTAGACTTTAATTTAGTTTTTAAATAGTTTTATTAATTAAATAATATTTAAATAGTATTTTAATCATTTTCATAATTTCATTTTCATTTTTAATTTTAAGTTTTAAAAAGTGTCAAAAGCACCCCCTGTAGTTTGATAAATACCAAAATCCCACTTTTTCAGTCCGATTGCGTAAATCTGAATTGTGAATACGTGTATATATCTGTTATCTGATTTTTGTGAATATTATATCTGTGTACAAATACCAAAATAACAGTAGCAATATCAACTCCACATCACCTGGCTACTGTCCTCAGTGCCACTTTCTCAAAAACGATTTCAAACGACACCATTTCAATCTCGCTGGGACTTTAACGACCCGGGAATACACTATACTATCACCGGAGTATTGATTCTAGGCTGTCTTTGACTTATTGACCCTTGTCAATAATAATCTGACGGTTCGGGCTCAATCAAAATTTGGCGCCGCTGCCGGGGAGGTTGTTGCGTGTTTTATAAAATCGTTTTAAGTTAAGTGGTTTTCAAAACCCTCCCTGTACAAATTTCTCACAAATTTGTAAAAAGATTTTGTAAAAACATAATCATATCAAAAACGTTCATTAACACTTCTCCTGAAGTGTTGAAAACACCAAAAAAATTAAAAACAATCAAAAACAAACTGTGAAGTTAAATTACTTCGTGTTCTTTAAGATTACAACCTGAAACAGTTGGTTTAAGGTAAGTTCTGACATTAAATTGCGAACTGAAGAGGAAACCTATTTACTTCCTCCCGCCAGCCTGCGAGTAATCTTAAAGGGACGATTTCGGTTAACGAATCAGTTCCAAAAATATTTCCCAAGTTTTCTGCACATACACCCATAAGCCTAAAGCAGTTTTTCAAATTGATTAATAAACCCATAATAAGTTCCCAAACTTAAGATTAAAACTTGCCTTTATATCCCTGTGAGTGGTGTACCTTTTTCAAAGAAGCCATTCACTTGTGATTTCTGGTTTAAGTTCACTGTGGTTTTGCCTCGAATTTGTTTTGAAAATTTGTTTTTGGTGCATGTGCACTAAACATGTTTCCCGAAAATACCAAAAATATTCACCTTTACCCTCTCACCTTTTTGATTCTTCATCCCTTTACCCTCTATCCTTTTGATTCTAACTTCTTTCACGTGTCCTGTAATTAATGGCATCTCTCGATGACGATTTCTTTGAACAAAGGGCCTATGAGAGCAACATTGAAAAACTTATGGCCTTGTCAAAGATATCGAGATGTTGTGTTGATTATGATGAACCTTCGATTCCTATTCCCTCTCCAACAAGGGAAATGGAACGAGAAACCGTAGTGACAAAGGACCCTGTACTTTCCTCTGACTATGAAAGTACTAAATACGTCCAACCTACGGTTTTCCAAAAATCTAAGCTCCCAATTGCTCCCAACCTTTCACGATATACGGTTATACACAAAAACCAAGAGCTTAGAGCTGTGACTGAAAATAACGGCTTACCTAATCTTCACATTCAAAAACCCGAGACCATAACGGAAGTGGTGGATATTGCTAGCTCTAAGAGCACACCACTTGTCCCACCTCCAGCTTTTGTTCCTTGTGTAGGTTGTGGTGAGCCACTTTTCGGTTTTCCATGTCGTTGGTGTACATGTGTACAATGTGGTAACGATATTCGAGACGGGAGTTGTTTGTTTTGTGGTTCGAGGAATTCATTTGCTTATGATCCTAACCAGAACTCATTCAACAACTCCTCAAATTTTCCCAACTACCCATCACATTCATACGAGCAAGAATCATATTATCCAAATCTCAATAATGCTTCGTATCAAAATACACCAAACCAGACTCAACAGTTTTACTGTTGTGAGTATTGTGGAGGCCCTCACTACAGCTCTGATTGTCAAATTAGGGATCAGTTTGTCTATGAACAGGTTCCTTGTAACAATCATGAATTTGGTTTTAACCAGCCCTCACAATACACAATCCCTCAACCACCGCCTCAAGACGAGTTAGCTAGAGCTGAATTGATTACTAAAATAATTATGAATCAAACTCAATTCAACAAGAATATTCAAGATAGTATAAACTGTCTTAAGGATTTGATTATTAGAAAACAAAAGCCTCCTGTTAACTCATTTTATTATGAGGATGAAAGTGATGAGGATGAGCCATTTCAAGAGGTAAAACCTAAGAAAATTTCAGATATCTTGCCAATGGGGGACAAGGAAGTCAAAAGCAATCCTCTTGAGGAGATTGATAACCTTGTCCCAATCCCAAAGGTATCTGAGAAACCTCTTGAAACTGCTTCAGTAGAAATACAGGGAGAAAAGAATATGATTGAATCTCTAGCAGTGGAAATCATGGAACTTGTAGAAACCATGACTGCTAGTCCTTCTCAACTCCCTCAGTCTACTGTTATCACACCCGAAGTTCACACTCACTCTCTAATCATGGGGGATGAGCATCTTAGCACTATTCCTAATAAGGAATCGGACAAATTAATAAAGTCTAGTGCTGAGATCCTTGTCCCAATCCCAAGAGAGTCACAGGGAACTTCTGATCTTATGTGTGATCTACCTGCTCACCCTGAAAATCCAAAAGATCATTTTGAGACTTTCTCCGATTTTAATGATGATTGTACATCTTATGGAGAAGTTGAGTATGAGGAGGCACCATTGCCTCATTCGGATGTTGACCCTCTTATTGAGGAGTTCACAAACGAACTTACTCACATCAATCCACTTCCTTTGGGAAATGATGATGGTCTCCTTGATCTTGAAGCCGATATGGGAGAAACTGAAAATCTTTTAAACTCTAATCCCGACATCGAGCTTAGTACTTCACATGCTGATGAAAATTCTTTATCTTCTGGAGACATCAGTTATGTGAAAGATTTACCTTCTCAGCAAGTGAGCTTAGAAGAAGAGAATGATGAGATTGCTATTGAAATCAAAGATGAAGCACTTCGTGCAACATTAGTGAAAGTCAATCTCCTCATTTCTAAAATTGAGGCTTTCAAAGAGAAACCTATTTCATCTCCTATCCCCATAAAGGATAGTGACATTCTCTCCGATGACCCTATACCGGAATTTGAAGCCTTTACTTTTGATCCTATGGGAGAGAAGATTAGTGGCATTACCACTTCTCATTCTCATAATTCTATCCCTGATTATGAATCATTTACCTTCGGTGAGTTCTCCTGTGAACTCACGCACATCAATCCAGAATATGATTCATTCACATTTGATGAGTTCTCCTGTGAACTCACTCATATCATGACTCCTCCGGAGTATGATGACCCGGGGGGAGATGCACTCAATCCTGAGAATATGCAAATTCCCACCCACCCTCCCGGGATGTTTTCGAGCTTACCCTTTGAAATCCAAACTCAGGCTATTGAGCCTCCTCTTGAGGAAGAAGATCAACTCATGATTTTTATCATGATTTTCTTCCTTTTCTTCACCTATAAGGTGACCTCTTCTCTTCTTCACTCCTTTGGGAGTGAGGACACTATATTTGATCCCGGCATTTTCATGTATCATTATCTTGAGCCGGATACTTATCTCATCGGTGTGGAACTTTCACGTGCTTCATATGTTTGTCCAAACATCTTGAATGAAAGTCCGATTGAGATTGTTTCTTCCACATCATGCTTCCCCAAGGACAAATGAATTCGGGGTCGAGTCAAGCTAGCGACTCGGTAAACAAAAACAATAGCATGCTTATAGGGTTTTCACCCTAAGTATGGGGGAGTCCCCCATACTATGGTTACAAGAGTGAAAATACAAAATGGTGTTTTCCACGCTTAGCTTGTAATGTTGCCCTTTTACGTTCAAAATGTCGGCATAATAGCCGGGATTTTGAATATTGAGGACAATATTCATGCTTAGTGTGGGGGGGTATTCGCTATTCTAGCGAATTTTATCACATTTTACTATATAATACCCTCGTTTTAACCAAAATTTCAAAAATTTTAAATTTTTTTTCACTGGTGCTTCAAAATTTTTGTGGTAATCAGTCCGCCTTGTCTAACCAACAAAAGGGATTGGCTAGTCCAGGAGCAAACGGCTCTTGGTAAAGACATCTCAAATCCGTTTATGGCTTGCAATTTGCCCAAAATTGTATGGTTCATCAACTCCCCAAAAACAAATGAGTTGGCTAGCCCGCAAGATTATGGCTTGTGGTAAAGGCCGTGGAAAAACCATAATTGGTAATCAGCTCACCAAGATGTTAACTATTCCATCAAGAGTTGGCTAGTCCAGAAGCAAACGGCTTTTGGTAAAGACTAATCAAATCCGTTGACAGCTGGTGGTTTGCTCAAAATCACACGGTTATCAGGTGTGCCACAGTTCTTACACCTGGCTACTCCAGAAGTGATGGATTTTGGTAAAGAGTTTCAAATCCATTAATTTTTCTCAAAAGATTGCTAGGGACTAGCAATAGTTTAGTGTGGGGGATTGATGAGTGTGTAAATACTCATCATTTTTGTCTTATATGAACTGCCAAAACATCCAAAAACACTCAAATACGCATCAAAATACAGAAATTATCCCAAAAGTGTGTTTTATATGTTTTAGATGCAAAATGTTTAAAAACAAATGAAAAACGAACAAAGTTTGCACAATTGGCAGTTTCAGTCCCTCAAGTTTCAAAAATTGACAAAACTAGTCCCTGAAGTTTTAAAACGAAAGAAAAGTCAACCCAAGGCATTTAAAAGTGAAATATGATCAAAAACGATCCTTGGGTAAAAAGTTTGAGAAAATTACACATTTGGTCCCTCAAATTTCAAAATTGGCAAGAAAGGTCCCTGGATTTTCAGATAATGGCAAATTTGGTCCCCGGTGGGGTATTTTTGAAAATAAAATCAATTTTTGTCCTTGGGAAATAAAAAGTTATCAAAAATTGGTCCCTGGTGCAAAGTTTGGAAAAATTACACTTTTAGTCCCTAAACTTTGCAAATTGACACATTTGGCCCCCGGGAATTTTAAAAGTGGAATTTAGCCATTGTGTTTTTGGTACTTGGCAAGAATAATCCTTATTATGATATTGGTAACTTGGCAGGATCAGTCCCTTAGCTTTTGGTAAATTACAAAAATGATCCTTGTGTTTTACAATTTACAAACCAAACGTACCCTATTTGTAAATACTCCCCAAATCCAATATCAAAAATAGCCCACCAAGCCCACCTCTTTTATTTTTACCCAAGCCCACCTCTGAGCCCAAAAAAACCCACAGAACCGTTTTAAAAAACACACCCCAGGGTTGACTCTGGTCAAACCCACCCTTCTTCCCCTTTTACCTCCAAAACCACACCCACAAAACCAGACCTGGTTTCCCCCCCTTGCACCACTTGCACCCTGCACCACCACCCTTATCCTATCCCTTCACTCACCCCAAGAACCCATCACATCTCACCCCCCCTAGTCTGCTTCCACAGACCATATTGCACCATAAATCCTTTTCCCGCCAATTTTGGGAAGTGAGCAAAAGTGAACCAAATTGCAACCAAGTTGGTGGGAAAGACCTAATGGGACCCACAAGCTCAAGAAGGTGTATAAAATGGAAGAGAGAAGCAGAAGGAAAGTAGTAATTAGGAGTAGTGTAATTTTAGGGCACGAATTAGTGTGATTTAAATTCTCAGTTGTAATCTTTATTTGAATTCAGTTGTACTAAGTTAATTTCATGTAATGTAAACTTTCCTTAAGGTTTATTGCAAGCTTTCTTTTATAAAATCCCATTTTGGCAATTTTGAGTAGAATTGACAACTTTGCTCAAGTTTGTTTTATGTGATGTTTTACTGTTAATTTAGCCTAATTCAAGTCTCTAATGAGCTTTTATAAGATTTAAAATCATTAAAACCAGTTTGAGTTCAAGATTAGATAAATTCACATAAATACCTAATAAATAGTTGAAAAATGAAAAATCACTGGAAAAGAAAGAAGAAGCAGGTTTGGAGCATGGTGATGGAAGTTTTAATGGGCTAGAACCTCAAGGGAGGTAATAGGGATGTGATTTGGTTTCTGGAACATCATTTGTCTCAGCCTATGGAATTGTAAGACTTGTCTTAAATTCTTGCATAACTTGTTTTGAGTAGTAGTAGTTGTTGTTTTTCTTTTTTACTTTTTCTGATTCATTTAAGTTTTTTAATGTTAAAGTAAGTTTATTGCTTAGGTTTTAGGTTTAAATTGTAGGATTGCCTTGAATAATCCATTTTCAGTTTCTTAAAGGGGTGTTTGGAATTGTTAACTTGAAGGTGTTGTGATTGTTCTTTGTGACCAAATCTTATTTAGACAACTCACCTAAGTCCTAATTAAGTCCAAACAGTCCTTACTTTGCCCATTTTCATAGCAAAAAGTCAAATCACCCCCAATTCTACCCAACAGTTAACTGTTGGGTCAGTTGGGTCCAAAAACCAACCCATTTTGCTTGGAACATTCCCTAGAAACTTTGTTTAGTCCCTTTTTAGCTTAAAACATCAATTTAAGTCAGTTTAGTAAGATAGAAATCCACCAAAGTCAACAATCCAAGTTTTTTTTATATAAAAGTCAAATTTGCACTCTTCCAATTTTTCTCATAATAGCTTGAATTTTCCTGATTTGTTTATTTGTAATTAGGCCTTGTGCTTTTTAGATTAAGTTGTCTCCCAGCTTAGCTTTATTTCCCCCCCCCCCCTCCTTTCATTTTTAGCAATTTTTGAGTGGGTCCCACAGCCCTCAAAAGAGGACTGCAGGGCAAGAGCTGCCCTGTGCAGCAGTTACACCACCCCAAACCACCCATTTTGGTGGTGGTTTGTGGCCACCACAGTGGTTCCCAAACCCTAGGTTTAGTTCTTCCCAACCCCCCTCCTACCAGGGCTTCTATTTTGACCAATACCTTGACCCCTAGACAAGTGGACCCCACCTAGATTTCATCTTAAAGTCTGTCCCCAGTCTGTGGCAATTTTCATTGTGCTCAAGTGCTTATTAGGTTTGTTCCAGCTTATTTGTGTTGGTTACTAGTTGTATCTGGATTATTTGAGAGTATTTGGCTTATGTGTATCTGTTTTCACCATTGTGGACCCCACCTTAGGTCATTTGACCTTATTTGACCACACAGTCAACCAAAGTCAACTGTATAAGTTAAGGGGGTGTCACAGCTTATCTATAAGCTAATTTTCAAAGTGTTTTCACAAAAGTCTTTCATATTCAGTAGTAAAACAAGTTTGTAAAAGAAAAAATCCAAAAACATCAAGTTTAAAAAAGTGATAGTTTCTATTTAATTCAACTTAATTCTAATTTTCATTTTTAGATTTTAATTAAGTACCTAGTGTTTTTATATTTTTATTAAATACCTTATATAGTAAAGTAATTTTGGTAAAATTTTCAGATTTTTATATTACATTTAGTATTTATTAGATTTAATTTTAGTTTTCTTTATTATTAATTAATATCAAGTATTAAATAGCTTATTTAGTTTTTATAAAGTTAAATTTAGTTTTTATATTTTTCCTAGTTCTAATATAGTATAATAAGTTTTTAGAAAATAAATTTTGAGATTCTACTGTTCATTTTCTATTTTTCTTATTCTATTTGTTTAAAATAGACTTAAGTTAATTAAAAGGTAAATAATTAGTTGTTTAATCTTAAAACATAATTTTTAGAGGTTTTATAATTTTGTAGGATTCTTGTAATGGTTAAGTAATTTTATAAATTTTCTTGTAATTTTCTAAGTTAATTTAGTATTAATATTAATTAAAAGTAGTTTAATTAAGGTAAATAGTTTTCAATTTATAAAAAACTCACAAAAAGACAAAAACATTTATTTTTATTTTTTTATACTTTCTTCAAGTTCTAATTTAGGTTTAGAAAATATTTTTGCAACTTTTTAGTTTAATTTGTAATAGTTATAATTTTTAGTTAATTTAAATTAGACTTTAATTTAGTTTTTAAATAGTTTTATTAATTAAATAATATTTAAATAGTATTTTAATCATTTTCATAATTTCATTTTCATTTTTAATTTTAAGTTTTAAAAAGTGTCAAAAGCACCCCCTGTAGTTTGATAAATACCAAAATCCCACTTTTTCAGTCCGATTGCGTAAATCTGAATTGTGAATACGTGTATATATCTGTTATCTGATTTTTGTGAATATTATATCTGTGTACAAATACCAAAATAACAGTAGCAATATCAACTCCACATCACCTGGCTACTGTCCTCAGTGCCACTTTCTCAAAAACGATTTCAAACGACACTATTTCAATCTCGCTGGGACTTTAACGACCCGGGAATACACTATACTATCACCGGAGTATTGATTCTAGGCTGTCTTTGACTTATTGACCCTTGTCAATAATAATCTGACGGTTCGGGCTCAATCAATGTGCACTTGTCTACTAACTTTGTTTTGAAGGATTACTTCATCGCTCGATTCTTTGGTAGCCAAAACAAGTTTTGAGCATACACCAAGGGGGAGAATTAAGGTTGTTAGGATCAAGGCTTCACTTACGATGATGCAAGCTCGCCTTTTACATTCTATCTCAAGGGTTCAAGTATAGTTGAAGTCTCATCTAAGAGTGCACCTTTTTGCTTCGACAAAAGGGGGAGAAGAAGTGTAAACAAGTAACTTATACATTTTACTATGAGTTATAGTTTACATAGTTTGTCATCATCAAAAAGGGGGAGATTGTTGGCATGAATATTACGATATTTAATCTAAACATTCTCTTCATGTTTTGATGATGACAAAGATGTAAGTTACAACATATAACGTAAAGTGCTTAAGTTACTTGTGATCACCATTCATCTATGCATTCTTACGTCAACAAGCCTCGACATCTCAACGTCTCGAGTTTGCCTCAACAATCACTTAAGGTATGTACAAACAAATGTCTAATACATTTTATGATCAAAGGGATTCTATTTAAACATTACAAAGTTTATAAAATGATATAAACATGTCATATATTTTTGAAAAACAATTTTGGTAATTAAAGGAAAATGTTTAATTCATAAAAAATATATGAATTCAAATTTTTAACCAAAATCAGTTAGGTTTTCACCAAATAAACTTTCACCAGAAAAGACAAAAATTGCTGACCGTTTCAGTAGGGCGACCCCCTTAATTATGGGTGGCCCCCTTAATAATTAAGGGGACCGACCATACAATTAAGGGGACCGGCATGCTCCAGTTGTCAGAAATTTTTGCATATAAATACTGGTTTATTTCTGCAATTTTTCCTCACCTTTTGCACGAAAATTTTCAGTCCCAATCCCTTCAAAACATCCTTCTAAATCCTTTGATCATAAGATTATAAGTCTTTGTTTCAAGTTATCCAATCCTTCACCACTCAAAGTGCAAGAGAAGAATCCTCCCTATCATAAAGCCAAAGATGTATTAGGATCTAGTTAGTGTTTATGTGAAGTTGTGAGTTATGTATATGTAATAAGTAGATCAAGATGATCTTACTTAGTAGTGAGTTTATGAGTGAGTAAGAAGTAGTGGGAAGAAGTAGTAGTGTGGAGAAGTCATGTAGCTGTGAAGAAGATGTGTGAATATGTAGTGGAGTATAGAAGAAGTTGTGAAGTAGTGAAGAAGTCGTGAAGTCGTGAAGCCATGAAGAAGTCGTGAAGTCGTGTAGAAGTCGTGAAGTGATTAAAGTTGTGAGATTGGTTCTAGCTACTATTAGAACTCGACATTTAGCTTAGTGTCGTTAATTGGTGTAAGCAAAAGTTGTGTAAGGTTTTCTCCGCCAAAAGGGAGCTTGTTGAGTAGTGAAGAAAACTCTCGAGTAGGCGACTCGGGGAGTGGAGTAGGGCAAGGAAGGTGTCCTTGTAGCCGAACCACTATAAATCATCGTGTCCAGTTTGCATTTTCTTTCTCGTATCTCTTTACATTTATTCTTGCACTTATCGCTTTATATCTATGCTTGCTAATATGTGTTGATAGTTGCTTATATTGTCATGATGATTAATTGTGTTATAGTTACAAGTTAATATGGTGATTGTGTGTATAATTATATGATATGGTCTAATAGATTATTATTCACACTTCTTATATTGAGTTTAACTTGATAGATAATTTGATACAAAACGTTTTAAGATTTTAAAAGGAAAATGTATTCACATCAAGATCAACCAAAGCTCCATTCATAAAACTAAGTTTGGAAAACTAATCCAAAAGCTCATATATATAATTGATCATATTGATTATATGTTGTTTCATACTAAACTCTAATTGAAAGTTTTTCAAACAAACAATTGAATAAATTCGAATCAACATTTTGAAATAAACTTTTTATAAACGAAAAAGAGGGGAAAACTATTCAACCCCCCCTTCTAGTTTTCCACAACTTATATTCTATAATTAATCATGTGTTTTATGCACAATTAGAACATGTAAAGTTTTAACACCATCAATAACCTTAATTGTTCAGAGAGATTGATACAAGTTATTGCTAGTGTGTTTCCAAATGCTGAACACAGGTTTTGTGTTAAGCATATTCATGCGGAGATGAAGTCACATTTTAAAGGAGGTGTTTACAAGGATATGCTTTGGAATGCAGCTAGAGCCACTACTGTTGTTGAATTCAACAAAGAGGTGGATCATCTAAAGATTACAATTCTGCTGCTTATGATTGGTTGATGAAGATTCCAACTGAACAATGGAGCAGATCACATTTTTCAGGTAATTCATTATGTTGCAATGGACAAAAGCATACTGATAATTGACCATATAGTAATATGTAATGTGTTATTTGTTTAACAGGCAAAGCCCAATGTGGACTACTCATAAACAACATATGTGAGGTGTTCAATAGGCAGCTAAATGATGACAAAGATGGAACCATCATCACTTGTCTTGAATATATCAAAGAGTACTTGATGAAGAGGATTGTGGTAGTTTAACAACTAATAGAAAGGAATGTTGGACAACTTACTCATACTGTGAAAGCCATGTTTGATGCTATAAAAAAGAAGCTACTAATTGCGTTGTTGAATGAATTGAAGCTTCTTTATATAAAGTATCTGTGCCTTACCAGGATCAGTGTATTGTTAACATGGATAGTAAGGACTAAGGAGTGTGGTTGTAGGAAGTGGGAGCTGACTGGAATACCATGTATACATGTTGTGGCTGCAATAAACTACATGAACAAGAATGGAACAATAGTTGCACCAAAAAATATGTTGACTTTAATAGTCAAATTCGGTTATTCCAAGTGCATTTTGACTTTCGAAAGTCAAACTGCAAATATTAAATGGGAGTGATGTATACACTCATGCCAAACACCCTGTTAATACAAATATCGCCTAAAAACGTTATTTATATTTTATGATCTTTGCTAAGTTTTGTTAATGACAAAATATGAACTTTAGTTTATAGTAATAACATCACTTTAGTTTTAAGTATTGTATAACTAGGTTTACATTTCTTTTTAAGCAAAAATTGTTTTTATTTCTTTATTTAGAAAGTGTCATGTCACATCATGCAATTATGGTAAGCTTGTGTGTTTGACTTACCATAAGGTCTTACACATTTTTGGAAGCATTCTTCTTTTGCTTCAATGTGTTTGACTAGGATTTAGTTGATGTGACTTTGGTTGGTTTGAATGATTTATTGCAAAACCTACTGCAAGTCTGGCGGAACCCTGGGGGTACACGGGCGGAACCCATCTGAGGGTTCCGCCCGTTGAACCCAAAGGTTCCGCCAGGTCTGCTGCAGCAGTAACATCCTCCACATCAGATCATTCAAAATTTGTTAAAGTCACATATAAAAATGGAACAAAACCTGCCTTTAAAACTGGAGTAGGACTTAGTAAAAACGAATTTAGAGCTAGAACTACTCAACCAAGACCTAAGACTCCAATTCCCAAACGCCCCTTTCCAAAGAGTAACTACAACACACGACCAAACTACCAACATGTTTGGAACCAAAACACTCCTGGACATTACCAAACTCCAAATTACATGTCATGGAACCCTTATGTTCTATTTTCATACTTGGATCAAGTTAATGGTATGCTTAACCAAAATGGACCCATGAGAAATTGGGGACCAAATGTTTGAGTGTTTTTCGTAAAATAGGTGTGCCTCAAAGTATGTTTGGAATCGGATGAATGGATTAAAGATAGCGGTTGTTCAAGGCACATGACGGGTAACAAAAGCCTCTTCTCAACTTATCATAAATATGATGGAGGTAATGTTACTTTTGGTAATAAAGCTAAGAGCAAAATCATCGGAAAAGGTACAATCTCTCATGACTCCCTTTTTATAGATGATGTAGCTCATGTTGATAACTTAGGTTTTAATCTCCTTAGTATTAGTCAACTTTTCCGTAATAAGTATAATGTCCTTTTTTAGTGAAAACGGAAGTAAAATACTTAAAGATGGTATAACCATAGCCAAAGGTGTTCTTAAGAACAACGTATACGTCATGAAGATGGATCAAATATCTAGAGACAAACTTTGTCTTACTTCATTAGATGAATCTTCAACTTTATGGCATAGACGTTTAGGACACGCTAACATGAGACTAATTCAAAACCTCTCCTCCAAAGACTTAGTTCGAAACCTACCTAAGTTGAAATATGACCAACACTTTTGTGACGCTTGCAAAGTCGGTAAACAAGTCCATAGTAGCCATAAGGCTAAAAACTTGGTTTCTACATCTAGGTGTCTAGAACTTTTGCATATGGATTTATTTGGTCCATCCGCTATACAAAGTTATGGAGGTAACTTCTATACTTTGGTCATAGTAGATGATTACTCAAGATATACTTTTGAAAAGTAAAAATGAAGCTTTTGATAAATTTGAGATTCTAAGTAAGAAAATTTAAAATCAAGTAGGGTCTAGTATTGTGTCTATTAGAATGGATCACGGTCGTGAATTTGATAAGGAATTTCAATTTGGAAACTTTTGTGATAAAAATGGAATTACTCATAACTTTTCGGCTCCACGCACTCCTCAATCTAATTGTGTAGTAGAACGTAAAAACCGGACTTTACAAGAGATGAGTAGAACAATGCTTAATGAACAAAACATTCCACAAAAGTTTTGGTGTAACGCCGTTGACACATCAACTTACATTTTAAATCGAGTCTTAATTAGACTATTTTTGAATAAAACTCCTTATGAACTATATAAAGGTAAAAAGCCTACATTAGGATACTTTAGAGTGTTTGGGAGTAAATGCTTTATTCTTAACAACAAGGATTATCTCACCAAATTTGACCCAAAGTCTTATGAAGGTGTATTTCTTGGATATTCACAAAATAGTAAAGCCTACATTGTTTTGAACAAAGAAACCTTAAGAGTCGAGGAATCGTTGAACGTAACATTTGACGAAAGTCCACCTCCCTCTAAGACATCACCTTTGGTAGATAATGACTTAGTTGAAAGCCAAGCAATAGAAAGTCAAGAGATCTTAGTTAATGACAAGGAAGATGAACTATTAAAAAAAGAATTTGTTAATGTCAAACAATCCAAAAGTCATCCATTAGATAATGTCATAGGAAAAATAAATGAGAGAACACTAAGATCTAAAGCCCAAAATGAAAGTAACGACTTTTGTTTCGTGTCAACCATTGAACCGATAAACATTAACGAAGCCATAAATGATGAGTCTTGGATAATAGCCATGCAAGAAGAGTTAAACCAATTTGTTAGGAATGATGTGTGGACATTAGTTCCTCAACCAAAGAGTCAAACAATAATTGGAACAAAATGGGTCTTTCGCAATAAAATGGATGAAAATGGAATTGTGTCTAGAAACAAAGCTAGGCTTGTAGCACAAGGATATAATCAATAAGAAGGCATTGAGTACGATGAAACTTTTGCTCCGGTTGCTAGGCTCGAGTCAATTAGAATCTTACTTGCATATGCATGTGCACACAACTTTAAACTCTTTCAAATGAACGTCAAAAATGCATTCTTAAACGGGGTCATAAATGAAGAAGTGTATGTTGCTCAACCACCGGGCTTCATCGATTTTGAAAAACCTAATCATGTTTAAAAACTTAAAAAGGCTCTTTACGGACTTAAGCAAGCTCCAAAAGCATGTTATGATCGACTTAAAACCTTCCTAGTTGACCATAAGTATAGCATGGGCTTAGTTGATAATACTCTCTTCACTAGGAAGAAAGATTCACATATTATCATAGTCCAAATCTATGTTGACGACATTATATTCGGATCAACTTGTCAAGAGCTATGCATTGATTTCTCAAAAATCATGCAGGACGAGTTTGAAATGAGTATGATGGGAGAACTCAACTTTTTCCTAGGACTCCAAATTAAACAACTAGAAGATGGTATCTTTCTTAACCAATCTAAATATATTAAGGACATGCTTAAGAAATTTGGATTAGAAGATTCGAAACCAATCAAAACTCCCATGTCCACGGAAACTAAACTCACCAAGGAGGAGGAAAGTGAATCCGTAGATAGCACTAAATATAGAGGTATGATTGGAAGTCTACTTTACCTAACGGCTAGTAGACCCGACATTATGTTTGGTGTTTGTCTATGTGCTCGTTTTCAAGAAGATCCTAAGACAACTCATCTCGAAGCCGTTAAAAGGATTTTTAGATACATTAAGGGCACTACACATTTAGGTTTATGGTATCCCAAAGGAACGGGAATAGACACCATAGTGTATGCCGACTCGGATCATGTCGGTGACTATGTTGATAGAAAAAGCACAAGTGGTATTTGTACTTTTGTTGGACATTGTCTCACCTCATGGTTCTCTAAGAAGCAAACGGCGCTCGCTATCTCAACAACGGAAGCCGAATACGTTTCGGCCGGAAAGGCATGTCAACAAGCTCTTTGGATGAAGCAAGCTCTTGTCGACTACGGAATTCAACTTAACGACATCACCATTCTTTGTGACAACAAAGGAGCTATTGATCTTAGCAGAAATCCAGTTCAACATGCTCGTACCAAACATATTGTAATTTGTCATCATTTCCTTTGTGATAACGTTCAAAAAGGAAACATCTCAATTGAGAAAGTTTCTTCTGAAGACAACATAGCCGACATTCTCACAAAACCTCTTTGTTGACATAAATAATGCCTTAAAAACATTATTAAGTTTTTATCAATATCTCTATGTTTTGATCATTACAAAACCTTAAACTCAAAGAACTAAAACTTATGACATAAACAAGTATTTGGTGATTAATATTTCTCTTTACATCCAAATCACTTAAGGTATGAATAAACAAAGTGTTTAGTGCAATGTATGATCAAAGGGGTATTTAATTAACTAATACAAAGTTTATTTAATTATATAATCTTATTATATATTTTTGAAAAACACTTTTGGTAATAAGGAAAAATGTTTTAATCATACTAAATATATGATTTCAAATATTTAACCAAAATCAGTTAGTTTTTCACCAAATAAACGTTCCCCACTAAAAAACAAAGTTTCTGGCCGTTACAGTTGGGCGGCCCCCTTAATTATAAGGGGCGGCCCCCTTAATTTTAAAGGGGCCGGCCATGCTTTAAGGGGACCGGCCACGCTCCTCTGTCAGAAACTTTTGCCTATAAATACCACCTTAAACCTGGATTTTTTCCCCACCTTTTGCACTTCAGAACTTTCTGTTCTAGATCTCCATTTCCAATCTATAAATCCTTTGATCATACATTCTTAAATCTTTGTTTCAAAGTGATCCATACATAATCCATTCAAGTGCAAGAGAAGAATACTTCTATCCCTCAAGACAAGAAGTATTACAACTAGTTGTGATCTCCACATCTAAGTTGTTTGAGCATCATCATTAATTATTATTTCATAGTGTGATTAGTTGTGAATATTTGTTAGAGAATAGTTGTGTAGATAGTAGAAGTTGATTAGTTGTGAAATAGGTTAGTTGTGAAGATTGGTGTGTAGAAGAAGGTGTGTAGAAGATTGGTGTGTAAAAGCTAGGTGTGAAGAAGATTGGCGTGCATATTGGTGTGAAGATTGGTGTGAAGATTGGTGTGTAAATTGGTGTGTAAATTGGTGTGTATATTGGTGTGTAAGGTTTTCTCCGCCATAAGGGAGCTTGTTGATATAGTGAAGAAAACTCTCGAGTTAGGTGCTCGGGGAGTGGAGTAGGGCAAGGAAGGTGCCTTGTAGCCGAACCACTATAAATCGCTTGTCTCTCGGTTTGATCTTTCCATCCTTTACTTATTTCATTACTTACATAATTATTGCTTCATTGTAGATATATACTTAGTGTTGTTCATATTGTGTATAACTAGATTTCATATATCATCGAATCTATATTTTATAAATCAACGAAAACTTTTAAACAATTTGTTTTATAAAAATTAAAAAGACGTAAAACTATTCAACCCCCCCTTCTAGTTTTCCACAATTGGTATCAAGAGCCACGTCTAGCAAGAATTTTAAAATATATTGTATTTTAAAACTTGTAACGATCTATGGAATCTTTAAAATATTTAGAAGGGCAATCTATGCAAAGACCACCACTATTTGAAAGTGATGGATTTTTATATTGGAAAAATAGATTCGAAACGTATGTGAAATCAAAAGATCTTGATCTTTGGCATATTATTACCTTTGGTGATTTTCCCCCTATTCAATATAATGTTGAAACCAAAATGGATGAAATTGTAGCTTTTGAAAAACAAAATGATGATTTGAAAAAGAAACTAGCAAAAAATAATGAGGCTAAAATGGTTATTTATAATGCGTTACCACGCAAAGAATATGAAAGAATTTTTATGTGTAAAACCGCAAAAGAAATTTGGGATTTTTTACTAATCACTCACCAAGGTAATAGCCAAGTCAAAGAAAATAAAATAGATCTTCTTGTACAACAATATGAACAATTTACGATTCCAGAAGAGGAATCAATTGATAATGCTTTTGCTAAGTTTAACACTATCATCACAAGTTTAAAAGCACTTGATGAGACATTTTCTAGTAAAAATTGTGTTAGGAAATTTCTTAGGGCATTGCATCCAAAATGGCGAGCTAAGGTCACGGCAATTGAAGAATCAAAGAACTTGATGACGTTATCACTAGATGAACTAATTGGCAACTTGAAGGTTCATGAAGAAATCATAAGAAGAGATTCGGAAACGGTCAAAGTCAAGAAAGAACAAATCAAATCCATTGCTCTAAAAGCCAAAAAGGAACCTAGTGATAATGATGATTCAAGTGACGAAAGTGAAGACGAAGAATATGCAATGGCCATAAGAGAATTCAAGAAATTCTTCAAGAGACGAGGAAGATTCACTAGGTCATCACATGACGATAGAAAATCGTTCCAAAGAAATAGAAGTGATAATTACGTGAAAAGAAAGTGCTTTAGATGTGGAAGTCCAAATCATCTCGTTGGAGAATGTTTAAAGCCGTCGGGTTATGAAAATCAAAGCGCATTTGTTAGTGGAACATGGAGTGATAGTGATAAAGAAGAAGTGGAAAAACCAAAAGAAGAAAAGTGTTTTGTGGCAAATGCAACCGACGAAATATGCCTTGGAATTGACTTGGAACCTAACGAATGGATCAAGGATAGTGGATGTTCGAGGCACATGACGGGGAATCGCAAGCTATTCTCTACATACAAGGCATACAATGGAGGTAACGTTATTTTCGGTAGTGACTTGCGTGGAAAAATTATTGGCAAAGGTACGATTTCTCAAGACTCACTTACTATTGAAAATGTTGAACATGTTAATAATTTAACATATAACTTACTTAGTGTAGGCCAAATATGCGATAATAAATGTAAAGTTATCTTTTCTGAAGAAGATAGCGAAATAGTTAAGAATGGAAAAATTATAGGTAGAGGTATTAGGAAAGGAGGTGTATATGTTATGAAACTAGGAAACAAACCTGAAGATAGGATATGCCTAACGACCCTAGACGAAAATTCCACTTTGTGGCATAGGAGATTAGGACATGCTAACATGCAACAAATACAATCTTTGGCCTCTAAGGAATTAGTTAGAAACTTGCCTAATCTAAAATATGACAAACATTTTTGTGATGCATGTAAAGTTGGAAAACAAGCTCATGCTAGCCACAAAGCTAAGAATATAGTATCCACCACTAGGTGCCTAGAATTATTACATATGGATCTTTTTGGTCCATCCGCTGTGCGGAGCTATGGAGGAAACACGTATACCTTAGTAATAGTAGATGACTACTCACGATACACGTGGACTAGGTTTTTAAGTGACAAAACCCAAGCATTTGAAAAATTCGAAATATTTAGCAAAATGATTCAAAATAAGTTAGGATGCTCAATAGTTGCCATTAGGACGGACCATGGAAGGGAATTTGATAACGAAGTACAATTCGGAAAATATTGTGAGTTAAATGGAATATCTCATAATTTCTCCGCTCCTCGTACTCCTCAATCAAATGGGGTAGTAGAAAGAAAAAATAGGTCACTACAAGAAATGAGTAGAACTATGTTAAATGAACAATCAATTCCACAAAAATTTTGGTGTCACGCCATAGATACATCGACTTATATTCTAAATAGGGTATCAATTAGAAGAATTCTAGGAAAAACTCCTTATGAGTTATTAAGAAATAGAAAACCTAACTTAAGCTACTTTAGGGTATTTGGAAGTAAATGCTATATCTTAAACACTAAGGACTACCTCACTAAGTTTGATCCAAAATCATATGAAGGAATATTTTTAGGATACTCACAAAATAGTAAAGCATATATAATACTTAACAAACACTCCATGAAGGTAGAGGAATCACTAAATGTAACATTTGATGAAACACCACCACCTCCTAAAACGCTACCTTTAGAAGATGATAACTTAGTCGAAGAAGAAGCTATTGAGGTTAGTAAAACAAAACCCATAGGAAATGACAATGAAGAAACTCACTTAGAAAATAACGAAATCGTTAATATTAAAGAATCTAGATTACATCCTTTAGATAATATAATAGGACATCTTAACCAAAGAACCCTTAGGTCACAAGCCCAAGATAAAAACAACTTCTTTTGTTTCCTCTCAGCAATAGAACCTAAGAATATTAGTGAGGCTTTAAAAGATGAAAGTTGGATTATAGCTATGCAAGAAGAATTAAATCAATTTAAGGCAAATGATGTTTGGGAACTAGTCCCAAATCCAAAGGATATGACCATCATAGGAACCAAATGGGTATATAGAAATAAGTTAGATGAGAATGGAATAGTTACTAGGAATAAAGCTAGGTTAGTTGCCCAAGGTTATAATCAACAAGAAGGAATTGATTATGATGAAACTTATGCCCCCGTAGCTAGACTAGAATCAATTAGGATATTACTTGCCTATGCTTGCGCCCTAGATTTTAAGTTATTCCAAATGGATGTGAAAAGTGCATTCCTTAACGGTTTTATCAATGAGGAGGTATATGTGGCACAACCTCCAGGATTCATTGACTTCGCAAAACCTGATTATGTTTATAAGTTAAAGAAAGCTTTGTATGGACTCAAAAAAGCTCCCAAAGCTTGGTATGATCGATTAAAAGCTTTTCTTATTAAACATGATTATTCCATGGGAATGGTAGATAACACTCTTTTCACTAAAAGGAAAGACCCTAATCTCATCATTGTTCAAATATATGTTGATGACATTATTTTTGGATCGACTTGTCAAGACATGTGTGATGAATTTGCCAAAATCATGCATGATGAGTTTGAGATGAGTATGATGGGTGAACTTAACTTCTTCCTAGGATTACAAATAAAACAATTAGAAGATGGAATATTCTTTAACCAATCTAAGTACATTAAGGAAATGCTTAAGAAATTTGGCCTAGAAGACTCAAAACCCATAAAAACACCCATGTCTACGGAGGTAAAGCTCACAAAGGACGATGAAGGTGAGTCCGTAGATAACTCCAAGTATAGAGGAATGATAGGTAGTTTACTATACTTGACGGCAAGTAGACCCGATATCATGTTTAGTGTCTGCCTTTGTGCCCGTTTTCAAGAGGATCCCAAAACCTCTCACCTAGAAGCGGTTAAGCGTATCTTCCGATACATTAAAGGCACTATACACTTAGGATTATGGTATCCTAAGGAATCCGGCATAGAAACCATTGTCTATGCGGATTCGGATCATGCGGGAGACTACGTAGATAGAAAGAGCACTAGCGGTATTTGCACGTTTATGGGATGTTGTCTAACGTCTTGGTTTTCGAAGAAGCAAACCGCTCTTGCTATTTCTAGCACCGAAGCCGAATATGTAAGCCCCGGAAAGGCATGTCAACAAGCACTATGGATGAAACAAGCTCTCATAGACTATGGCATTAGGTTAGAAAATGTCCCCATTATGTGCGATAACAAAGGTGCGATAGATTTAAGTAAAAATCCGGTGCAACACTCTAGGACTAAACACATAGAAATACGTCACCATTTTCTTAGGGATAATGTACAAAAAGGAAATATATCTATAGAAAAGGTTGCATCGGAAGATAACATTGCTGATATATTCACAAAACCCCTTAAGCGTGAATTATTCAACCACTTGCGTTTAGGATTAGGAATGATGGAACAAGTTGACTAAATTATATTGAAATATTTCGAATTAATACTTGCATGAAATTTATTTTTCTTCCATTTCATCTTTTCTGTGTCTAGGAATCTATTTCGCACAAAACTAAAGATTGGGAAAATTTATTTTTGTTGCATAAATTTTTTTTTAAAAACTCAATCAATTTTCTCTAAAAATTATTCTCACAATCTAGGAACCTCATGAAAACCATTTTCCTTGCATTGTTGACTAATTCTAAAAACATTATATTTCAAAATCATGCATAAACTCTCACATAAATTGTCAAGGTATATAATCTAATATATGTCTTTGACATTCATGATCGAGTAAAAATTGAATCAAGGAGATCATTTGGATTGTTTCTTAGGATCGTTATTTCTTTTTGCTTCTAGGTGTCGAAACAATCACAACTCCACATTTGTTGCATGTAGACACTCACTAGGACAAGTTCACTAGTAATGGTGTCATCTTGATCCATCTTTAGTCTTTCACTCACTAATTGCCCTTGCCTTTAATTCAAGATAGGTGTCTTAGGAAGCTTAAGAGTGCTTGCATTTACTTACCTCCTATTGCTTATTATGTGTTGATTATTTGCTCTAGTGCCTATGTGTTTTTGCATGATATCTAATGTTAGATTAGATGCTATATTGCCTAAAGGAATTGAACTTGTTTGAATCCAAGTCCAAAAACACAACCTTTCTGCAAATTTTCTGCCAAAAACCCAATTCCGGCAATCTGGAAATCACCAGATGGGCGGCCCCCTTAATTATGTAAGGCGGCCCCCTTAATTTTAAGGGGACCGCCCCCTAATTAAGGGGACCGGCCATCTGATGGTCGGGTTTACAGAATCTTTTCTGCTTTTTAGCCCATTTCAACCTACATTTCCCATTTTTCACCAACATATTTTGTCCTAATCCTCCAAACAAACTTTATCCATCCTTAAACACACAAATCTTACACTATAAATATCCCCAATCCTCAAAGCTCTCCATTCATCCCATCATGAACTCTCCAAACAAACCAAAATTAAAAGCCTCAAGGCTAGCAAGGATGACGGAAAAACCCGTTTGGCGACGAAAAAGTCCTAGAAACAAATCCATCATCACAAATGTAGTTGGAAATCATTCCTCCCCACCAACTTCTTATTTCCCAAACTTTGCATCAAACCAACAAAGGCATTCATTTGATCCACTTTACAAACCATACAACATTGGCCAAACATCTTCCTTCAAGCCAAACTACACCCCTCAACCTCCAACAACTTATAATGATCCATGCAAGTTTGATGAACCATCAAACTACAATTCCAACTACTCTAACCCAACTCATCCATACCAAACCTATGATCCCCTCCACATTGCCACGGAAAAACAAAAGTTCCGTGATGAAATAAACCAAATCCATGATCTTAGTGATCTCCTTGCTATGCATCTTGCACAACGCAACAAAGGGCTACCTCCATCATCACCCTATGCAAATTGCCTTCCCCACTCTCTTAACTTGGATCAAGTTACAAATCACATTCACTTTTGCCCTTGTTGCATATTCCTTCAAAAACAAATCCTCTACTTGAGTGAAGATATTTCTTGGATTGAATATCTTCTCACTCGTGATCATCCAATACCACCCTTAACACGATACAACATCGTGAGATCCACCTCTTCCGCTCCATACAACACCCCATATCCACCTCAATCAAACATCTAAGCTCCATGCTTTTGTTTTCCTTCAAGCAAATAAAACAAATCAACCATGGGTTGCAAGCAAGTCCAAGTACTCTCTTAGGCAATATAGGACTATATCTTTTATTTTGTTTTATTGTAATCAATGTGCTACAAGCATATTGAATGTTGTCATGCTAGTTATTTCTATCATGCTTGAATGAATCTATTTTTATTTGCATAATTGTTGTTTTTGCATATATATGTGTGTTGTTCTCTTCAAAATATTTTTGTAGCCAAGATTCCAATTGCTCGTTCCCTTTGTGCTCTCAAACAAGGGGGAGCATACATCCAGGGGGAGTTCTCTACCCGTTTAAACTTCTTTCACGAAGATTATTCGGCCTAACCTTTTTGATTTTACAAAAAGGGGGAGAAGAGAAATGGTAAACTCTATAATACTTGTCTAATAACAAGTTTTAAATCTTTTGAGTTTAAGGTTTTGTAATAATCAAAAAGGGGGAGATTGTTGACATAAATAATGCCTTAAAAACATTATTAAGTTTTTATCAATATCTCTATGTTTTGATCATTACAAAACCTTAAACTCAAAGAACTAAAACTTATGACATAAACAAGTATTTGGTGATTAATATTTCTCTTTACATCCAAATCACTTAAGGTATGAATAAACAAAGTGTTTAGTGCAATGTATGATCAAAGGGGTATTTAATTAACTAATACAAAGTTTATTTAATTATATAATCTTATTATATATTTTTGAAAAACACTTTTGGTAATAAGGAAAAATGTTTTAATCATACTAAATATATGATTTCAAATATTTAACCAAAATCAGTTAGTTTTTCACCAAATAAACTTTCCCCACTAAAAAACAAAGTTTCTGGCCGTTACAGTTGGGCGGCCCCCTTAATTATAAGGGGCGGCCCCCTTAATTTTAAGGGGGCCGGCCATGCTTTAAGGGGACCGGCCACGCTCCTCTGTCAGAAACTTTTGCCTATAAATACCACCTTAAACCTGGATTTTTTCCCCACCTTTTGCACTTCAGAACTTTCTGTTCTAGATCTCCATTTCCAATCTATAAATCCTTTGATCATACATTCTTAAATCTTTGTTTCAAAGTGATCCATACATAATCCATTCAAGTGCAAGAGAAGAATACTTCTATCCCTCAAGACAAGAAGTATTACAACTAGTTGTGATCTCCACATCTAAGTTGTTTGAGCATCATCATTAATTATTATTTCATAGTGTGATTAGTTGTGAATATTTGTTAGAGAATAGTTGTGTAGATAGTAGAAGTTGATTAGTTGTGAAATAGGTTAGTTGTGAAGATTGGTGTGTAGAAGAAGGTGTGTAGAAGATTGGTGTGTAAAAGCTAGGTGTGAAGAAGATTGGCGTGCATATTGGTGTGAAGATTGGTGTGAAGATTGGTGTGTAAATTGGTGTGTAAATTGGTGTGTATATTGGTGTGTAAGGTTTTCTCCGCCATAAGGGAGCTTGTTGATATAGTGAAGAAAACTCTCGAGTTAGGTGCTCGGGGAGTGGAGTAGGGCAAGGAAGGTGCCTTGTAGCCGAACCACTATAAATCGCTTGTCTCTCGGTTTGATCTTTCCATCCTTTACTTATTTCATTACTTACATAATTATTGCTTCATTGTAGATATATACTTAGTGTTGTTCATATTGTGTATAACTAGATTTCATATATCATCGAATCTATATTTTATAAATCAACGAAAACTTTTAAACAATTTGTTTTATAAAAATTAAAAAGACGTAAAACTATTCAACCCCCCCTTCTAGTTTTCCACACTCTTAAACGAGAACCTTTTAACCTTCTTAGGCTAGGCTTAGGACTCATGGAACCTACATTGTAGTTCTAGACATTAGACAAAAATCACAAAAATCAAAACAAATCAATAACTCTTTTTCTCAGCAGGGTCGGCAGAACCCTCAGTCACAACGGACGGAACCCACTTTTAGGTTCCGCCGACCTGCAGAACCATTTTCTTTGTTTATATTAAACCAAACACCCATTATCTCATACCACCACTTCCAAACTGCTACTATTCACTTTACCATTCATCCACACCTACGAAAATTTGGTCCTCCTTTCATTCACATTGCTCATCAACCATCATTGTAAGTATTCTAAACATGATTACACTCCTGATCTGAGTCTAGGAATTCTATTTTTGCACAAAAAAAAAACTTGGGGTTATGCATTAACTTGTTAAACCCATGCATGAAATTAGGTGTTTAACAAAACAAATCATGTTCCCCATAGTTAGGAATTGCATTCTTACTAATTGTAAACGTATTTGCTAAAACACCTTATGTCAAATTTTTGCAAAAATTTCTCACAAATAGGACAAATATTTTTTCGTCTCACATTGTGAATACAAAATCAAAACGTTATGTTTAAAACATCACTTGCATAATGTCTCTTGAATGCTAAAGGGAATACATAACCAATATGTATTTTCGGGTACATTCAAACGAAGCTACATTGAACTAGGAGCGCTTGGGTTATCTTTTGTTTTATAACAAAACTTGCATTATAAAACATTTTTGAGCATCAAAATGAGTCAAGATAACCGCACCTCTACATTGTTTTCATATAGGCACACACTAGAACATCTACATTACAATAGTCATTTACTTAGACTAAAATGTGAAATTTTGTTTTTCTAGGAATCATCATGCCTCCTCTAACCCACTACGACCACAAGGACACCATTAAGTACCTACCCAAACACCATAAAACCAAAGGTCTTACTCAAACTCAAATCGACGTTTTCAAAGCCTTAGAAAAACGATATGTCCATGAGGGTAGAACCATTGACCCATCTTTTATAGAAGGTACAAACCTATCTAATGAACTAGCAACCATCAACTTTGATTGTCTCATAGAAATCGACGAGCCTATTTGTCCTAGGTTTATTTTAGAATTCTATGCATCCATCACCCTCTCCACGGATGAGTATGGTCGCACGTCTATTAACTTTAGGGCTGGTAGTCATCAATACTCCTTCACACTTGAGGAATTTGCTCAAATCCTAGGTGTCCCAAACCGTGGTACTTGCATCTACTCCGACTTGCACTCCCTCTGAACTCTTGACACACTCTTTGACCGCATCCATCCCTATGACACCCCTCTTGTATCCAAAGATGAACTTCGTGACCACCTCTTCATTAGGACAACCAACACTAGGAGAACCCGTTCGGGAAATGAGGTCGATAAGGACCCATATGGAATGGAACTAAATGAACTCAAGCCCCAATTTAAGAAATGGGAAGAACTCCTTAGAGCCAATGTCATTAGCACCATAGGAAACTGGGATCATATCAATCTTTGCCTTTGCTACATGCTCTACTCCTTGTCCGTTAGGCAACCATTCAACCTTGCCTACTACATGGCTAAGAGAATGGCCGACATTCCCGTGCATGGCACAACGCCTATGCCGTATGGAATGCTCTTGACCCGTCTCTTTAGGTTCATCTCTCCCATTCTACCAACTCCTAACGGTCTTCGCCTTGACTACTCTCTCATTCCACACACCTTTGTCCCACTAAGTGATAAGAGAGTTTACAAAGCACAAGGAAAACGTCATCATCCTCCTACCTCCTCATCATCTTCCTCAATGAGTGAAGATGAGACTTTGCCCAACTCTAGGCTCCCACCTCTAGAATACCTTTCCCAACTTCTGGATATTCCGAATGAGTCGGCGGAGTTCAAGCAAACAAAGGGGATGTTCAAGAATCTTTGGAGATTCCTTGGAAGGCTCAAGAAGAAGATTGACCGTCAATGAGAGCGGGTGTGTAGGAGTGTTTGGTACAAGGTGCTATTTGAAACAATTTGGTCGTTTAAACAATGTTTGTCATGAATTTGTCTGTTGGTAGGATATTTGGTACAATTTGGAACATGTTTGAACTAACTATGATGCAGGACGGCAACATTTGGCATGTTGTCAAATTTTCAAGTTTATGAAAATTTCACTTAGTATAGTGAAATTCGCTAGCCCCCGGTCAAAGTCCAATGGTATGCGCGTTTACATGTCCAATTTTTGCATTTCCTAACCAGATATGAATTATATTTTTGCTTTTAGGAGTTTTCGAAAAATTTGAAAATCGTCTCGCGGGTCAAAATTGCGGACTGCCTACTTTTTCAGGCTTGGCGGATCTGGCGGCACCCAAAAATGGGTTCCGCCAGTGTATTGTCTGGGCAACCCAGAAATGGCCCAACGGACCAGACGGAACCCAATTCAGGGTTCCGCCTGTGTTTCTCCAGGGTTCCACCAGTTTGCATGCAGATTTTTTTTTGGTTTTCGACATTCTAATATCCAATCCACAACAAATCATCCTTTTTTAGATAGAAACCCATTTCCTACTATTTGTTAAGCACATTAGGATCTTTCGCATCCTCTAAAACTCATAGAAAACCATTTCCCGCCAAATTTCAAACCTAGCTATAACCACCTCAAGGAAACTTCACCCATAAAGGAAGGAACCCTTCCAAAGGTTCCTTGCAATCCGTGGAACATATACCTTCAACCAATTTGCCAAAACCACTAAGCATTTAGTGTAAATCTTTGTCTTCTTCCTTCACCATTTTCATTGGATTGACTTCCATGATTTGACAACCCTCATTAGTCTTACAAATCATTAGGAACCTCCATTTTTGTATGGCTAAACATCAAATCCAAACACTCCTTCCCATACTTCTTCACCACTATAAATTAAACCATCTTAGAACACTCTCAAATCACACCATCACCATCACAATCTCTGATTCTAAACCTCTAATAAACCATTTTGACAATGACAAAGTCAACAATAACCTCTCAACCATCACGACCCGTTCGGAGAACTGCACGCATAAGTGTCAAATCACTTTGGTCAAACCACACAATCAACTTAACCTCTTCATCCTCGGATGAATTCTCCTCGCCCATCAAAAATGAACATTTTCTAAACCTTGCATCTCCAACTCCATCACCCAATGAACCTAATGAGCTCACCACTCCACCACCAACAAAATCACCCATTGACCCAATTCCACCAAGTGCTCCAACCCAACCATCCAAAACTCCATCACCATCACCATTACCTAAACTTGAACTAATGGAGTTATTTGGGTCTCCTCCAACATCACCACATTCGTTTGTACAAGATCTCAATGATCTTCCACCAAGACCAACAAATCTACCACCTTTGACAAATCAAAACCCAAGGCCATTGTTTAAACAAAATGAGCCTTTTGTCCACAACCAATCACCACAACAAGAGTACCACCACCCAAAACCATTGTTGTTTCACCCTCTCTACAATGACATCCATGGTCCTCTATTTGGAGAACCAAACTTTGAAAATCATGATCACCCAACTCCACCACATTCTCAATCCCAAACCTTTGAGTCTTTATTTCCTTCTTATGAGGAAATCCAAAGCATGGTTGAAAATCACCTCCATCAAGCATTGGAATTTCAAACCACCTTGTTTGACTCCATACCAAACCCATCCTCCAACCAAGAAACCAACACCAACCCACCACCACCAACATCATCAAACGACCCATTTCCACCCACTCATCATCATGTTTGCTCACATTGTGAGCAAATGTTGAAAATGGGTGAAAGCATCAAGTTGTTGCTTCACCAATTTCAAGATGAAACCCGCTTTGCAATCCAACACGTCATAGAACGTTTGGATGCTCTTTCCCACCTAAACAAATCCTAGACCACATTTGGAGGCCTTTTACCCCATTTAGGAAATGTGTCGAATGCCTTCTACTTATAGAAGTAGGATTTGATTTTTCTTTTATTTCTTGGTTATTTTTTTATCTTTTATTTTTATTTTTAGAAGTAGGAGGATAGTTTTCATTTCTTGTCTTTGACTTTTGCAAAGTCAAATTTTACTTGAAATGACATCTTTTACTACTTTCTTACTTGCATTGTTGGTTGATCATATGTGAGTTGTCATTGTGGTTGCATATTGTGTGGTGACTACAAGCTTGATCATATGTTATTATCACCAACTAACCATTTTTTTGTAGGTTCAAAATCCATGTTTCCCATCTTGGCACTCCTTTTAGGGGGAGTATCGACCAAGGGGGAGCACGTGTATAGTTCCGCTTCGCTACTCTACTTTTTGTTTCGACAAAAAGGGGGAGAAACATATATTAACCTTTAAACTTAAAATGATTTTCATCATTTAAGTAAAACAAGTTTAATATAACAGTTTTTTTAAGTCTTAAACACTAAAATTTTGTGAGTTACTTAAAAACAAAGTTTATGTTTTGTCATCAACAAAAAGGGGGAGATTGTTAATACAAATATCGCCTAAAAACGTTATTTATATTTTACGATCTTTGCTAAGTTTTGTTAACGACAAAATGTAAACTTTAGTTTCTAAGTAAAACTTAATTTTAGTTTAAAGACTTGCATAATTAGACATTTGCTACATTTTACATTTCACATAAAACACAACACTTTTTATATTTCTTAAAATAGAAAAATGTTAACATCATATCATACATTTATGGTAAGCTTGTGTGTTTGACTTACCATAACCTCTTACACATTTTTGGAAGCTTTCTTCTTTTGCTTTAATGTGTTTGACTAGGATTTAGTTGATGTGACTTTGGTTGGTTTGAATGATTTATTGCAAAACCAACTGCAAGCCTGGCGGAACCCTGGGGTACACGGGCGGAACCCATCTGAGGGTTCCGCCGTATCCGTCAGACCTGCAGAAGGTCTTGCTATAAATACCAAGCCATATGTTTGAATTTTGGCTTGAACACTCTACATTAGATTTTCACACACATACATTCATTCTTTCATATAACCCTTTAACATTTCATTTCTATGTGAAGTTTCTTTTATAGCAAAGAAGTTCACAAGTTCATATAAAGTTACAAGTATTCAACACAACGTTGCAAGACTTGTTAGCTTAGCATCGTGTAGACTTTGTGTAGTTTACACTTCATTTGATTGTGTATTTTCAGTAGTGATCGGTTAGTATTTTAGTACTCAAAATACAAAGTGTGACGGGAGTTGTTGTACCCTTGTAAAAGAACTAACGGGAGTGGTTGTACCGTTGTAAAAGAACTCGACATCTAGCTTAGTGTCGGTAAACGTGTATAAGCGACGTGTAAGGTTTTCTCCGCCGGTGAAAGGAGCTTGTTGACTAGTGAAAGAAACTCTCGAGTTGGATACTTGAGGCGTGGACGTAGGGCAAGGAAAAAGAGTCCTTGTAGCCGAACCACGATAAATACTCGTGTTGTGGTTTGATCGTTTCTTTCTTTATACTTGCATGTTATATATTGTGTTTGTGTTCATATCTTTGATTAAACGGAAAGTTTCAAAAGATAATCAAACAAGTTTAAAGTTTTTAAAAGGTAAACTATTCAACCCCCCTTCTAGTTTTTCACAAGGTAACATAAAGATCCAAAATTGAAACACAAACATAGAGATCAAAATTTGAAACACAAACATATCCTTAACACAAAGATCCAAACTTTCATTGATCATAGGAGTTCACTACCATTACAAATTTCAAAAAACATATCTAAATTCAACTGTCATGTAGTGTATTTAATGTACTAATGTGTTTATTTGGCTGGAAATCGTTCAAATGCTCATGGATACAATCAAGAAGATAAGTGACTGGTTGTGCTCCTCTGTTTGTGTATTGTCTGAGATGTGTTCATCAGACATAGTTAATGAATTTATCAGACATAAGTAGGCTAGTTTTGGTCTGTTTTCATTATGTCTTTGTATCTGAATTGGGTTATGTCTAATTTCAGTTTATGGTTACTTTCTTGATGTAAACTTTGGTATCTAATATATGTTGACTTTACTAGTCAAATTCGGTTATTCCAACACTACAGTATACTGCATATGCAATTAGTAAACTACAAAATTTAAACAGAAACATGAAAATTGAAACAAAAAAAAAAAAAAAAAAAAAAAAAAAAAAAAAAATTGAAATAAAAACATAAAAATTGAAAAACAAACATAAATATTGAAACATAAAACATCTCATAAACATAAAATTTCATTGATGATAAGTAGAGGTGCTCACAAGATTACAAATTTCAAAAAAAACTTTCTAAACACACAATTCTTTAGAAGTTTGACCCGCTACCTTCCACACCATCCTTTTTCTTCTTTTTCTTTATCTCCTTTTCTTTCCTCTCCTTCTTATCCTTGAGATGTTTGAGCACATATTCAAGATGGGAGATCCTCTGTTCCAACTCATCAAATTGTGGTATACCGGTATCCATAGTCTCTTGCTTCTCCTCCTCTTCATGCTTATCACCCAAAAGCATCTCATAGTAGCCATCTTGTTTCCTCAGCCAAGTAAGCATCTGTTTCCTCAACTCCTTCGGTACCTTCCTGTAAGAACCATACTCGTCAATTGGTTCAGCGCCATAACCATCAAGGAGTAAATCCATTAGATAATCGTTCTTCAAAACTTTTTTGTACTCCTCTTCCTCGGAACCAATGTAGATAGCTATCTGCTTCAGTGTTTTTTGTTCTTTGGGTTTATGTGTGTATTGGTGGAATGTGTGTGTGGTTTGGTGCGTTTAAATAAGCGGAATGTAGACGGAAATGAATAGTCCCTATGCAATCGTTTCGGTTGCCTTGTTACTTTGGGAGAGGAAGGTTTGACGATGCAAATTTACTCGTTGAAAAAAAATCCCCAGACATTATCTTCGTTTGACACGTATGTTTTGGCTGCAAACTAAAGTTATTACTTTGCAAATTTGGTCATTGAAATAAAGTTTGTCTCGCCAAAGGCGGGAAACGAGTGAAAAGGTGATAATACCCTTGACTAACGGGATAACTAACGGGCGTTAGCAAAAAGTAGCTCTCGGTGGTTTTTTTGCACTTATCCGTAACGTTAGTGGTATTTTTGCATGCCTTTATAACTCGGAGTTGTTTTTCCACTTTCGCAGTAGATGAGTGATTATTATTATTATTTTTATTTTTTTAAACATTATTAGAGCACAACTAAAAATGAAATGAAAAAAAAAAAAAAAAAAAAAAAAAAAAAAGTTTCAGTCTCATCTACTTTCTAGATACCCTTTTCAACCCAACCAACTTTTATGTTCGGTACAAATTCAAATCTACTACAAAAATATGAAAAATATTCTCACTTTATTCCAACTACACATTGACATATCCAAGATGCCACAAAGACACATTTAATAGAACCTTCATTTTTCACATCATAAATAATACATGTACTTGAATTTATTACTAATTTCATTTCACCCAAAAAAAACACATTTTGAATTAAAATCCAATTTGACAACCACAAAACAGCCAAGACTCTTCTATATAAACAAATTTAAATACACCCAAGCCACCCCCCTTCAACTCATCATTTTCTCCGTCCACATTTCATTATTCAGGTTAGTATCCTCCTATTCTGGCTATCTTTTTAATCCCATTTTTATACAAAATTGAATCATAAAGATTTTTAATGTTAGTGAAATAAATCATGGGTATTGCTTAATTTTATGAAATATTATCTGGGTCAGTGTTAATTTAGCATTTTATACCTTTATTTGTTTCTTTATTATACTAAATTATGCTAAATTGGATCATAAATTTAAGGAAAATAAATTATGGGTATTGCTTAAATTGATTAATTATCATATGGGTCAGTGTTAATTTAGCATTTTACACTTTTTTTTTTTTTTTTTTTTTTTTTTTTTTTTTTTTATTTTTAATACTAAATTATGCAATATTGGATCATAAAGATAGCAAATTTATAAAAAATAATTAATGGGTATTGCTTAATTTGATAAAATGTTATGTGGGTCAGTGTTAATTCAGCATTTTACAGCTTGATTTCTTTTTAATTATGTAAATCTTGTTATGCAGGAAATAGCCCTATTATTGGATCTTGATTTAGGGCTACACAAGATCTGATCTTGATTTTGTGTATTCTGAATATATTGTTGGATTTAATTTGTGGGTTTTGATTTTTAAGTTTTGGGGTGTGAAAATGAGTGAAGTTACAGAGGTTAAACCCTTGATTTCGCAGTCGACGTCTGCGAAATTGCCTGATTTTAAGAAATCGATTAAGCTTAAGTATGTTAAGTTAGGGTATCATTATCTTATAACTCATGGAATGTACTTGTTTTTATCGCCGTTAGTTGTTGTGCTTGCTGCACAATTGTCTACGTTTTCGCTCGAAGACGTGTATGTACTTTGGGATCATCTTAGGTTCAATCTGATATCGGTCGTTGTATGTTCGACCCTTCTGGTGTTTTTTACTACCCTTTATTTTTTAACCCGTCCACGACCTGTTTACCTAGTGAACTTTTCGTGTTATAAGCCTGAGGAAGAGAGGAAATGTACTAGACAGATCTTTATGGAAAGATCAACTGCGACGGGTTCGTTTACTGGACAGAGTCTTGAGTTTCAAAAAAAGATTCTTGAAAGATCGGGTCTTGGTGAGTCAACTTATCTCCCTGAAGCAGTTCTTAGGGTCCCACCAAACCCGTGTATGGCAGAAGCAAGAAAAGAGGCTGAACTTGTGATGTTTGGTGCCATTGATGAGCTTTTGGAGAAAACGGGTGTGAAACCAAAAGATATTGGGATTTTGGTAGTGAATTGTAGTTTGTTTAACCCGACACCTTCTTTGGCTTCGATGATTGTTAATCACTATAAACTTAGAGGTAATATTCTAAGTTTTAATCTTGGTGGAATGGGTTGTAGTGCTGGTTTAATCGCTATTGATCTTGCTAAAGATCTTCTCCAAGTCAACCCCAATTCGTATGCTTTAGTGATGAGTATGGAAAACATTACATTGAATTGGTATTTTGGAAATGAAAGATCTATGCTCGTGTCGAATTGCTTGTTCCGAATGGGTGGTGCTGCAATTTTGCTCTCGAACAAAACCTCGGACCGAAGAAGGTCAAAGTATCAATTAGTCCACACGGTGAGAACACACAAAGGTTCAGATGAAAAGTGTTTTTCATGTGTCACTCAATTAGAAGATCCAGTTGGCCAAGTTGGAGTTACACTGTCAAAAGATCTAATGGGAGTAGCAGGTGACGCTTTGAAGACCAACATCACCACTTTAGGACCGCTCGTGTTGCCCATGTCAGAACAGTTGCTTTTCTTTGCAACTTTAGTTGGTAAAAAGCTATTTAGAATGAAGATTAAGCCTTATATTCCAGATTTCAAGCTAGCGTTTGAGCATTTTTGCATTCATGCTGGTGGGAGAGCGGTTCTTGATGAAATTGAAAAGAATTTGCAGCTTACAGACTGGCATATGGAGCCATCAAGAATGACACTTAACCGATTTGGTAACACTTCAAGTAGCTCACCATGGTATGAGTTGGCGTATTCAGAAGCTAAAGGGAGAATCAAGAAAGGAGATAGAGCGTGGCAAATAGCTTTTGGGTCGGGTTTCAAGTGCAACAGTGCGGTTTGGAAGGCATTAAAGACTATTAATCCTGCTAAAGAGAAGAACCCGTGGATGAGTGAGATTGATAATTTTCCTGTAGATGTTCCAAAGTTTTCTGCTTTAAGCTAGATTTAAATCTTTATTTATTTTTTTTCTTTTGATCTTTAAGATTATCCATGGGACCTGTTTAATGTTTAAATTAGAAGGCTATGATTTTCTTTTCTTGTTTGTACTTGGGATTACAAGCATGGTTTATGCAAATTTCATGGCGCCGTTTGGTTGCTTATCTATTTCTTGATGTATTTTGCACATTTTAGTACGAGGACGTGGGTAGGAATGTTTTTTCTGTGTATAGATCTGTAGCTGACGATGAGAAAACTAGTGTAAAGATAGTGGCAGTTTTATAATCTTTGACTGATATGCTAGCGATGTGCAATGCTTTCTAAGTTAGGGGATCATTGTTTTCTTGTTGTCACTCTGAAGGTGCGGCTTCGGTGAAAACCTTTGTCTGGTCTAGTTATATGATAAAAAGACCAGTAAATTTCTATGTGCAGTATAATCTTGATAAATAATAAGATCCAGATGATAAATTAATTATTTCTAAACATAATTTCTTAGTTATTAGTATAATCTCACTTTTGCCAAAAAAAAAAAAAAAAAAAAAAAGTTATTAGTAGTAATTAATAACAGAATCTTACTTTTGGGAATACATTAAATGGATATTGGCACATCTTAACTCCTGAATCAATAATTGCAAGCTGTGATCAAAGAACTTTTATTATTTAAGTAACTCTCAGGCATATGATATCAAGCCAATGCCAACTCCATACAGTCACCAAATACCTCAGATGACATTGCGCGGGTAAATCCACAAACTTCCACCCATAGGTCTTTTGGTGCAAGAAGGTATGTTCTACCATTGACTAATAAATCCGTGTGGCTACACCCGTCTTAGTTTTTAGACTTTTAGCTATATCTACGTGCCTAAAATATTAGACGGAGCTGCATTTGCTACCAGTTGAGTTAAGGGTAAAGGTTGACTGAAGTCGTAAGAGACTAAGAGTCATTCCTAACATATACCAATCAAGACTAATTGATCATGAGTTGCCACCATGTTGTAAGCATAATGTATGGAATTATTTAATTACAGCCATATAATTAATAACTTAATTAACTAATAGTAGTAGTTTAATAAAGTTATAATACTTATACTCTAACACATGTGATAAGATTCCCAACGATCTTCTATAAAATCTTTTTATACTAGTCGGGTACCCGCGCGACGCGGCGGAAGGTGCCCTGTAAATTTTTTGGCGTGAAATGTTTATCAAGTTTATATTTTCCGTTGCAATAACTTTGTAGATAACGAGAATTTAAGGTTTGTGAAAACCGGTCATAGTCAAACACTCATTTTTTCCGCTTCGCCTAGGAGGAAAACCCCATTAGCAGGACTCGAACCCGAGACCTCCAAAGGAAACACCCCCAAGTTTACCCCCGGTGTCCACTTGATCTATGGCCAGTTTTCACACTACCGGTCGTTTCCAGCTTTCCTTTACCTTTGGTGATGAAGATTCCGATCACATTCGTCGTAATAGGGTGCTTTGTATGATTTAAGCTTGTGCTTTATATCGGTTTCGTGTTTATTAGGATTTTGGGCTAGAACATTATTGATGTTTACTGCTAGTGGTGTATGCCATGCTCATTTAATGAGGGTTGACCATTGACAAAAATACGTAACTGTTACTCAAACTCCATTCTTTTTGTGCTTTAGAGGTTTGTACAAGTGGTTATAATGGATGTGCTATTTAAAATTTTGTATCATGAATGTCTTCGTATGTTTGAGGAGAAAAGATTGTTGTGTGCATGGAGTATGAATGTCTTCGTATTGTTTTGTTCAACTTTGCTTGGTTTATATTATTCAAGTCCATGCGTCCAGGGGCGAAGCTTCATAGGGCCCGGGGGGGGGGGGGGGGGGCGCCCGACCCCCCGAAATAATTTTTTTTGCGATGTAGGGGGTATATAGTTTTCGTGTAGAAAAATTTTGGTATATTCAGTTTCGACCCCCCAAAAATTTCGGTATACCTGAAATATAGCCTTAGGAAAAAAAAAATTTAGATCCCGACCCCCCATTTACAAAATCCAAGCTTCGCCACTGCATGCGTCAAAAGTGTGGTGGAGCTTTGCTTGTTTTGTATTATTTTGTTGTTTGTTTTTTTGTGTATAGTAGATTGCTTGGGTTGTACAATGGGTTATATTAATCATATTTTTCATTATGGGTGTGTGTTAGGAATAGACGAGGATCATCTCATGTTCATTTAAACATGATAGGTAAAGTTGTGCATGATATGATTGTACATTTGATTTTTTTTTTTTTTTTAGATCGAATCTAGCAATATATCCTTGGGCCTATAATTAGCTTAATTATAATACTACATTTAGATATAGAGATGAAAATTACAAGCGCATAACAGGTAAACGGGCAACAAATTGCGCCGCAACCCCTTTTTGAATAGCAAAACCTACTCTAGTAAAAATGAAACCTTGATTCTTGGAAGACGGGGAATTGCTGTGGATAACCTTTTGCACCCGATCCAGGAAACGGGTTGCCACGGGGGCAAGGGATCCAAAAGTATCAAAAGCAAATGGCACAAACACGTGTTGATTCTTCGAACAAATTGTTTCATGTTTAGTCACCTTTTTAGACTCCGCCTTCAAAACTGCTTGCCTAGCCACGAACCCCGTGTCCCGAAACCCCACCAACGGGGACACTCCGGTGAGGTCTTTATCCGTTAGGAATAATGAACCCTGTTTGTTAGTTGTAAGTGTTGACCATTATAGATGTATGTGTGGGTTGAATGGTTTGTACTTTGCACAATATGCTTAGATAGCTGTATTGCTTAGGGGATAGGTTATAAAGACCTCTCAAATCTACAAGTTATACCCTTGTTTTTTCCCCTTTTTATTTATTTATGTGTTTTATTTTATACTTTTGTTTATGTTATAAAACTGTGAAACGAAAAGTGCGGAATAAAAAATATAAAGTTTAACAAGCCAAAAGTATTAAATTGGCAAAAAATACAGAACATAAACGGATAAGAAATTGTGTTGTACTGTAAATAAAGGACAAAAGGTAGAAAGTCGAAACATTTATACTTTTTATCGGCCAAAAGGAGTACCAATAGTAGAACCACTGCTTAGTTTTTATTATTTTAAGAATGTTTTACTTAGATGTAGGAAATAACCTTCCTCCATCGTCTTTTTAATGATTTAATGATCATCAGGTCTTAGAATTTCAATAGTTAATTAGCAATCATAACTTCATTACTTTTCCCCCCTCTCCTAAAACAAGTTAGACATTGAGCAAGAATAATCAAATATTATATAGGTCATTGCACAATCTAAATCCAATTGGTTCTTTGATAAAATTGGTTTAGATTCAGCTTCATTAAGTAGTGTTACATGTATTCATTCCTTGTATCTGGTTTTTTCAAGATCCGCAAAAGCATTTTAGTGCATTTTAATGTATTTGTTTCTTCCGAAATGGATGCAAGTCAAGATAAATGTATTATCATGTCATTTCTATTTATTAGGTTACACTTTATGCACTTGAACAATGTACTGATATGAGAAATGATTGAGAGTGCTAAAAGTATGCATATATTAAAACCAGCTTTTACGTGCTTAATACGTTAGAATGAGTGAAAATGGGTCTCGAGACCAATTTCAGATGCTTATTTACGTTCGGTTTGGAACACCAAAGTAACAAATAAGTTCGGTAGGGAAACTTAATCAATGTTAGATGTTTCCATTCGTTGTTTTAGATGAAGTCATGTACTAACTAAAGTCTTCTTATATGAATGAAATGCAACACAAGTCAAACATACAAATAATCTTATATGGATCTTAATTAGTAACAATGAAAAGTCTATTATACTGTTCTTTGTTAAAATTCTATTCTGTACTAAACTGCTAATATTCTAAAAGCTAAAATAAAAGGCTAGATTTTTAAAGTGGTTTAAAAACTTGTATGTATGATGTATCACAAGATTTAGCCCATGATATAGCTCAAACTTTTAGGGCTATAAGCCCATCTTTGACTGTTGTTGACAGCTACAAAGCCCATGTACCATCTGCAAATGAAATATATTTATTGATTATCGTATTTTGTTATTTGTAATTAAACAAGGTTTCAAACCCGCTCGTTGGAGTGCCTGTATACCTTAGAGTTGACTCGGTCTTTATCAATTAAATGTGTTTGTCACAGTATTTTTGATACAACAATACTCACAGAAATATAAAATGGTTAATATATTACAAACACACTTGTAACAAAAGATCTAAATAAACAATTTGTATTTGTATATAAGGTATATACAAAAACCAAAAAAAAAAAATGTTTTAATTCCTTCACACAAATAAAGTCATACAAAATCGTTCATACTTCTTCCCGCCTTCAGTTCTTGCTTATTTTCTATTGGTATTATATCTAAGTGCAAGTGACTGTACCTTGATCCCCTTTGAGTCATACACGGTCAATTCTTCTACTCTATTGTTCAAATCGACTTTAAACATGCGCTCCATAATAGACTTAGTAACCTAGAATAAAACCATGTGGCTGCGTATGGTAGACACCGTAACCTTTGATAAAGTCAGGGTTGTCAAAAGAATCTTTCCATAAGTATGACCAACCACTACGCTAGTCACAAATTCTGCAAAATGAAAATACGTCAATCAACAAATGAACCTGATAATTGTTATCAAAGGAAAATGCGCCAATGATTATCACTCAAATTAAACATAAGTTTTGTGAAGACGCAACATACTAATCAAATTTAAAACAACAAGCATCATCAGAGATTCACGAATTAAGAATCCAGTACCACATACCAGACTTTAAAAACATCACAAACTTCACACAAACAGAAACACACATGTGTTGTCTAGTTAATGCACGCTATAGAGGAAAATAGAAGACTTAAACGCAATCTCTAATGTCACAATTATTTAGCAACAGTTAGGGGCAAACATGTCACCGCAAACAATGTAAACTATTAGAATTATACAAAACTAGTACTTTCCCGAAGTTAATCTATGCATCATTGCATTGTATACGTTGAAACGTGTCTTTATCTCAGCCATCCATTATAAAATCCCGTATCAACACTCTCCCATTCCTTTTCTTTTCTGATGCCATACCATAGAACCATAAGACATCTTGAATTTATCGGAGACTAATGGAGGCCTATTCTAGATGGTTGTCGTCACCTAGAACCATACGATATGTGAATAAAAACTTCTTCAACTACCAAGGACACCATTTTTTCGATTTCTTCCACCCTCTTTATTTACACATTACAATCACCAACCGACATCTCTTTGTTGGGCGTTCCTGATTATGGGCCCTTGCCCTCGTACCAATTCGCTTCTTAATGCTTGAAACCTGCGCACTAAGAAAATAAACAACACCGTTAGACTTATCGTGGGATTGTTTCCCACGATTAGACTCTGGCGTGAGAGTAAGTAATCGATTTAGGGTTCTCGTAAAGAGTTTTAGGGTTTGTGAATCGTACCTTTAATGAGAATTATGTCATTCCTTATATAGGCGCAGAATCCTTGTAGGGTTCGTGCTCCTTACGTTTCGCACACGTGGTGCTTATCCGGTTTAAGGATATCTATTCCATAAATAGGAGATCCTTATCTAAACCGTATATATAGTTTAGTTGGGCTTGGGCTTATGTGAGCCCATTCCCATTATTGATGCGGCCCAAGTTATAATAGCCCACACATGGTGGCTTTGGGCCTACGTAATGTTTATTATTTGGGCTTGTGGCCCATATATAGACTATACGTCATCATGTCCCCTGAGTCTAGTGTGCGCGGCTCATAGCCGCGGATGCTAGACTAATCACAACAGCGGTAAGCGTGGCAGGAGGGATTTTGAATATTGCCGCTCAATATTGAGGACAATGTACCTAGTCCTAGATATTTCTAAGAGATGCCTCGAAAATTGGGGGTTGTGTCCACGTGTTCCTAGGAAAACGGGAAAAAGTGCATGTACCGTTTCGGATTCTAGCCACACGTTTTGTGAGTGGAATCCACGTGGGCTTCATCTAGGGTTTTTTGACTTCTTATATAAGAGTCACCGCCTCCATTTACCCAAAACACACAGTCACCATTGCACATTTCTTCGAAGCGTTTTTTGCAAAGAAATTAACTGTTTTATTAGGTAATTTCGTGTGCGTTTTTGACTAAATTTATGAAAATGGTTGCCCAATTAGAGGAGTTTCGCTCTGCGATGAGTGAGGATGATGTGCGTCAGTTTTCATCTGACTACTTCATTCCTCTGGATGTGCATCCAGAGGCTCTAGACGTCGATGCGTGTATAGCCGATTTCCCCAAAGGGAAAATAGGACTATACACGCGCTTTTTTGAGTACGCTAATTACCGCGTACCCATATCTATTTTCCTGAGCAATTTGCTCAATTACTATTGTCTTCATATCTCACAGCTGCACTGTATAGGTGCGGCTAAGGTATCGAATTTTGAAGTAAACTGTCGTTTACTTGCGATAGAACCGACCGTTGACCTATTCCGCGCCTTCTACCACACGACGTGGTCGCATGGATGGGTATCCTTTGCGAAGCGCGCGGGAAGCTTCAGTGTTATACCGAGAAGGTAGACTCCCTGAGGCACTGGAGGGAGTATTTTTTCTGGGTTGATGATGTGGTTTTTACATCACCCTTTGAGTTTTACACTCAAGATACATTGCCGAGGGATGGGCCCCCCGCACCCGGTTCCTTTAGTTTGGTCGATGCGCAGACCATTGATGCCAACCGCATCCCCATTAACCCTTATCCGGTGGAGTTTTTGGTGCATGTGGGGTTGAGTCGTAGCTATTTCGGGGGTGTCGACGAGGTGCCAACCTTCATAGATGAGGAAGGCCGGGGTGGGTGTTCATCCCTTTTGCTTCTAATCATGTAAGTTTTTCTATATGCGCACATTTAATAACTAATCTCTTCTTTTGCTGTTTGTTCTTTTGTGCGCAAAGATGGATCTATTTGCAGTAGTGAAGCTGGAGAAGCCAAAGCAGGTGATTGTGGGCGTGCGCCCTCAGAGGGATAACGAGCAGCGGCTTTTGGAGGCGACCCAGGGTCATCTGACTGTGCTGGGGCCTATTGGCCATGAAGATTCGCCGCCTCTCCAAGTCACGCCCGTACAGAGCGTGGCGCCAAATGTGGAGACTGCGCGTGTGGAGGAGGTGCACACTGAATCTTCGGACAGCGTGGAGATACTGAAGCCCGAAGAGGTGTTAAAGCCTGAGGAGGTAGCGCAGAAGCTAAAGCACAAAGGAGAGGCTGGTAGCAGTGGTACGTCCAAGAGGCGACGCTACCTTATTGGAGATGCGGAGTCGTCTGCTGAGGAAGAGACATCTGCTCCTGGCGCGGATAAGAAGGCTGCAGAGGCCTCTCCATTTATGTAAGTATTTTGTCTCATACTATGTATTGTATTACTTGTCGTAATATTTTCTAACAGTTTTCTTCATTTATTGTAGCGATGATGCCACGAAGGATGATGGAGCCTTCGTGGAGATGGTGGCCCCTCCTCAGAATGAAAACAAGGAGGAGGAGGTAAAGGTTGATGAGGGCGTATCTGCGCAGCAACTGATGGATGAGTTGGTTGTTACTGCTGCGCGTCAAGCTGAGCTGGTGGCTCAGTTGAAGACGAGGTACATCGGGGAGAGTAGCACTCTCGCCCAAAAAGATGAGGAGATAGCTGTTCTCCGTGAGCAGCTGGCTGAAGCGCAGGCGGAAGTGGGGTCCTTCAGGGTGTACACGGATAAGGTCACGAATGAGAAGTTGATCGCGGTGGCTGAGCTGGAGCAAGCGCGCGGACAACTTCATCAGTTCAGGGCCAACCTTACTTGGGCAGTAAGGTATCTTGAGGAGAAGAAGGAGGAGCACTTCGCGAACATTGCTGAGTTCAAGGTGTGCATGGAGAAGATTGTTCAGGCGCAGGAGGAGAAGCTGCGTGGCCTGAGCATAGAGTATGATGATGAGTTATACCCTCATCTGATGTCTACCATAGCTGAGCGCAGGTACGTCCTTTCATCTTTTTTATGCATTGTTGCTTTACTATATTTGTTTATATGTTTCTGCTAACACAAGTTGTCCTTGTTGGTGTAGGTGGTTGATCAGCCATGGGTTGCGCCTGGCTGCTATGGGCACATTGGAGTCCCAAGAGGTGATGGGGGCCTTTGGGAAAGTAGTGCAGTGCGCTGTGGAGCGTGGAAGGTCGCAAGCTATGGAGGATCTCCATGAGGCCAAGGCGTTGAACGTGGCCTTGACTGAGGTACCCGACTATAACTCGAGTGCGTATGACGAGCTGGTACAGGCCATGGAGGGGATGAAACTTCTTGAGCTGCCTCACATTGCATAGTTGGAGCGCGACCAGGACAATCCCATAAAGGTAATTATGGAGGGGTTGACCCTGGAACGCCATATTTTGGAGGATGACGAGGCGCAGCCGGACTACTTCCTCAAGCCCGACGAGTCTGATTTGTGCACCAATCTTTGAATGGGTTGTCGCAGAACTGCTTCCCATTGTCTAATTTGATCTCTCCAGGAAGTCCGAAGCGACAAACAATGTTATCCCATACAAAGCGTTTGACCTGGTTGCCCGTGATACTCACAACTGCCTTTGCCTCGATCCACTTCGTGAAGTAGTCTATGGCTACGATGAGGAATTTTAGCTCTCCTGCTGCAACTGGAAAGGGTCCTGCGATGTCAATGCCCCACTTGTAGAATGGCCATGGTGAGGTAATGGGTGTTAGCTCTTGTTGCGGTTGGCGCGGAATTGGCCTGTGTACTTGGCAATTGCTGCACTTCTTTATCATATCGCGCGCGTCGCGGTGCATAGTTGGCCAATAATACCCCGACCGTAGAGCGCGCGCAACAACAGATCGCGGCCCTGAGTGCATGCTGCATGATCCAGCATGAATTTCTCGGGGTACATAGTCTGCTTGGAGGGGTCCAACACATCGGAGCCAAGGTTGCAAGAAAGAACGTCGGTAGAGTATGTTATCCCGTAGTTCGAATCGCTGCGCTGTGCGCCGCACCCTTCGAGCGTCCTTAAGATCTTGTGGTAAGACTCCCTTGCTAATGAATTCAATGATATGTGTCATCCATGTAGGATCTTGTTCTTCTATCACTGTGGATACTTCCATCTCCAGGATTGACTTGTTTTGTAAAGTTTCTACCAATACCTGTTTGGATAAGTGCGCAAAGCTTGTGGATGCAATCTTGCTAAGCGCATCAGCCTTCCTGTTGTCCCCTCTGGGTACTTGTTTTATTGTGAACTTATCAAAGTTCTTAATCAAGGACTTGGTCTTATCCAGGTATGGGATCATGTGCTCATCCTTGGCTTCATATTCACCTAGCACATGGTTAGCGACTAGCCGAGAATCTACGTTTGCCTCCAAGTTGCGTACACCCATTTGGATTGCAATGCGCAGTCTAGCTAGTAGGGCTTCGTATTCTGCCTCATTGTTTGTGGCTGTGAATTCGAAGCGCAGCGCATAGGTGAATTCCATACCTTCTGGATTCGTAAGAATAAGGCCTGCGCCTGATCCATCTACACATGAGGATCCATCTGTGAACAGAATCCAGGGTTCCTGCAGATCTGTTTTGGTTGTTGAGGTTGGACTATAGGTATCTGGCTTCTCAACAATGAAATCAGCTCATATCTGTCATTTGATTGCAGTGCGCGGTCTATATGAGATGTTATACTCGCTTAACAAGACACTCCACTTTTGTAGCCGTCCTGATGCGTCAGGTTTAGAGATAACTTGTTTGATTGGCTGGTCTGTTATTACAGCTATTGGATGCGCTTGAAAGTATCTGCGCAGTCTTTTAGCTGCGAATACTAGGGCTAAGACCAGCTTTTCCATGGCGCTGTAGTTAGTCTCTGTCTTCTTTAATGCTTTGCTAACGAAATATATGGGTGTTTGGATGGAGTTTCTATCTGTCAATAGCACTGCGCTAACTTCTCCATGGGTTGCAGATAAGTACATTATTAGCTCTTCCCCTGGTCGCGGTGCGACAAGTTTGGGAAGTGATGCTAGGTGCTGTTTTAGCTGTTGGAAAGCTTCTTCTGCTTCCTCAGTCCAACGAAAATCTCCCTTTTTAGTACACTTCGTGAGTGTTTTAAAGAGGGGGAGTGATTTGTCTGCTGACTTAGATAAGAAACGGTTTAGCCCTGCTAGCTTTCCGTTTAATGATTGGACTTCTTTGAGCGTGCGCGGTGAGGGAAGTTCAATAACAGCTTTTGTTTTTTCTGGGCAAGGCTTGATTCCGTCAGGTTCTATTAAGTATCCGAGGAACATGCCTTACGTTGCGCCAAATGTGCACTTTTTGGGATTTAACTTCATGTTTATTTGTCCCAATGTTTTGAACCTTTCTTCGATGTCGCGCACCAATTCATCCTTTGTGTGGCTCTTGATGACAAGGTCGTCAACATAGACCTCCAAGTTTCGGCCTACTTGTTTCTCGAAAGCTGTGTCTACCAATCGTTGGTATGTTGCGCCTGCGTTTTTTAGGCCAAAGGGCATTTTTGTGTAGCAGTACACTCCTTGACTGGTGTGGAAAGCTGTTTTATCTTCATCCTCGACTGCCATCTGGATTTGATGATACCCTTTGCATGCGTCTAGAAAGCATTTAAAAGGATATCCGCACAGGGATTCTACCTTCCAGTCTATTTCTGGCAGTGGGTAGCAGTCCTGTGGACATGCTTTGTTAAGGTCTGTGAAGTCCACGCACATTCTCCAACTGCCATCACTCTTCTTTACCATCACTGGGTTAGAAAGCCAGTCATGATAGTATACCTCGCGCATGATGCCTGCATCTACGAGCTTGTGTACTTCTTCCAGAATAGCTTTTGCACGATCTGGGGCCTGGCCGCGCTTCTTCTGTCGTATTGGGGGATATCCTTGTCGGATTTGTAGCTTGTGCTCCGTGATAGAGCGTGGCACTCCGGTCATGTGCTTTGGTTCCCATGCGAAGATATCTAGGTTTTTTTGCAAGAGTGCGCACACAACTGCTTTACCTTTGTCAGATAAAGATCCTCCAATCGAGATTTGTTGTTCTGGGTAATCAGGATGAATAGCGACCTTTAAGTTTGGTGTTTTTTCTGTGCGCTGTTCTGGAATACTCTCCACCTCAGTGGTTACTGCGTTGCATTCTTTTGGTGGTACTGTTGTGTTATAGAGGGTAACAACTCCTCCTTCCACTGAGAATTTGAGCATCCCGTGTGCTGTGGATGGTACGGCGCGCATGGATGATATTCCAGGTCTTCCAATGATTCCATTGTATGGTGATGGAGATTTGATAACCATGAAATTAATCCATGTTGCTGTTGAATGTTGTTCATCACCCACGACCACTAGCAAGCGCAATTGTCCCATAGGCCAAATCTTTTCTCCTGTGAATCCAGTCAGCGATGTTGTTGCTGGTATCAATTGACTTTGGAGTTTAGGCCATAGCCTTTTGAAGCAATGATCGTACAGGATATCTGCGGATGCTCCTCCATCGATGTACATGCGGTGGATATCATGCCCCCCGTATGTATTTCAATGGTTAGCGGTTCTACTACTGCGCTGTCCGCAGCTAGAGTAGGGAAGGATATCTCTTTTTCTGGAGAGAATTTTTGACTGACTTTTTGTTTTATCTTGCGTTGCCATGACTGTATCATGTAATGAACATTATTGCGTCTCTCACTGTCTTCATATTCCTCTGAATATTGAGAGTCAGAAGTTGTACCCAGCCTATCGTGGATAGTGGTACGTTTTTCGTTATCCGCGCGTCTTCCTCGTGGGTGGCGCGGTGGTGATGGTTCGCGTTCAGGACCAAAATTGAGCCGGGCTTGAAGGCTCGTACTCGACCTTCTCCTTGCTTCTTCCTGCATGAGGGCAGTTAGGGTCTCATAATTTTGGGATACAAAATTTCCCAACGTGAGGTCAGGTGTGTCCTCAGTTGCTGCAAGAATATCTGCCTCAGTATTGGGCGCCCTATCTCGGTTAGGCGCGCCTGGTGGTACAGTGTTGTCCACTGTAGGTACAGTTTGGTGAGGAGTAGTGAAAAGGGTGCGCTGGAGTTCCTCAACGCTTGGGACCACCGTGGTGGCTTGGGTAGTCCTTATAGGCAGTTCTACCACTGGAAGAGGTTGGGTTGTTCCCGCCTCTTGGTGTCCAGGTGCGCTGGTTGTCCCAGCAGCCTGTATAGGGGTTGAATCTTGTTGATTCTTCCTCTGGGGGTCACGTGTTTTTTCCAACTGCGGAGTCCGCTGGTTTAAATTTTTATTCTTCGTCATTCTAGTTCCTTAGTTCTTAGTAGGGGTCCCACGGATGGCGCCACTTGTTGATACAAAAGTTGGGCGTTCCTGATTATGGGCTCTTGCTCTCGTACCAATTCGCTTCTTAATGCTTGAAACCTGCGCACTAAGAAAATAAACAACACCGTTAGACTTATCGTGGGATTGTTTCCCACGATTAGACTTCGGTGTGAGAGTAAGTAATCGGTTTAGGGTTCTCATAAAGAGTTTTAGGGTTTGTGAATCGTACCTTTAATGAGAATTATGTCATTCCTTATATAGGCGCATAATCCTTGTATGGTTCGTGCTCCTTACGTTTCGCACACGTGGTGCTTATCCGGTTTAAGGATATCTGTTCCATAAATAGGAGATCCTTATCTAAACCGTATATATAGTTTAGTTGGGCTTGGGCTTATGTGAGCCCATTCCCATTATTGATACGGCCCAAGTTATAATAGCCCACGCATGGTGGCTTTGGGCCTACGTAATGTTTATTATTTGGGCTTGTGGCCCATATATAGACTATACGTCATCAGATACCCTAAACACAAAATAGGAACAATCCATTAATAGTTGTGGTCACTATACATATGTCTCACTTCAGACAATGAACAGTATGCAAAAGAGAGCAGAATAACAACCGATATTTTATTATACCTGACGCGTTGTAGCCATTGCCAGCTGTGAAAACTGTTGCCCGTGAATATCAATCGCAACACGAAAACGCAAACATATATATAAAAACGGTTCCTCAATATATAGATAATCAAGAAGGTACGTTGTCGAGAAAAACTTATTCTAGGCCCATTAGATCATTGAAGATAAAGTATTTGGGTTTTGCTTCTTAACTAATATCACTTATAAAACGAGAAAGTATGACCAAAACTTATAGAAATCGATTAGAATCAGCACCCAGGACCACACACCCAATTCGTTGCACACAACAATACACAAACATGTATAATGAAAAACAACCATCCTTTTTTTTTTATCAACAACACTCAGATTACCAACAGTTAAGACCGTAACTCATACATAGCATATAAAATAATCATTCATAATCACATTTGAGATTCTAAATTATATTAGCAAGTGCTTATTTTGCAAGACCAAAAAACATATGTCCTGTAAAATTCCAATGATCACATTTCTATTTAAACAATTGGTCAATTTCAAAACAAAGCGATCTTAAACAGCGCTATTTCCAGTCAATAAAACGGCGACTGGCCAACGACGTTAGATAATTTTAACATATAAATAGTGTTTGAGCTGAACCTAACCAACTTTCAACAAAAAAAATTACACATTGACTGAAAGAATTATTAATAAGCAGTCTAATACGAAGCAACATATTAAATCTTAGGTTCCTACTACTTCGCATTTCATAACTCACATGACTACATATCAGATTGTAACATATACTGGGAAACATCTGTTTTGCAACAAAAAAACATACTACAATTTCACAGACATATAAAATTGCAAAGACTTAACCTATCCAAGCTCTGATAACTCAAAACATGCACAAAAAATATAATCAAAACACACTTATTTAACACATAACAGTCTCATTTGTTAATAAGTCTGATCATACAGCAAATTCTAACAAATACTGGAAAGCATATTTCGGCACATAAAAAATTTATCGCATGACCTATGAAGGAAAAAATAGACAACACATTAGCTTGGCAGTCCAAACTTAAGCATACAAAATCAGCTCTTATGACTACATATCAAGCAACAACATAAATATGTCAACCCGCTACAATTTCCTGCCACAATAATCATATAACCACATATAAAACTGCCAAAAAAATAGTTGCTAATTACCAACAATAAAAATAGACTAACACAATTTTTTTGCACATTCCATAAAAAAACAGACCAGTCTAATCTAAGCCTAAGCATAGAAAATCAGTACTTATGATCACATATAAAGCAACAACATAAAATATACCAAGCTACCACATATAAAATCCCAAGTTCCTACTAATTCGTGTTTCACAACTCAATGACCACATATCATATTCTAACAAATAGTGGGAAACTCTATTTTATAACAAAAAACCTGACAATCTATTCCAAACATAAGTATGCAAATGCAAAACCTATGAGCATATATCAAGCAACAACATAAACTGTACCAAGCTACTAAAATTTCTCGGACATATAAAATTGCAAAAACTGGACCTATCCAAGCTCTGATAACTCAAACATGCACAAAATGTGTAATCGTGGCACACTTATTTAACACATTAGAGTATCATGTGTTAAATAAATCTGACCACAAATCAGCTTCTAACAAATATTTGGAGGCACTTGATCTGCACATCAAAAATTTTGATCGCATGACCTAAGAAGGAAAAATAGACAAACACATTAGTTTTGCCGTCCAAACTTAAGCATACAAAATCAACACTTATGATCAAATATCAAGTAACAACATAAAATATGCTAATCCATTACAATTTCTTGCCACAATACTTATATGACCACATATAAAACTGCCAAAAAAATAGCTGCTAACAATTAAAAACCAAAAAAATGGATAAACACGATTGGTTTTCACAACCAACAAAAAACAGAAAAGTCTAATCCAAGCCTAAGCATACAAAATCAACACTTATGATCACAGAGCAATCATCAACATAAAGTATACCAAGCTACTACAGGTTCGGGTGACATAACTCACATGACCATAAATAAAACATGCAAAAAATGAACCCATCCAGGGTCTGGTAATGCAAGTGTAAAACATGCAATTAGTACACACTTATTTAACAAACAACTATTTCATAAAATAATCTTGAACACAACTTATAGACCCGTAGACAATAACTTAAATCATGAATTAGTAACCCCCTCACAGTAGTATACATATAACACCAAAATTAATCAAGCCAAACCGAAAAAATAACTTCATCACTTTTCAATATTTACAAAGATAGACAAATAAAAAAAATGAGAACTGCACCTTTTCAATGCAATTGTAATCAAGAACATGCGAAACATCTAAAGCTAAAGGAGTACAAACCGGTATGTTGAACCTACAACAATTTAACAAAATTAGGTCCAAAAAGCCTAGAGCAAACTAAATCAAGTAAAAAAAAAAAAATTACAACCACCACATGCAGCATATCCTTTCCAAAATCTTACACACAAAGAACATAATCAAACTCACACAAATAAGCAACAACAAAAGACATATCCTTAGTTTGTAACTGGCCACTAATAAGCAGCTGAACATCAATCCCTGAAACATCGAAACAACCAAGCAAAGAACACTCCTTAAGATTTAACCCAGCACCATTAAAACCAAGTATCATATTCACGTTACCTGATAATAGCCTGGCTGCAAACTCACAACTGTGACTCCAATTACTATCTTGAAAGTGTACACACCTGAAAAATGCGAAAACATTCAGCATAAGAACATAAGACAAAAACGAAATCAAGAAAATCAAACTCAACATCTGTGATTCAAACTATAATGACATAGCAAGCATAATCAGACATTCTACTCATCATTCTCACCACAACCCCAAAAACTCCAACCACCTAAATAAAAAATCCCTAAATTATCTCTAATTTGTGTACCTGCACCAATTGTGTTTATATGAGTTTTTGTAAAAAGCACCAAACAACTGAAATCGGGTGTTGATCATGTAAATGGTTTTCAAATTGATAATGGAACACATGTGTACAACATGCGACAAATTGATCAAATATCCGATAATCCAAAGCAGGTGCCAACCGTGCAATTAGGCCAACAAATGAAGTGACAAATTTGTAGAGACCCCATTATAAAAAAGCACTAACCCAAATTTTTAATCTCATCAAGCAGACGGTTTGGTTTTGCGTGTGAACAGTGTTGGCTCAAGCCGCGGCTCATCAGTGCACCCAAGCCGTGGCTCATCAGTGCGCCCAATCCGCCTACTCTCAAGCCGATCCTTCAAGCGAGGGCTTTGGAACAGCATCAACTTCCCAAATCAATTCAATGAATGTTATATATAATGTTCGAATACGAGATATACAAACGACAACTTAGTCGGAACCATATTTTATTCTACAAAAATAACATCAATAATTAGCTTGGAACATAGAACATGGAAAACATCGATGTCATGGATTAATGACACCGGTCTCAATCTCTTTTTGAATTTATAAAACCAAATATTGTTGACATTCATATTAAAGATGATGTTGCCAAATACACTAATATAATTAAAAGTAGGAAATATTAGTATTAACTTCGTACTATTGATTCTCTTTGGCAATTTCCAACCAGACTTACAAAAAAAAAACTCACATTTGAAAGCATTTATATAGTTCAAACTTTAATTTCCATTGCCGGTGAACTCTCTGTGCAAATGGGACAACTGCACAGGGTCATCAATTCTTTGGGTATCCCTTTTATATATTATCAAGTTACATATGCATGAATTTAAGTTTTTGGTTAAGTTTATTATGGAACAACGTTAGGTGATCACAACCAAAATACAAGATTAAAAAAACATCAAGTGACAATTGCATGTTTTAAAATGACGATTGCATGTTTTAAAATGAAAAAGTTGATAATTCTTTGTTTTTTATATTGCAATTCGTTAAACATGGGCGTCTACTTATTGTTACCACACAGAGCATCTAAAATCCATCGAAAGGCCATGTTAATTTCAAACATTTTTATATTCGATAAAGAGTCTCAAACTAATATTCCAATTAGTAAGTAAAAGTATGTAACTTCTTTTCTTGTTGGTCGAAATGGTATTTTGGAGAACATAAATGTAAATGGCCTTATGATAATCCAAATATGATAAGTCATGTTAAGAGCACTAGGTACGTTCTAAAGTGTTGTCATCTCAGTTTTAGTTTTTTATTTTTTTTTATTTTATTTTTTATTTTTTTTAACATCAAAATTTATCACACCACACAATGATATGTCTTTTATTTTTTGTGATATGAGACACCCTTTTTTCCACACATCCTACTAAAATACAAATACAACACATAAAAACATAAAAAGGGGAAAAACGTAAAAAACCTGACCATTTGAGTCGGCAACAACGGTGCCACATATGAAAACGCCACATGTGGTGTGGCTCTCGCGTTTTTCGATGGCATTTTGGGGACGCGTAACCCCAAAACGCAACGTACCTTGTGCTCTAACAAATGTTGAAATAGTTGAGAACATGAGATATGACGTTTCATTAGAAGTGAACTCCTTTTTGAAGTATGAGAAACTACAATAATCATTGTATGTCTTTTGCAGAACGATATATGCATGCTGTAGAAATCAAAGAGGAAATATTGAAAAACTGTATCAGATTCAATAAATTACAGAGATTACATGACATTAAATAGAAAACTAATTTACCTAAACCTAGCAACTGACGGGCCAAACTTAACGGGCTTGCGGGCCTTTATTATCTAACATATCCTCTCAAATTCGCAATGCTGCAGTGGTAAACGTTGAGAGTTTGTCAAACATAAAATAAACTAAAACTGAAAAACAAACGAAAGTAGAGTGTCCAAGAGTACAAACAGACGGATTGATGCAAACAGACATATACAGATTCAGACAGGCAGATTCAGATTCAGATTCAGATTCAGATTCAAATTCAGATAGATTCAAATTCAGACAATACCAGGCGAAAACACATGCAGAACCACGTGTGAAATCAGACAAGTGGAGAGTCAGATGTAACCAACATAACCAGGCAACCGAAACCATTCAATACAGATATCAATACCAATATCAATCCAACCCGGTGCAAATACCAAATACCGATACCGATCCAAATGCTAATACCAATATACAAGTTACCGATCGAGCCAAACAGTGAATTCGTACCAAGAAATCTCTCACGCAAACCAATATCAAATAAAAAAAGTGACGAACCAAAACCAATACAATCCACCAATTTTTTTTTCTTTTATTATTATTTTTTTTCGTGTATAATAGCTTCCAAACAAATTAAATCAAGCCATCAAACAAACTTATAGTAATACGTAACCAATATACGAATGTTGTAAACAATGAGAATCGTAATATATCAAATTCAAAATTAGTGTCCTTACAAAAAGATATGAGTAACATATAAATATGATCAAGCTTCCTCACAAAATCTAAAGCATATTCATCATATCAAACGATAAATAACTTTATCAATCAATTCAATCAGCTGACAACTCATAGTTTCATATTCAGAGTCGAACGAACTTTCAATCCAACCGTAACCAAAACAAACCCTTCTTCTTCTTCTTTTTCTTTGACCTAGCTCTTGATAATATGTAGATTCAATAAATTACAGAGATTACATGACATTAAATAGAAAACTAATTAACCTAAACTTAATGATGAGTGCACAAACACTCATCATTTTTGGTCAAATCTGAACTGCAAAACATACAAAAACATCAAAAAATGCATCAAAATACTAAAAATGTTTCAAAATTGTGTTTTATATGTTTTAGATGCAAAATGAGTAAAAACAGATGAAAAACGTACAAAGTTTGCAAAATTGGCAGTTTCAGTCCCTCAACTTTTAAAAATTAGCAAAAATAGTCCCTGAGCACTTATTTGAAAAGAAAAGTCACCAAAGGTCCTTTTAAAATCATAAGTTGTCATATTTAATCCTTTGGTGAAAAATCTCAAAAGTTTTGGAAATTACAAGTTAGTCCTTAAACTTTCAGATTTTGGCAGTTTTGGCCCCTGGAGTTCAATTTTTGTGAAAAAAGTCAAATATGGTCCTTGGGAATTTACATGTGTCACTTTTAATCCCTGGATTAAAATTTTGAGAAAATCACATGTTTAGTCCCCATAGTTTGGAAATTGACATATTTGGTCCCTAGAAATCTCATTTTTGGAAAATTCACTTTATGGTCATTGGGATATTGATATATGGCAAGTTTTATACTTGGATAAGTTTGGAGAAGTTACAAAACCTACCCCTCAATTTTCAGCATAATTACATGAATGGTCCTTGTGAATTATTTGCCTAACCAAATGGACCCTTGTTGTTTTTAAGTCCAAAACCAATACAAATCCTACCCAATACTTGATCCACCAGCCCAACACACCCTCACCAAGCCCACCAACATTTCCCAGCCCACTCCAAAATAACATCCACCCCATTTTTTTAATTATCCCCAGGGTCAAAACGTTTGACCTCCACTCACCCTTGCCTCCACCTCCCTCCAAAAACCTGTAACACCCTGCAACCCTACCCCTGCCTACACCCAACACCATCATCATACTCCAATTCACCAACACTCCACCCCTAACCCTACACCATTGTCCCTCCAAACATTTGTGTCCAAAGTTTATCCCCTGCCACAAGCAAAACAGACCCACTTGCTTAAACAATTTTCCTGCCAAAGACCCACTTAAGGGCTACGATCAAATGAGCCAATCCAATGGCTCCAAAGGCTGTGAAAGCTCAGGAATACAACAACAAGAAGATAAATAAATGAAGCCCTCTCCAGAGTATAAATAGAATGTTGTAGCCAAGTTATAAGGCATTAGGAGTAGGGTTAAAGTAGTATAATTTAGTGGTAGTTCAATGGTATTTTTATTGTAATCTCAGCTTTTAGGTAATTTGTATTTCATCAAGTTGTAATCTGATTTGGTTTAAATAAAATTTCAGTTTCCATCTTAATTTCTTGTCATCTAAATTTCCAAGTAATCTATAGTTTCAAATATGTTTCCAAGTTTACATTTATTGTTTCCAAAAGCTTTTCAATTACTTTAGTGAAGAAATTTATTTAGCTTCTGAATAAATTAGTTTACTAGCTTCTGGTCAATGGCAGTCAAAAGGAGGAATAGTAATGGTGATTAAATATGGTGATTTGAGGTAATGAATTGTAGCAGAGGTGTGTAAAGCTTATCCAAAGATAGGCTTGGTTGTAATTGAAAGTAATTCCTATTTCAGTTAGGATTCTAAAATTGTAAGTTCTATCTGTAGATTTCTGCATTCACTTTAATTAGTATGTTAATGTCTGTTTTTATGGTTTAAATCTGATTCATTATAGCTACTATAGCTGTTTCTGTATTGGTATATTGCTTTTACATGTTCTAGATTAATGATGTGATCCTACTGTCTTATTATTAGCATAGACTGCAATTTGAGTTTCTGGTTGTTTTCAGTGTTCAACAAGCTTTAATTTCAGTTTAGTAATAGGATTTGAGCAATAGTTTAGGAGTTTTAAGTTTGAATCTCAAGTAGTTAGCATAGGCTGCTAGATTCAGGGGTGTTTGGATTTATTGGTTTATGGGTGTTAAAGGTTGTTTCAATTGATATGTTTGGTTTAGTCACTCCACTTTAGGTTCATTGAAGATGTTTTGACCTTAAAATCCAGGTCCTTTTTGAACCAAAGTCCAAATCAACCCTCACCACCCCTTAACAACCCATCTGTTGGAATTTTGGTATTCAAAACCTTTGATTTCAATGAAAAATTAGATTAGATTGTTTGATCTAGCTTCCATTAGGTTTAATAAACATGCATTAATCAATTAGAAGCTTTGAAAATTCACAAAAGTCAAAATAGCCAAGAAACTAAGAAAGTCAAATTTGCTTGTTTTCAATTTTCTCAAATCTAGCAAGATTTTTGTAGAATTTAGTATTGTGTTTCAAGCCTTAAGATTTTTAGGATTTGTAACCCCACACCTCAACTTCAGTGTCCCATAGTTGTTACATTTTCGGGATTTTTCTTCTGGGCCCCACACAACCTCAAAGTTACCTGCAGGGGTGTTTGTTTGCTCTGCTGCAGCAGATAACCACACCACACCACCCACTTTGGTGGTGGTTTCTGGCCACCACAGTGGTCTACAGCCCCCCCCTCCATGGTTCTTTGAACTCACCTACTGGCCCTCTCTCCATTTCAACCATCCACTTGACCTTAGACCCCCTGAGACCCACCTGAATCAACCCCTCAACCTTGTCCCATTTTCTGATTTGAGATGAGTTTCAAAGTGCTTAAATTTTGCTTAATTGCTTATTCTGTGAGAGTCTTTGCTTGAATTTCACTTAATCATGTCAACATAAGTTGTTTGAATCAGAATCACCCATAGTGGGTCCCACTTAAGCTCAATTGAGCTTATTTCTTGTTTTGGTCAACAAAAGTCAACTGTGGTGCTATTAAGCATCCACAGTGCTTATTTTTAAGTTACAAAAAAGTTGTTTTTACAAAAGTTAGTTGTTTTTAGTATTAAAATAGTTTTGTAAAAGAAAAATTCAGAAAAAACAATTTAATAATAAGTGATAGTTTCTATTTAATGTAATTTAAATTTTAATTTTCATTTTTAGATTTTTATTAAGTACTTGGTATTTTTATAATTTTCTTAAATTCCTTTTATATTAAAGTAATTTTAGTAATTTTCTCAGATTTTTATTTTGTCATTTAGTATTTATTAGATTTAATATTAGTTTTATTAATAATTAATTAATAACTAAGTTTTAAATAGCATAATTAGTTTTTATTAAGTAAGACCTAGTTTTTATATTTTTCCTAGCTTTTATATAACATAATATAATTTTAGGAAATTTTCTAGAATTTTTACTGTTCATTTTCTATTTTTTATAATTTAAATTAGTTTATTTAGGTAATTAATATATAATTGGTAATTAATTAATAGAAAAACCACAAAAAAGACATATTTTTAATTTTAAAACTTGTTTTTAGTTATTTTATAATTTTAGAAATTTTATTTTCATTTTTCTTGTATTAAATTAATATTATATTGTATTTAAGTATTTTAAATATTAATAATTAGTAATAATTAGCAATTAATTAATTAAATAGTGTAAAAATTTATTTTCTTTTTCTAAAAATTTTCTTTTACCCTTAGTTTTGTAAAAAAGTCATTTTCACCCCCTGGGTGTTTTCAGATTTCATTTTTCACGTTTTATTTTGTACGTTTACGTTATTTAAAACGTGAACGTACGCGTTTTAGGTTTTAAACGTTTCTGGTTTTTCCAACTTTTCAGTCTTGTTCATATAGCTTACTTAAGCTATTTCATTGTTTAAATCAGTAGTGTAATCAATCTCAAACCCCTTTTTCTGTCCAAATTCACCCGATCACAGCCCGTTTGATAACCATCCACACCTCGTCGGGACATAACGACCCGGGGAAACCCTATACTTCCGCGGAGATTTGGTCTGAGACGTTTGACTTTGTTGACCATTCACCTGGTCAATTTAGGTTGACCGTTTTGCTTCAATCACCTAACAACTAACGGGCCAAACCAACGAACTTGCGAGCCTTTATTATCTAACACATGCATATAGTCGTCAATGTATAATAGTGCAACATGCGATCAGTGGAAGGAAAATAAAGCGATCATTAGACAGCCTCTATTAACGATTTGACAACTTCCATCTACAAGTAATGAGAGACAGGTAAATCGTATAACATTATATTTATAGATAATTAGGATTTCTAGCTACACATTTCAAATAAGAGGAAACATTTTAAAGTAGATGCATCTACTTTTGTAAGTGCATCTGAAATGTATGATTGTGATTTTTTCTCGTCATTCTCATTTTAATTTTCCTTTCTCATTTGATCCTAACTCGAATTTAAAGTTTTTAAAGCAACGACCTTCGCTCTGTACAATGATCTTCAACTATTGGTCTATGATCGCAAGAAACTGTAAACAAGTACGTGACTACTAGAAACAAAAAGATATATATTTTCACAATTACAACTTATGTCACCTTTTAAAAATCATGAGAGCTCTTTAACAAGCATCGTTTTCAAATTTCTAAAAAATCTATACAAGGAATAATTGTAGCAATGTGATAGTAAACTTATCAGGAGACAACAGTATTTAAAGGGGGCATTTGCATCATTTGGATTATTTGAACCGACGTCTGTTGGAATGTCATTTTTACAAATGGATCATATCGGACCCTTCATTTATTATTACTGACCCACCGTTTTCTTTCATCTTCTTAACCACTACGAGTATGATTTTATTTCCAAAGCCAATGACATGATAACATAATATACAAGTACAGTGGTTAGATAAAAACAGATGATTATATTGCACACAAAAAAGGGTTTCGTTTGAGAGAAGTTGCATGAACATTTAAATGAGATGGAATTACGTGCATGAGGCTCAAAGTATGCATGTGAATACTCTTTTGAGCATCATGTTTTTTAATGAACACCTACCCCCCCCCCCCCCCCCCCCCCCCCTCTTTTATTTATTTATTTTTTTTATTTTTATGTAAGTGGCTTATGAATACATAAACTAAAACTTTGAAATACATCACAAGTAACTTAAACATAAACTTCAAGTTCTGCTTACAAATATACAATATGGTTTACATTATAACATACGGCTAGTTTTGCTAAATAATATTTGGGTTAAACCTTTGATATGATGTTCAATGTTTAGTGTTTATCTTTTTCTCGAGTAAAGCTGTATAATAGTTTGTAGTCTCAAAAGACAACACGGCAAAGTAACAAATGTTAGGGGTGTAGGATCACAAACCTTATGCGAGTTTTCTGTAATGAAAAGTATAAAAAATGGACTACATTTTGAGAACTTCAACAAACCCTAAATCCCTAAGGGTCCTGTTTGGCTCGCGAAATTTAAAATCATGAAATTCCAAATTCTTGAGATCGAGTTATACTTATAAATATGATGACAACAACAATAAATCCCGTCAGAGCATAATAAGGAGAGGTAGGATGTAAAGACTCACACCCTAGCCCATGATTAAAGAGACCGTTGAGCTCTACTGAAAAGTGTTGCCATCAAATAGACAACGGAAGTTCGAAACTCATGTAAACATTGTCATCATATATTTTCAAATAACATTGAAACCATATTTACTTGTTACAAGTATATACGAGGAAAAACTCAAATTTGAGACATGCAAGACAGTTGCCAAAGAAAGGGTAGATCTGGAAATGGGTCACACACACATTATTCCAAAATAAGAATAGATAAGAAAGAGAATTGAAGTATGCATCCTCTTAAAGCCCAAAGACAACCCATGCTATTGCTGTCTCATTGCACATCTTCTATTTTCCTAATATTAACCTTGGGACCCATTAACTTATTATTGGACCATATTTCCTCATGCCATGTCTCTTATGAAAACACTCGTGTATCGTGTAGTCGTGTCAGTGTGTTACTACTTGCTAGCGTACTAGGGATTATGATAATTACGAAGAAGCTGCTATATTTTCTAAAAAGTATAATCTTGTTAGATGCAGGGACGTACCCGTGAGTGTCCGAGAACCCAAAGAAGTTTTTCAATCTAGTGTTAATTTAAAAAAAAAATATTCATTTTTCTTAAATGAATATTAAATGCACCCGGTCTACCGAAATGTATTTCTAGTATTACGGTTCAAAATATTTTGTGCACGCGATCATATTTGGTTCTGGTTTCGTCCCTGGTTAGATAGGAGTCAATGGCGGAGCTAGAAAAAATTTCTTGGGAGGGCCGAAACAATTTTTTTTTTTTTTTTCCCCCCGGAAGAACATTAGATGAGAAGGCCGAGATGGAAAAAACAAAATTTTAACACATGAAATCGCTAAAAACTACACTAACAGACTTAGTCTTGAGAGGCTGGGACCCTTCTCGGTCCCTTAATAGCTCCGCCCATGGTTAGACTTATACACTTAGACCTTAGGAAACAATATTGCATTATTTTGTGGTCAATTGAATCTGTTCTATTCAATCTAGCCAATTGAGAACTATGATCATGCATGTGGTTGCATGAAATTTTAATATGTTGTTCTAAAAGCATTATAAAGGATGTACATTTAGGGTAGTGGCAATGGTCTCAGTATGGATGCAAACAGTGCGTCAACACTGCTGCCAGTGGTGCGGTATGCACGCGGTATGGAAGCAAGCGGCAATCTTCGCCAAGACGGCATGGACAAAATTCGAACATTGGAACAATAACTATTTGGATAAAATTAGGTGAGGTATGGAATCATGGGTTGCTACTAAAAAAATATGATGAGGTATGAAAAAAGTATGAATAAGGTGTAATGATATTATTGGTGGGTTGTGAGGTATGTGTAGAAACTAGAAGGGGGGGATGGTTGAATAGTTTCACCGATTCTTTTTAATTTTTTAAAGCGTTCAGCCGTTTTAGGTCCGGTTATTTTTCATTTACAAACTTGTTAAATTCTACTAGTTATGTGATATCAATTTGGTTACTAGCATACACAAATAAATAAGTAAAGTAAAGAGTAAGGAAAGAACACAACCAAGAGACGCGGCGATTTATAGTGGTTCGGCACGAAGCTCACTCTCCGTCCTACTCTACTCCCCGAGTACCACACTCGAGAGTTATCAATCACTATATCAACACACTCCTTCAGGCGGAGCAATCCGTACACATGCTTACACAAGGCTTAACGACACTAAGCATAATGTCGAGTTCTAATCGTAGCTAAAACCAATCTACTCTAAGGCCCACGTGGCCACACGAACAAGCACTCTTGTCCGACTTGAATCTTCACCCGATCCAAGCCTTTACTTAATTGACATACTTGGTTCTTAACCCGAACCAAGGCTTCACATACTTGACATACTTGATTCTTCAACCGAGCCAAGCCTTCACACAAGACTCACTTGGATCATCACTCGATCCAAGTCTTTACATAATGACTCGACTAAATCCTAACCTACACACTAGGACATCACTCTCATCATATCAAATACATGAAATATTCTAGTTACAAGACTTATTGGATCTACATCACCATCCAAGTTCACACAAATATCCCCATCCTCGACTCACACACAAGTCGGAAACAATGACATTATTTACAGAACCTATCACCGTAACACTTGTTACGTTTGTGTGTGGACACCTATAACATCTCGAGTCTTCATAGTTGTCGAGAGTTCTTCTCTTGCACTTGACGGAAGAGGAAATCACTAATAAACATATACCGACATGTTATAGTGATCAAAGATTAAAATGAACAAGGACTAGAAAGTTTTGTGTGTGAAAAACCTTGTTTTCTGAAGTGTAACAGTTCAGTATTTATAGGCGACAAGAGTGAGGGAGACGGTCCTTTAAATACCAGACGGTCCTTTATCACTAAGGGACCGTCCGCCTATTTAAGGGACCGTCAAGACAAAACGCTCCCATTTTGTCCTGACGTGGTGAAAACTTATCTGGTTCAGGCTAAACTGATTTGGGGGAAAAACTAGCTGTTATAAAGTTTGAATTTGAATTTATTTTCTTAATAAAACATTTCTTTAGAAACACAAAAATACTTTTGTGAAAATGTTTTGGCAAACTTAAAAATGTAAGTTTAGGTGAAAATAAAATTCTTTGATCACTTAACTAATGACGGTATAAAGTTTGTTCATACCTGAAGTGATGTTGAAGCAGCTACATAGAAGAAACGAGTTTCCTCGATTAAAAACTTATATACCGTAACTTTACATAACATGTCTTTATATTTTGTGATTATCAAAACACGAGAAGACTGAATAATGCGAATAACGTTTTTGACATTATTTGTATTAACAATCTCCCTATTTTTGATGATTTCAAAATATAAACTCATTTTAAGTAAAATTATGCGTTGATAAATTTTTAATGAGTTTTCCCGTTACTTCTCCCCCTTTTTGTAGAATCAAAAAGGTGTGTCGTGGTTGTTGAGGAGAGGAGACACGAGCATCCTTGAAAGAGAATCGTTGGAGTGATCAACGAAATACAAGCTCCCCTAGCTAAGTGCTCCCCCTTAATGAGGGTACCGGGGAATCGAGCTATGGTGATGTGCTACAAAACAGAGTTAGACCAAAGCACATGCATGCATATACATATATGAAGGTATGAAAAGATGATATGGATGTGAAATCAATTATGTAGTGCAGGAATCGGATAGAAAAACACAGGATAAAATCTAATTTTAAGCACTACTGGGGACGGTCCCGTAAATAGGGGGACGGTCCCTTATTGATTTGGGGACTGCCAGTCCATTTTAAGGACCGCCGGCAGTAGACGTCAAGGTTGGCAGATATGTTGTGATTTAAGTAACTTCCCATTTTTAAGGTTAGATAATTTTAGTTCATTTTCATGTTTAACCTTGATTAATATCACAACATATTATCATAACTTAGAACATAATCATTCATTCATTTCATTTCATGCATGAAACATACAATGACTACAATAAAAATTTCATGACAAACACATCATAGAAATAACAACATTAATCATTAACTAATACAACAAGTTATCTCCCATTGCATGTTTGGTCCAAAGCACAACTTCCACTTGATTATTCATAACTAGATTTTTGAGAATATCTAGTCGAAGGGTGGAGTGGATGATGGTGAGGATGAAGGTGGAGCCGAAGGTGGTGCCGATGGTGTCATTGAAGCAAGAGGAGTTGGTTGCACATTTTGTTGAGCAATGAGATACTCAATGTGACCAAACATGATGTGAAGTTCATCTCGAAGAGAGTGAATGAGATGAAAGTTATGGTAACAACACGCACACCCCACAATGTGGATGTTAGCAAAGTAATATGGAACGGGATTGCCAAGATTTGGAGATGATGGTGGAGTTTGAGAAGTGTTTTCCAATGGCCCATTTGGTGATGTGGTAGTATGAGTTGATTAGTTTGTTGGAGGAGGATGTTGGTTTCTTGGTAATGGGATAGAGTGAGTGGGAGATGATGGTTGATTACTCGCGAATGGAGTGTAAGCACCCGAACTGGATTCAGTAAGCAAGGGTGACAAGTTTTTTTACAAATGATGAAAAAGGTGATGTAGTTGTATTTGAGCTAGAGGATGTATTTGATGAAGAGTGATATGTTCCATTGGTGGATGGTGTTTTGAGTGGTGCACTTGGTGCTTGAGGTGATGATGGTGGTGACTTAGGAGATGGGGTGGTGTCATAGTGTGTGAGGTCAATAAAATTAGTTTTAGGTCGAATGATTTTGAGCTTAGGCCTTTTATTTGACGGTTGTGTTATGGGTTCTTTGTTTTTTGTTGGCAAGGAAGTGGAGGATGAGGCCATTGTAGGTGATGAAGTTGGGTTGAAAGGTGATTGTGATAAGTTTGAGGGTGATGAGGAAGGTTTAAATAATCAAACATGGTTGTGGTTTGGGCAAAGCATGCATTAAGAGATTTTAAGCACTTAAAAATGTTTATCTAAACAAGGTAAGGTGGTGATAATCATGCAATAGGTTTAGGATTGCAGGAAAGAAGAAAATAGTGCAAAAAATCCGTGATCCCCTAGGGACGGTCCCTTATTGTTTGGGGACTGCCAGGTCATTAAGGGACCGTCGGCAGTGGGTTCCCAGGTTTTTGTCCACTTTCTCATTTCTGCAACCTGCATATATACTACATTTCCACTTGCTGCAGAATGTCATAAACATAAGCTCAATAATAAAAGATGTCACAAATCAACAAAACATCTTACAATTCCATCCAAGTCCAAACATAATCAACGATTTAACTTGTCTCAAGAGTTAGAAAAAATAAAAATAGTTTTATCAAATACATTACACATAATCATAAAGTAAAGTTGCTACAAATAACATTCACTTCTTCTTCTTTTCTTGAGAAGATTCTTGATCAACTTCAAGCCTTTCCTTTGCTTGTCTCGAATTTGAGTGAGAAAAGTGATCACTGATAGGTCTTGGGAGTCAAGATTTTGAGGGAGTTGAGGAAGGGCATTTATGAAGTTTTGGGATGGAGAAGAAGCACAAGCATTTGAGCTACCAACATGTCCATCATCATCTATGTGATGAGAGGATGAATCACTAGAAGATGACTCGGGAAACAAGGTCCTTTTCGACCCCAAATCTGACCTTGTTTTACGCTCAATATGGATAGAGAGTGGGAACATGACACGATCATGAGTGTGATACTTTTCCGATCTGAGTTCCGGGAATTCATTCATGATATGGTTGAACAGACGGGTCAAGAGCATACCATATGCTGTATTTAACTTGTTCTTTTTGGTGACAAATTCCATTTTCCTGACCATGTAGAATGCTGGATTGTAGGGTGTCGATGAGACAATACAATAGAGCATGTGACCGAGACACGCGGGAAGATGATCCCTATTGCCACCTAGGCAAAAGGCATTTTCACGTACAACCTCCTCAATGGCTTTGAGATGATTTTCAACTTATTTTGTAAGGATTTGGTTTACTTCTACAAGAATTTTCTTACCCCTGTAAGTGCGGGTAAGAGATGAGGTTCGAGATTTTATAATGACAGCTTTAATGTCATTTGGAGTAGGCGGAACAGTGGCATATTTTCCACGTGTAGGGGTGCTTCTGACAAGAGCATCAAGGCTCCATTCGTCAGTGAAAGAGCATTGCCCTGAGGTGGGAACACCAAGGATGCGACCAAAATCGGAAGGAAGTATGAAAAGAATTTATCTTGAATGACAAACTCAATGTAAAGCTCATTTATAGACTCGGCTCTCAACCTAAATTGACTATAAAATTCTAGAACAAAGCGAGGGACAATAGACTCATTAATCTTATAAAGACATTCTAATCTTGCCTAACTCAACATGACTTCAAGGTAACCAAAATCCTCAAAGTCGGGATAGACAACACGACCTTCATGTATAGCTCGTTTTTCAAAATGTTAAAATTTATATGATAGAGGTGGAGTGTAATCAGTTGAAACAATGGGTATGTAATCGCGTGTCTTTTTGTGATCCACCCAGTTTGGTTTAGGCATCTTTTTCCTAAAACATTTAAACAAAGTGAACATTAAGTCGGCTAGCCTATAGTTTTTATACTTATCCCAAATACATTTTTATACCATAATTTATTTTAGTTTCGAAATTCCTGATTCATTTTGTTGCATGGTTATGAAAATGTTTCTGACATGTATTAAGAATATGAGTGAGGTATGTGATCATAACTACCACTTATATTGTTTAACATTGTGCGGAATATAAAGTACAGAGGATCGGATGAAACTCATTTCGGGCTGATTCAATCACATCCAACCCCCGTATTTCCATCTAACTTCCAAAAATAAAATAAATAATTATAACTATTATTTTATCATGATATGGTACAAATTTTAATAATGTGCATGTTTAGTTGTTTGTTTTGCATCTATCAAGCTAGGTGTAGTTGTTACCAACATTGCTATCGTCAATTTAGCGTCACATCATCTTTTCACATTTCACTACCAACATCAGCACCAATAAGATATAATAAGACAACCAAGTTCATCATCCAAACATACCCACTTAAACACGAACATACCTCACAAAAACCAAAATCACACACACGTAACTCTCTCAGAAGTCGGTTGCTCCATAGACCAATTTCTCCTTTTTCTTTTACCAAGGATGCGTAGGTAGTGGGGAGCTCTTTTAAGGAATACGTGTCGGTGAGGGCTTCAACACATCATATGAAGTATGAACGCCTATTACAAATAGTGTTAGGAGTTTTTTTTTTTACTTAATGAGTGAGCCTAATTTCTTATTTCATCATAATTTCTTATTTCATCATAATGGGGAACTTCATTAAAATCTCTCTCACAATTAAGTGGTTCATATAGTAATATTTCCAAAGCGCTTAATTTAGTAAACAAGCCCTAGTGTGATTATAACTGTTCTATTACATAGTTAGAATAAAAGGTTAAACGACAACTGGTAAACATTCACATCAAATGTAAAAAGTAGTAGCATGGTGAGTTGAGATCCATGAATAACCCATACATGCCATAGAACATATCAACAAATCATAGCCACCCATTTATATTTTTCACTTTTTTTCAAAACAACATATCTTGCAAACGGTAAATCTTCAAGCTACAAAAAAATACCATTGCGACGAGAATTAAATGATCTTTCTATAGATATGCATTGTTATATACTTTCGACGATTTTTTTTTTTAAATTTCTGCCCAGAAAGAATCATATATGATTCGTAAAAAAATCATATATGATTCGATTATTACGAATCAGATATGATTCTTACGAATCATATATATGATTCGTAAGAATCATATATAATTTGTTAAAATCAAATCATATATGATTCTTACGAATCATATATGATTTTTCTGGGGAAAAAAAAATAAGTTTATCGAAAAAAAAGTTTGTCGAAAGTATATAACAATGCATGTCTATAGAAAGATAATTTAATTCTCGTCGCGATGATATTTTTTTTGTAGCTTGACGATTTACGGTTTGCGAAATATTTAAGTTTTAAAAAAAAAGATGGAAGTTTATTTTTTTATTTTGATAAAAAAAAATGGGTGGGTAAGATTGCTTGATGGGTTCTATGGTAAAAATTTGATCTATAAAGAACTTTTGGCGTAGTAGCATATGACCAGAAATCGAAGTCGAGAAAGATCAACAATATATTTCGATCTCTCTATTATGTGAAAAGCTATCTAGCCTTTGAACCTCCTTGTAACAACGAAATATATCATGTAATGTTCAATTTCCTCACTAACCATATACACTTTGGGAATTGATATGTACAGGGGAAGATTTACGTTGCACACAGAGAGTTATCGTGATTTTACCTTTATACCCTCTTAGTTGTTTTTGGGCCTTTCACCATTTTTTGGAGTTGTTTTAAATGGTGAGTTAACAACTTTTGTGCGTACATTGCTCTATACATGTAGCCGTAATATCCCCACTGTCTCCTGTGTCCAAGGTCTTGTTGATGCCTAATTTTTGATGGACTCCGAGTCTCATAATCGTGACCTACGACACACCACCAAAAAACACCCGTTTTAAGTTTCTTAATCATATCCATTACTTAACTGACTTATGTTGTTAACTAAAGCACAATATCGATAATATAGATGAAATGAAATGTTAATAGTCAAAGTAATTATAGAGAAAGTTGAATAATAAAGTGAGGGTATAAGAGTAAAAGTTTTATAATCTGCCGCATGCAAAGTAGAAGTACCCGTGTACATGTCAATGTCCATGCACTTTGCATAGAGTCAATCAATCATATTTCTATGACAAAGAAATCTTACCTAAAGATTAGAGGGAGTGCTCTCTATAAAGGTTATGAAACAAATGTGCACATTTCAGAAATGTAACCAACTTCTAGGTTCATTTTAATTCTAATCATCATTCTAGCCAAGCAAAGGTAAATAGTCAATAACAAAATTGTACCAATATTTTCAAACTATTGTAAGTAAATTTGTAACACCTTTGTCAATAGGAGGGATCTACTCATTTTTGGGTGGCAATTTCATTGGAAAGGGTAGCCTTGTTTCTAGTTGCATTCTATATTAGTAACTTTATTGTACCAAGTCCAAATGCCACATTGCCACATACTATTTAAATTTGCATCCATTGAATGAGTGGTATTTTTGCACCTAACAAAACGCACACATGAAATCCTCAAATTTCTATCGTTTCTTTATTCACAAAAGTCTAATATAAGTTTCACTATCACACCTCCTTTTCATGTAAGTTTGACATGTGGCTTTTCTAATTATTAGATATTATATAAATTCCTAAAATGACATAAACTCGATTAGAAAATTAATGTTTGCATATGACAGTCACATGTCTTGTTCGAATTTAGTTAAATGGGTGTTATGTAAGTGCATATGACAGGCACTCGTTGTCATCCCAAATCAAAAGCATACTACAAATATAAAAAGAACCGGTAGAAGGGGTCTAAGTATTAGAGTAGGTTAATTCCCCATAATGATTTCATTAACATTAATCGGTATAAATAACAATACAAAACCGTATGCCACAAGTTCTAATATGGGCCGGACTAAGCTACTTGGGCTACTATTCATGTAATGCATATGCTCAGCTAATACATCCCCGCAGTTTGAGCGGGAGGCCTTCTAACGTTTAAACTGGATCTGAAATCAAGAAATAAAGCAGCAAGAAGTCCCTTAGTAAAGATGTCAGCATACTAAAAACGAGATGGAACATGAAGCACACGAACTTGACCAGAAGCAACATAATCGCGGACGAAATAAATGTTAATCTCAATGTGTTTCGTATGTTGATGTTGAACAGGATTCGTCGATAAATATACGGCACTGACATTATCGCAATATACAATAGTAGCTGTAGATAAAGGGTGATGAAGCTCGCGCAGCAGATTGCGAATCCAAGCTGTCTTAGCTACCACATTAGCAACACCACGATACTCGGACTCAGCACTGGACCGAGATAACGTCACCTGTCGTTTAGCAGACCATGATAGCAAATTATCACCAAGAAAAACACAATAACCAGAAGTAGACCGGCGAGTGACCGGACTACCCGCCCAATCCGCATCCGTGTAAGCAACAAGCTGAGCAGTAGAAGAAACATGCAACTGAAGACCATGATCCAAAGTACCACGAACATAACGTAATATACGCTTCAAAGCATGAAAATGCGTATCACGAGGGTCATGCATATAGAGGCAGACCTGCTGAACCGCATAAGAAATATCCGGTCGTGTGAAAGTAAGATACTGAAGGGCACCAGCTAAACTCCGATATAAGGTAGGATCATCAAAGGGCGTACCATCAGGTCCAAGCTTGGACTCTGTATCAACAGGAGTACAACACGGATTACGTTTCTACATATGAGCCCTCTCAAGAATTTCTTCAGCAAATTTAGACTGCGATAAAAACATACCCGATGCTGTGCGAGTAGCAGAAACACCAAGAAAATAATTAAGAGATCCAAGATCAGTCATTGCAAACTCACCATGAAGAGCAGTAAGAATACGCTGTAAAAATGCATTAGAAGAGGCTGTCAAGATAATATCATCCACATACAGTAACAAGTAGGCCATGTCAGATCCACGATGAAACACAAAAAGCGATGCATCAGCTTTGCTATGCTAAAAACCAATGCGAGTAACAAATCCTGCAAACCGTTGAAACCAAGCTCTAGGGGCTTGCTTGAGCCCATACAAAGACCGCTGCAAATGACAAACATAATCTGGGTGTGCAGGATCTACAAACCCAGGCGGCTGATGCATATAGACTGTCTCTGATAGATGACCATGAAGAAAAGCATTCTTCACGTCAAGCTGATGAATAGGCCAACCACGAGAGACTGCTAGACTGAGGACAGTGCGAATAGTGGCTGGTTTGACCACGGGACTAAAAGTCTCATCACAATCAATACCCTGCTGCTGACTGCGACCATTGGCAACAAGTCGCGCCTTATACATGCTTAAAGATCCATTTGCATGAAACTTATGCCTGAAAAGCCACATAGAACGAACAACATTCACATTAGCTGGTCGGGGCACAAGTACCCACGTCCCGTTAGTAATTAAAGCATTATATTCATCTAAGATAGCTTGTTTCCATGGAGGAGCACGAAGAGCATGAACATGAGAACGTGGAAGTGGAGACACAGTAGTGACATGATAATTCATACGCTCAAGAGGTTTAGAAATTCCAGATTTAGAACGTGTGACCATGGGATGAGTGTTAATGGCAGGTGCATTATGTGTAGGAGAATGCAATGTAGGGGTATTGGGGTCAGCTTGCATAGGTGGGTGTTGTGGGGTGCTGGGCTCAGGCGGTTGCGGGGTACTAGGCTCAGGTAGTTGTTGTATGGCATCATTCACAGGGGGCTGTTGCGGGGGATTGGGCTCAGTCGGTGGGTTATTAGGTTTGATTGGCAATGGTATATCATTTAGAAAATCGTACACGGGTGGTATGTAATTTTGGAGTGAAGCAAAGGGAAAAAACTCCTCATCAAAACGAACATGTCGTGAGAGTATAACTTTGTTCGAGGAGAGATCAAGACATCTATAGCCATGATGGTTGGCGGGGTAACCAAGAAACACACAAGGAGTGGATCGAGGTTCAAACTTGTGGTTGACAGTGAGATAGGGGTAGCAAAGACAACCGAAGACAAGTAAAGTGTCATAATCAGGTTTTTGGTTATAAAGTTTGGTAAAAGGAATCTCATTGTGAATGGCTTTTGATGGATGTATATTGAGTATATGAGATGCCATATTGAGAGCCTCCACCCAAAAAGAGGGAGGCATATGTGCTTGAAAAAGCAAAGTGCGGATGAGATTATTAATGGTACGTAACATGCGTTCGGATTTGCCATTTTGTTGTGAGGTGTGTGGGCAAGAGAAGCGAAATTGAATACCATGAGTGCGAAAAAAATGCATGAAAGCGGGCATTGTCATACTCACCCCCATGATCACATTGTAAAGCTTTTAGATCTACACCAAATTGTTTATTAACATAAGCACGAAAAGAAAGAAAATTATCATACAAGTCTGATTTTTTAAGCAATGGGTAAACCCAAACAAAATGCGGGAAATGATCTAAAAAGATAGCATAATATTTAATACCACTTGCACTCGGAATTGGAGAAGTCCATAAATCCGAGTGAACAATGTCAAAAATAGCAGCAACCTTCGACTCCGAAGTATAAAAAGGAAGTTTAATTTGTTTGCCTAATTGACACGCATGACACAAAGCGAACAACTTTGACTTATTACAAGAAATGAAATTACTAGACTCCAAACGACGAAGCACATCTTCACCGGGATGCCCGAGGCGCCTGTGCCACGTAGTATGACTAAATGAAAGCAAAGCAAAGGAGGATGCGTGGATGACGGTTGTGTAACCGGGTAGAGATCGCCCGTGCTATCACAACGGAGGAGAAGTCTGCCCGTTTGGTAATCCTTCACAGAAAAACCATAAGCGTCAAACTCAACAAAAACGTCATTATCACGCATGAATTTACGAACAACAATTAAATTTTTAATAATGTGCGGTGTGACAAGTATGTGGTTAAGTTGTAAAGGTTTAGTAGACGTATACAATGAGCTATGTCCAGTATGCGTAACCGGTATAGAAGCACCGTTTCCAACATACACGGATGGATAAATGTAAGAATTACTAACAGAAGTAAGGATACCTGCATTGTCAGCCAAGTGAGAAGAAGCACCCGTGTCCATATTCCACGCGGGATCCGAATGCGTCATGGTCTGAAAAGCTTGAGGAAGCATAGTAGCCTGAGTCGGAACAACACCTGGAACTGAGTATGCAAACTGCCCCGGATAAAACATAGTACCAGGTTGCGCCGATAAGTAGGCCGGATTACCCAAACGGAACGGTACCGGGATGTGGGCCTGCGGGGTTACCTGAGTAGCAACATGGTCCTGTTGTGGCTGTTGAGTAATTGGGCCTGAATGAATTAATCCTTGGCCCATAGTTGGAATATTATAACTGGGTTGTTGCATTGGGTACATACTAGGCTGCGTAAAAAGATAGGGATTGACAAATTGCATCCCACTCATTCCAAAAACCGAATGTGGAACAACCTGAGCATGCGTTGTGGCTTCATGCTTGGAGGGCTGCTCACGAGTGTTAGTGTGAGAGGCACTAGTCGGTGTGGAGCCTTGTGACTTACCAGACGAGTGTGTTCCGCTGTTGGTAGACCGAGACCGAGCATCAAAAGATCCATGTACAAACTTGCAACGCGAGTAATACGTACACGAACCTCGTTGAAAATTCCGACATAATTCACCCTCTGAATTCGAAAGATTACCAGACCTGGTGTTGCTTGTAGTAGAAGCCATGAGCACGGTAGGTGATGACGAAGTAATGTGAGCTGAGGAGAGAGCTTGAGTGATTTGTTCCATATCACTCTCTTCCAAAAAAAGCATGGATCGCACTTGATCAAATGTGGGTAAAGGTTCCTTATGTCGAATGATTCGAACAATCTCCGGATACTTGGCTCGAAGACCATTGATTGTGTAGGTAACGAGGCTCGAATCCGGCACCTTAGACCATAGGTTAGCCAAACGATTAGCCTTGGACTTAATGTCTTGGAAGTACTCCATGACTGATAAATTCCCAATCACCATGTTCCTGATTTCATTGTCAAGTTGTATGATTCGACTGGCCTTGTTATCATGGAACAGGTCACGAAGTTGTTTCCATACCTCGTGTGCCTTTGTGCTATCATCGATCACCATATCTACTAGTTTAGGGATATGGTCGAATACAACCACATGACGACAAGTGAATCGTTTGTGTCATAGGATGGATCCGGTGGAGCAGTGCTAGTAGAAGCAGGGGCGTCAAGGAGATGATGAACTTCATACGTTTTGCAAAAACGTTTGAAGAGATTGCTCCAAGAATTATAATTGAGTTTGTCTAGATCAAGGGTGTGGGGATACACGCCTTGATGATAGCGATTGAGTAAGCTTTATCAATCGGTTGTTTGGGTGGTGGTGTGTCTCCAGTCATGATGCTATGACAGAAGAGGACAAAGCGATGCAAGCAAAATAGCTAACAGATAAAGCGGCAGTAATGAAGCATGTACAGGAAAAAAAAAATTTAGGGTTTAGGATCTTGAGGCTGTGATATCATATTAGAGTAGGTTAATTCCCCATAATGATTTCATTAACATTAATCGATATAAATAACAATACAAAACTGCATGCCACAAGTTCTAATATGGGCTGGACTAAGCTACTTGGGCTACTATTCATGTAATGCATATGCTCAGCTAATACTAAGGCCAAAGCTTCAACACTATCCTCCGATGGTCAAGTCAGAACCTCCGAGAGGATTTATATATTAGAGAAAGAAAGTAGAGAGAGTGATGGATCAGAACCAATCTAGATGAGGGAAGGATGATATTTAGGCAATCGTATACATGACCTACCTGTCATGTGATAAAGCCTACCTCCTAATAACACCTCCAAATGAAACTTTCGAAGCTCATCTCGCAATTAGAATCGGGCCAAAAGAATATATATGTCGTCACCTAATTTTTTTCTGACTAATTTACGGGTTTGAAATCACCGTCACATGTACTAAAATCGGATAAAGTTTTTTATTTCATTTATTTATTTATTTTTTCAGAGTGTTTCGTGACAATTTTAAAATTATTTACACCTAAGAGAAATTAAACTTGAAACCTCTTGTATGTTACAATTACGATGATAGCCCAACCCCTTTTACTAACCAGGCTCCCACTCATTACAATTACACAGTTAATTAAAATACTATTTATATGCAACCACATAAATAATTACGTTCTTTTTTATTATTATTATTATTAAAGCGGCGCAGCTTGTTGCTCGCTTACCCATTATCCAGATGTAACTTGGTTTTTATATATAAAGTGAATATTATATTTAAAAAAAAAAAATAAGTAATTATTATTATTATTAAAGAAAAACACAAGAACTAATGAAATATATACAACCCAATATTTAATATGGGGTCAATGGCTGCAAATCATGTTGGATATATTGTTAACACTCACATGCAACTTGTTCGACCCATTTACAATTCCCTCTATTCAATAATTGAGTTTAAATAAGTCCAAAATCACGTAATATTTGATTCAGATTTACTTTCTTATCACTAAAAATCGTTTATAAGATTTTATGGGCCAGATGGTACCACGCATTACCTAATGTGTTTTGTCATACTTATAAAGGAGTTGCATCAAGATTTGTAACAATCAGATACTGTAATTATAAAAGAAGAAAAGTAGAGGTGAAATTTTTTTGGTACTGGTACAAAGCGGGAGAGTAAAGAGGTGAGTATTTGGTGCGAGCTTGATTGGCCGGGTCAAGCTCAACCCAAACACTTTTTAGCCTTTCTATTTTGAGTCTCATATATGACTTTCTCGGTCTTAAATTAAATACTTGTAATTTTTAATATTTTGATTTATCTCAAAATTGATGTTTATTAATTAAAATGTTTTTAAAAACTAAAAAGATACATTTTAATGATGCATGATATAACGACCGCCTCTTTTTAAAATTGTGTGCATGTTAGAAGTTGACATATAATTTGGGAGGTGAAACGAGTATTAAGGTAATAAATTTGATAATTGTATTATTATTATAACAAGTTAGAATAATTTACTTCAAAATATTTTAGTTATATGGATTTGTAGAAACTTTAGAAACCACCCAGGGTAGTCTTGTGGTCTCACCTTCGAAGCTCACTTATATACATCTTGAGGGTGGTAATTGTAGGGACGAAGCCAGTAGGAGGGTTGGAGAGTGCTCGGCCACCCATAACCGGTCCATCTAACCCGCCTTGTAGCTTAGATAACTGCCTACGATTCATAGAGTCTTCAATCCAGCTCCTCCGCCAATGCCATATCTGATAAACAACGCTTCAATTCCCCATCTTCACTATAACTTACGCTAACGTTGCTTTACTCATATTCTCAACTAATTAAGTAATTGTATGTTACTACCGAAAGATATCATTGAACCCGTATGTCGAATGGTACAAACTTCAATCCAGCTTCTAAAACAGGGAATTGTATGTTACTATTGAACAAAAATTGAACCTCATTTAATACAAATTTGTGGCTTTGTCCCTGATAATTGGGGAAGGTTCTTAAAACAATCACAAGGATCCCAATCCATAGTTAGGCCACATATATCTGGATCAAAATGACTCGCTCTCCCCAGTTAATCTTAATAGATTCAAACCTCATCCATTTACGGTATAAAATTTTTTATTATGATTAATGTTTGCATATGTTTTTCGTATATGTAACCTGTTAAATACAAAATATCACCAAATTGACATAAAAACATGTTTAGGGAGAAAATCACTTAACTTAGAATGGAATGTAAATGAAGATCAAGGTGCATATAACATGGACCCTAGATGCTTTGCGCTACCATAGGAGATGAAATTGATCAAACCATGTGATAACAACCCACCACCCGTGGGGTGGAACCCTCCCAAGTTAATACCCAACCAATTTTGCTACGTCTCTAGACATATAAGGTCTTAATCTATTCTAATACAGGTCGAAGGTTCATACCCTCTACAAAAAAGAGTGCACATACGATCAACATATAGAAAATTCTTTTTACTAATTAACTAGGCAGTTTCTTGCATTGCGAATGAGATACATGCCTTTTTCTAACTACGTTGAGAAAATTTCATTACAGACACAAGTTTATACTCTTTAAGCATCAACTTTGGTCCAGCCTTCACACGATTCATGAGGACTTTGCAGGAAGTGGGCGGATTTGTTTTTTTAGCAGGCCGTTGAGTCTGAAAATTGTCTTTCAAATATTGTTATGGGGTAGTGCATTTAAACTGTTCAAAGTTTAAACATTGCCAATTTATCCATAGTAATTCTATTTATAAAAGTTGTCTAAAAGCCTAAAAGCAAAGATCACAAGGGGAATGATGGTTACCTGCTAGCTGGTAAAACACCTAAATGATCATACATATAATTCATTAAATATAAAATAAACAGGATTTGTTAAATAATTAAGGTATCAATAGAGGAATGAAGGAGGAAACTACAAGATCTTTGTGTCACATTTCTTGAAAAGTCAACCCATGTATGGGATCACGACAAAATCAAGATTTTTGATTAGAAGGAATCCATATCTTATATTAATAGTTCATCTCTACGATTGTTTGTTACATTATTTAAATAATGATAGTTGATATGCACACCATCAAAAATAATGTTTACATCATAAAATCACATTAGTAATGCATATAATACAACATCATATATGCATAATTATGGTGTACACATCACTTTTGATGATGTTCATATCGCATCCCTTAAACAATATATGTGTTATTTTGTGTTAGCATTTGTAAAGCAATCATTGTGTTGCTAAATTTTATTCTAAGCAAAAGACTGGTTACCATGGTTAAATTGCACCTTATTTGTTTGCATAGAAGCTTTAGCTAAAATGTTTTTATCTAACTAAATTGTCAAAACTTATATTTGCCAAAAAAAAAAAAAAAATTAGTTAGGCTTCTATATATGCAAACAAATAAGGTGCAAAATACCATGTACACAATGTCGGCCCTTGCTATTTTATCAAGTAGAGGAAAAACATGTTTTAGTCATTAGGGTACATTTGTTAATATCTTAAAACGTGAGGGTATTCACATGGCATTGCATGCATATAACCTTGCTCTACTAACCTTGTTTTTCATTCCAAGTATATCCTTCTCCTTCTTCTTCTCTCTCTTTCTAAAATGTACAAACCATTAGCTATGAAAGCAGCCACCATGGTGTCGGTTTTGCTGCTATGTGCCACCATCCACACCGCTTTTGCAGTCACCGATGGTAAGCTACAATTGAAAGAACTAGTTTTCATTTTATTAGATGATTAAGGTTTTGTTACAGATTTAACTAGTCAATTTAGTCTGTGTGTCGGTGCGTTCAAACCATATAGGTTACTTGGCCAAAAGTTCGGAAACTATGGTTATCAGAAACAAAAATTAGCTAGCTAGTCACTCTTATGTTGAACGAAAGAAAAAAAGAAGTATGATAGTAGTTTTTAATCCTGGTGAAAGTTATATAGTCTTTTGGTCAGCATTTCTTTAATGTACGTAGTACTTTAAGTTATGTTTAACTTGGCTATGTCATTCAACTGATTTGTATCATAACGACAAATCTAAATATCATAGTGTTATTAGTTTATAGTTTTCTAATAATGTCCAGAATTAGCCCCAATAGACCCGACACATTTGACTAGTAACAAAATAAAAAACTACGTAGTACATATTTTATCTCGTTACCAAGACTTCAAATGGAGGTAATTATATAGTGCAAGAAGTATCAAACGTGTATGTTTTAAAGTATGAAAAAGTTGCTTCAAGCACTGTTAAACATGTTTCATAACACATGTTGATAATCATGTATGTAATTTTAGACTACACGTTTTGATAGTTAATTTCCACACACCAGTTTCATGCCAACAACAATAATTCATCTCTCGTCAATAAAAAATGCAAGATGTAAGCAGTCACATCAATATTCTAGAGTAATTAAGTATAAATATCATGTCGAGTTCTCACCTTAGTATGTGTTTTTATCTATTTTCGTTGTATGAAAACTCGAACAGAATACAGAAATTGGGCCATAAAGTGGTACCAATCGACGATTGTACATGATGGGTCTGCATTTGCACGTGGGTGGGCACATGCTCACGCCACTCTGTCTATATTTAGAATTAAAATTGATAGAAGTCGGTATATGCTAGAGTTTAATTGTTTCCATCATTTAATACTTTTATTCTATAGTTTTATCCATGTATATTTTTAAAATTATGACGATCTTGTTCATTTAATATTAGATGTTCTCCTAGCTAGACGTCATTAAGACTTGTTCCACACAATACTTACACCATAAATTATCTGACACGACTAGCCGTACTTGAAACCACAACCACTCTGTTAAGGACACAAAACGAGGGATACCATTGAAACACAAACCTTTGGTATAGATACAGTTGTAAAATATATGTAACTTGATATTTGTTTAAAAAAATGCAGGATTGTTATACAATGGGAATTTTGAGATGGGACCGAAACCTTCGGACATGAAAGGCACGGAAGTGCTAAAGCACGACGCGATCCCAGGGTGGACAACTTTCGGTTTTGTGGAGTATATCAAATCAGGCCAAAAACAAGGTGACATGTTGCTAGTTGTCCCTGAGGGAGCCTTTGCAGTTAGGCTAGGGAACGAAGCAACTATCGAGCAGTCCATAAACGTGACTAAAGGAATGTATTATTCCATCACGTTTAGTGCTGCTCGAACATGTGCTCAAGAAGAGAAGTTGAATGTATCAGTAGCACCAGATTTTGGGGTGCTACCGATGCAAACGTTGTATAGCAGCAATGGATGGGACTCGTATGCGTGGGCTTTCCAGGCGGAGTATAGTAAGGTTACCATCAAGCTACATAATCCAGGTGTCGAGGAGGATCCCGCGTGTGGCCCGCTTATTGATTCAATTGCCATCAAAACTTTGTACCCTCCTAGACCATCAAGAGGTAACTCAAAGTTCTACATATATGACTCGTTTAATTGATGACTTTACATTAGAAAGGCAACATATGAGTATTTCTTAAATATCAATGCCTATATAATTTATCTCCCCGTATCCTGCCAGTTTAGGTGGTCAACATCTAGTAAAGTGGTAAGTAGGACCATATTACGATTGAATTATTGAATGGTAGACCATTTTTATATGCAAGTTGTGTTCATAGTTCAGTTACAAAATCCAGCACTTTAATGGTCCTTTACCACATGAAAATTGAAGTACATGGTGTCATTGATGTATCAAGTCTAGTGGATGCAAAATTGGCACATCTCCATGTTTATCTATTAAATGATGTCTCTAATGTCATGTTCAAAATATAAAAGACGTTAATATTTGAATTGATGCAGACAACATCTTGAAAAATGGAGGATTCGAAGAAGGCCCATATATATTTCCTAACACGTCGTGGGGTGTTCTGGTGCCACCAAATATTGAAGATGACCACTCTCCACTCCCAGCTTGGATGGTCGAGTCACTTAAAGCCATAAAATACATTGATGCACAACATTTTTCTGTTCCACAAGGAAGACGTGCTGTTGAGCTTGTTGCAGGGAAAGAGAGTGCGATAGCTCAAGTGGCTAGAACAATTGTTGGAAAGACTTATGAACTTTTCTTTGCGGTAGGAGATGCTAACAACGCGTGTGAAGGGTCTATGATTGTTGAGGCATTCGCCAATAGAGAAACGCTCAAAGTTCCTTATCAATCTAAGGGTAAAGGAGGATTTAAGCGTGCGGTTCTTAAGTTTGTGGCAACTAGTACAAGAACAAGAATCATGTTCTATAGTACTTTTTACACCATGAGAAGTGACGACTTTTCTTCGCTATGTGGACCTGTAATCGACGATGTTAAGCTTTTGAGCGTTCGAAAGCCACGTAGAATGGCTTAAATGAGTTGGGAGTCTAAAGTTGATTTGGTTCCAAATTAAATCATTTGGAATATTTGGGTAATAAGGGTGTTTTCTTATTTAGTAAAGAATAAGCAAGTTTTTGGTTTGGTTTCAAAATTAGTTAATGGACTTGAAACATAATAGTAGTAGTACTAAGAGTGGTATATAAGGTAATTGAAAAGTGGTATGTTTTGTATTCTATATGTAACCTTACTTCATTTAATGAAAAAGATGATACATATTGTGTATTTATCCTTCTACTCTTCTTGTATATTTGTTTTTATCATGTCAGAAAGAGTAAATAGAATAACTGTTGAATGCATTTTGGCATTCAAGATCAACAGAAGACAATAAACATAAAGATTTTGGACACTACAAGAAATTAAAATCTAAGCTTTTAATGACATTTTTTTTAAACGTGAACAAAAGCTTAAATTTTTTTGATTTACTAACCTATTTTATAAACAAAATATGTCACATGGCAAAAATTATGTAATCACACTTTTTTGTATCACTATAAATAGACTTTTACATACTAAACTTCTGCCTACACTTTTTCAACTGTGAGAGAAGCACATAAATTTTCTAGTGAACTTTTTTTGTACCTTGGTGACATTTGTTTGACACTTTTTAACTTTTGATGACACTTTTACGTGTCACTGAATACTTTTTTGTAATGAGACATTTTAGATATCATGAGATTTGGATATGATTGATATGATTTACTCATTATTGATCCCCTTGCTCCACAAAACTCCAATAATTGACATTACTGCTCGACGAATTATGCAATCAAACAAGCCTATGTCGGTATGCATCGGTGTTCAACTCCTATAACAGGTAACTATATGGTCGTTGTCACTTTCTAATCCTGAGTCACACTGGATTTCACTAATCATTATATTGCATGCTTAATAAATAGATTTGGACCTCTTCTAATATTAGAAACACGTTGTATCAATCCACCTCTAAACCACATCAAATTTGATGATAATACATTTTGGCGATGTTATCCACGGCCTGCTAGGTCTTTTTGTCTAAGGTGGTTCTCGGACACCACCTACTAACAACGTAGGTCCGCCCATGTCATGAGTAACGACTTTTGTGTATCCTTAGTCATTACACTCTATGTCTAAGGATTTAAGCTTGCAATTTTGAGACAGTCACTTATGTAGGATAACCATAAATCAATCTTAGGGTCATTTCTCACACAACGCCACAACTCCAGTCGAGCAGTGGCGCAGCTTTTAAGGGGCCGGGGGGGGGGGGGGGGGCGCCCGACCCCCCGAGATTTTTTTTGCGATGTAGGGGTTATATAGTTTTCGTGTAGAAAAATTTCGATATATTCGGTTTCGACCCCCAGAAAATTTCGGTATACCTGAAATATAGCCTTAGGAAAAAAAAATTTAGATCCCGACCCCCACTTAAAAATTCCAAGCTTCGCCACTGCAGTCGAGCAAAATGCATGGTGTCGTATAACGTTGGTGCTTGGTAATATTGTTGCAATTGTCAAGAACCTTAAATATGTCACAAACAACTTTTTAAAGTTGGTCAAATCAGTATGGTATGAGTTAAGTTTGATTCAAGTTTAATGTAGGTCAATTTCATGTTTTGTAATATATTTCGAATTATAGTCTAACTTTAGAGTTTTAGTTAACATCAATGTTTCATTTGCTTCATTTTTTGATTTTTTCTATCAATGGTATTCTTTATGTACACAATAAGTTGTGTTAAAACATTACTGATTTGCTATAATATATACAAGGTTTGCTTATCTTTTCATTTCTGCAGTCATTTCCATATCATTAAATTTGTACAAAGGTTCTGAAAAAAAGGGAACATTTTGCTCATATACAGCTAATTACTCGCTGAAAAATAGTGTTCATTTGGCAATATTTCTTTATTTATTCAAACAACTGTCTTGGATTGTTTGAAAAACAGTACACTGAAAAGAAGGCAATAAAGCCCGCCAAGGTAACAATATGTCGGTTTTTATATAGATTTTAGTTTTGCTTTCGGTGCTTTCGTATTGCTACTGGAAAGTGGAAATGGAAATCGGTGAGTGGAGACTATTGAGTATGGCTGAGCAAACCACTCGAACAGATTGGATCGACCGACGGACTGACCGAGACCGGACCGGTCACATTGGTCCGGTCCTTGGTCTCGACTTTTGGGTTAATTCGGTCTTGGTCTTGGTCGGTCCGGTCCAGAGCACAAACCGACTATTTTGTCTTGTTAGACTGGACCGACCACATTCGGTCCGGTCTTTGCTCTCGATTTTTGAGCTAATTCGGTCTCGATCTTGGTCAGTCCGGTACGGGACTAATGCTCGGCCCTAATTGAGTGGTGACTTACTTGAACTCGTTTTTACATTTTGGGTTGGAGTATTGGATTATGGATAAAGATTATAGCGAAAATGGTGGCTTAACTTGTTGGGCTTTATGGTATGGCCAAATGACATTCTAAACTGGACTAGGGGTGTTTATCTGTTCGGTTATCGGGTTGTTTGGTTTATTCAGTTCGGTTAATTCGGTGTAATATTTTTCTGGGCAAAACCAAACTGAACCGAATTCAAATTGGATTAAACTGAACCGAAAACCGAACTAAATAACCGCAAATCAAACCGAATAACCCGAATTATATAATTTTAATTAATTATTTATTTATATAGAATTTTTGTATAAAACAAAAAGAAAAATGAAGCTTAAAAGATGTTATGTTTGTTTTAATATTTTTTTAAAATATAAATATATAAAAGAAATTTATATATTTATGTGAATTCGGTTTTCGGTTCGGTTCGGTTCGGTTTTCACTTGCCAAAACATAACCGAACCGAAAACCGAATATTTAATTCGGTTCGGTTCGATTTTGGCGATTCGGTTTTGGTTTTTCTCGGTTTGGGTCGGCTTTGATTTCGGTGTTTATGGCTCAAACCAGGATTTTGCGCACCCCTGAAACTGGTTTTTGCGTAGGTCATGATTGGCATAACCAGTTGTTAGCCGAGGCTGTAGCCTAGACGGGGCCTAATCCTGAAGCTTGTAAAAATTGAAGCTTTTAAGTTTAGACGTGAATGACAAATTAGCTTGAACTGTAGCTTATTAATGTAAAATGACAAAAATTGATATTCGAACTAGTATATTAACACTATCTTTTCTTGAACGACAATTAACTGTATCTACACTACAAATCTATCTCACATGTCCTAATTATTACTTGAACTCACAACTAGAACTCAAAACCATGAGTATCATTTAGACATTATACTAAAAACTCTTACTGATCACGTATAGTACTCCCGGACCTAAGAACAATGGGTCGGGCTCGCCCAAACTAACCCAACCCGGACCGGGACAAGGGCAGGCCGCGTCACAACACTTCTCTAAAGAGTCCCGCGGCTCTGAGACCTAACTACGGGACGCACTTCGCGTCCAGGATCAACTTAAACGTCAGGACCACGGACTAACTCAAAAAGAGTAAGAAGTGCTATCAGCTATCATATAGCTGACCAAGGCAGACCCAAAACAAGAAAGGCGACAACCCCTTTCCGAAGGAGTCGCCACTCACGACAAAAAGACAAGAAGAAAAGGGGACCTAAGGGCTTGGCACCTAAAAACGTCGCCATCATAGTACGTGATATCAGGAAACCGACAACAGAAGCCATGGTATAAATAGAGGGTATTCGCCGCCCTCGAACAGTAACACACACATCACTCTCACACTCTAAATACTTCATCTCTCTAAGCTATTACTTACTCTCACACCGGAGGTTGAGCGCGGAAGTCCCTCTTCCGCGGTGAGGCTAACGGTGCTTTCTTTCTTAGCAGCTAATCAACAACTCTTAAAGTCCGAAATTCACTCCATCAAGAGCTAGCCTAAACTAGGTCTTGCATTGAGCCCAAGTTTTGTACTAACAAGTAGTGCCATCCGCATTGTGACTCATTAACTAAACTACGTTTCAAAAGATACTCTAGCCAATATGAGTAAACCGGCAAGAAGTGGCTCTACTCCTACCCAAGAACACTCCACGGTATGGAACACTTTGGGAAAGGAGAAGAGCCAAGGAGTGAGTGAACCACTGCCAGATGCGGCAATAAGGGAGTTTTGCAACAAGCATTACGACTAGTTATTGCCCTTAATGGCCGAAAAGGTTCACCTGGAGAAGTTAAGGCAGGTACAAACGCGCCTTGACTTCGATAATGATGAGCGAAAAAGTAGGAGGTCTCGAATCTCGAAACTCTGAGTCAAAATCCCTGGAAGAAAGAAAAGCCAAAAGGAAGCGATAGGCCAGTCCAAGTGTCAAATCCGGACCCTCCGAGTACTCTTACTCCCAAAGCGCTTTTTCCCGACTCAGCGGTGGAGAGAACAAAACCTCCAGAGAAGATTGTGAGAGGAAAATGTATCCCCGGTCGGTCGTCTTCTCGTGTCTAGGAGAAAAACAACGAGACGTCAAGTCACGACTAGGAGATAAGAAAGCAGATGTATTCTCCCGGCTAAAGTCCAAAAGCCGCACTCGAAAAGAGCGAAGAGCGGAAGCCAGACACAGTCGGCGTGAAGCTATGTACGGGAGTGAGGGAAGACCCGAAAAGTGGAGAAGGAGAAGCCCAAGCCCAACCCTCAGTAGTACCCCCCCACCCCAGGGAAAGAGGCGCAGGAGATAGATCCGTGCGCTCTAACCCCGGGAGGTGGAGAGAACGCTCACCACTGGAAAGTGAGGATAGCGCCGGAGGGCATTGGAAATCTAAATCCAGAAAAGACAAAGGTGACGAGGACGATCTCTATCATCCATACGATATTGAGGATACTGATCCCTTCACACATCGAATTAGGAACTTTGAATTCCCCAAAAGAACCAGAATGTCGTCCAATATCAAAATCTATAACGAGACTGGTGACCCAGAAGTTCATCTAAAGAATTTATGTACCACGGTGATGAGGCGAAAAGTGTTATGCTTTTAGGGGGTCATTTAAGCCCTAAGTCGTGATTATTTGATCAAATATTGCCTCAAATCGTTCCTTTTGTCATTTTAGGTACTTTGGAGAAGAAATCTGGAAAAGGAAGCATTTTGGACATTTTTGGAGCGAAAAGTGAAGAAAACAGCAAAGTCTCCAAAATCAAGCTGGAAATAGTACCTGACGGCGTCATGTGTTGGCAAAGACATGGATATAAAATTTACACGAGATGCGCCAAAATGTTTTTGGGATTTAAAGAGTGACGGCGTCATGCTTTGGGACGCCAAGGCTGTCAAGATCAAATTTACAAGTGACGGCCAAGAGATGAATTACAAGTGATGGCGTCAGATCTGGATCTAGGCAATCCGAGAAGAGTATTGGCGGCTAAATGACGGCGTCAGAGTTACAACGTGACGCCATCAGACGTGTAATCTCTATATATAGTTTTATAATTTTCATTCATTAGGGAGAGAACTTTTGGAGGAACTTTACCACAAACCCTAGGTCAAATTTTCACCTTATTGTAAGGGTTTCAAACCCTTCTTTCATCCATGTTTGAATAAAGATAAGTCTTCCAATAATCATTCAATATGTCTATATGTTGTTTGATTCTATCTTATGCTTGTCTTTACTTTAACATGCTAGGCTAGGTTTGTTTGTGTTTGCTTAGATGTAATGAAACCTAGCTATTGATTTGTAGGATTCTCATAATCATAGCATGTATGGTTCTTGAGTATATGGATCAAATAGTAATAAGAGAAGTAGAGAGATGAAGAGAAGTTGGGAGGGATTCCTAGAGAGAGAAAGTGAGAGAAAAAGAGAGATATTAGATTAATGAAATGGAAGCTCCAACCCTCTCCACATGTGGAGAGGGGTATTTATAGTTTCCTACAAAACGCCCACACCCGGGCTGTGGATCAAGCATACAGTGGGTAAAGACCCTTCCTTCTTCCACGGTGTCACTTAAACTAAACTAACTAATATATATAATTAACTAACTACGAGCTAACTAAAATGCTATTACATCAATTAGGTGACCGAGTCTTCTATAGGAATAATTGTATTCCTAACAATCTCCCCCTAAGCGAGGTCACCTTGGAAATTAAGCTCTTTGTTCTTCAAGCATTCTTTAGTCATGTAGCTCGTAGGTTCTAATTCTTCACTTCTCCGCACACTTTGTACTTCAAGTAATGCGAACTTGTGATTTGGATTCCTTTGTGATATGTGATCTTTGAGCTTCTTTGAGATCATCAGCCATAGTAAATCTCCAAGCTCATCCACAGTAGTATCGCCTTCATGTGATGTAGTGACATAAGGACCATCATGCTCACACCCTTCTGGATCAGGAGACTTTACATCAGAGTTGCGGATCAGGAGACTTTTCATTAGAGCTGCGGAAACGTTGTTGGTAGTCTCTCAACATTTGTTGTAGTAAGTCTCTCATCGTCATTGATAGTGAAGAGGATGTGTGAGCATGAGGTATGGATTGACCCGATTCAGTTGGAAATAGGAGCCATCAACGCCATCTTTATATGTGTCCCTGAAACAAAACAGTTAGCAATAAAGATAGAGAACGAATATGGCTTTGTCATTCGTTCTGCGAGGACAGACTACCCTCCGGTTTTGTGAAAACCGACCTGTGATCAGGTAGAGTTTCTTTTAAAGAAGACTCTCCTTGACAGGAATTTCCAGCTTGTAGTAATGAATTTTCCAAAGAGTCCACTTCGGAATCTTCATATTAAGCATGTTCTCATACCGGAACGTCTCAAAGCAGACAGCACGATAGAGTGAATCGGTGAATTAATATTCACGGATTGATGAGAAATTGATTTACAGAAATCACTCGCGTGTCATATGATAAACATTTTTGAGACACGACGAGAGTTTTAAGCTTTGAATCACATTTCCATAAAAATACTTTTGTTTGAAAGATTACACACAATCAATGTGCTTGAAAGTTAGTTTGTGAGCACATTGAAAGGTTTTTGCAAAAGTATCCGTCAATCTATATCCTGGAACAAGTTTGATTCAATTTTGAATCACACCATTGTTGCTTTCCAGTTGTCACTTGATCATTGATCCAAGATGGATCTCACATGTCACCTACCAAGAGCTTGAAAGATGTTCGCTCTAGAAGGATTTCCATCTTCATTGTGAATTACATATCACTCGGATGTTCTGGCAATACCACAAGGATAATGCGTAGGACTCTAAATATATTATCTTACTTTCCACATTGTGTGAAACAATAAGCATATTTGGAAGTGTGTCCTAACGAGATTTATGGATGATCTCTTTGGCTCTAGACTCAATAGTGCATTTTGATCCGCTCCTGGAGACTGGGGAGGCGTCTCCTGTTTTGGTATCAACATAGCTCGCAATGAGCGGTCGATACATTGCACAGGGTTCCCCATGAGAATGAAACAAGCTCTTTTAAGAGAAATTGAGTGGTTGGGAAGTTTGATGCAGTGCGTCACTGGGTCCATGACGTCTTGTCTTCAATACCGGTGTTTTCTTAGTAACCGCCAGTAGATTAGGAATTGAACCCGGTTTCTGCCCTAAGGTTGAATATGTGGAGGGCTATTTCTTTTCACCCTTTCTCATTTCATTTCTTTTTCATTCTTCAACCCCTTCAGTGCTTACCGAGACTTCAACACTAGAACCTTGTTGGGTTTGTTCCAGTCCTAGCTCTATCTCTGTCCGCACTCTTCCCTTTCTCACTTTCTCCTTTTTTTCCAATCATTCCTAAGGACTTCCAATCTATCTATGGATTGTCCCTGGGAAGATCCTTCCGGTTCTGGTGGATCATGGGAACTTATACCTAACCTTAACCATCCTTATAACTCCATGCATAAAGATAAATGGTCGGTCTTAGGTATTACTTCCACAAACGCCTTTGCTCCCCCTCAATATGTGCATCGATATTCGAAAGTGTTTAGCACATATGTGGGAGCCTATTTATTGAGTCCAAAAGATCACTTTTGATTATCAGATTTCATATTTAAATCACATTCTCTCCCCCGATCAAAAATTTCAAATCATTCAAGATTTTTGATTTAAATAAGTTAGAAAGCTTTAGGGAGAGAAATGCGGTAAGTTTTAATGTTTTCTGATAAAAGGGGAACCTTTTTCTTGCTCCCCCTCAATCCGTGAGGGAGGTTGTTATGTGTCAGATTTGAAGAGTTTACAAAAGATTTAAAGTTATAACGAAAACTCTTTGAAAAATTTTCTCCTTCTGACACATAACCATCAAAAATTGTTTTATTGCAAGGTTTTTTGTACAAAGTGTGGAGAGTTTTGACGATACATAAAATTTTGAGAAATCACTCCCCCCTCAATCAATGACGGATGTTAAAACATAAATAAATTATGTCATTGATTGAGTGAAAAAATTTATCAAAGTTTGAGTTCAAATAGATTTCCAAACAAAATCTCATGGTACCACCAAGTTTTGCACAAATATTTTCCTGAAAAATCATAGAAGGGAAAATATTTGGCGATAAAAAGAAGATTTCTCTTCTTTATCAAGAAATAATGCACTGAAGCGTACATTAGATCGAGGGTGCACGGATGTAAAGTAATCCATGCCCGGATGAACTTCACCCGGTAAAAGTAACAACCGTCTTTTTGGCGACGTGTTTTCCCCATTTTGAAAAACGGGTTGCTATCTGAAGTAATAGCAAGCCATAATTTTGAATTCCGAGTTGTAGCCTGAAATGACTACAAGCTATAATGTTAAGAATGTTTTGGGAAACGACATGTTTTAGAAAAAAACTTTATTTGAAACCGAAAAACTCTTGTTCAAGCATATGTATGATTCCGTGTCATTATTGAATGACATTTCTAGAAACGTACATAATATTGATTACACAAGAGACATGTCGTGAGAAGAATATTTTTGTATTTTTTTTATGATTTTTCAGATTTTTATGGTTTTTATAGGTTTTATATTTCTCTATTTACGTATTTGTATAAGTTATGTACAAAGGATACCAAACAGTTTAAGGAGATGTTGACAAGTGCACCAAAATGAGATTATCGTTCAGCTCGTTGTAGAAGTATGTAGTCAACATCTCTTAAACTTTCACCACCAAAGCTTTCGAGGCTCCTGAATAATCGTCTGAATCCGTAGATGTCATGATATAATCTTAAACGGGATTTTACAACTCTTGTGACTTAAACCGAGAGATCGATTCTCTCTCGGGATTTTACTAAAGTCAACAAAAGAAACCGAAAGATGTAATATGCGAGTTAGACTTAGAGAGAGATCTTGGATAAGTGACAATTAGCATTAAGTGTCAAGTCGCGACAAGTCAAGTTACAATAGATCCGATCGTAATAAGTCAAGTCGTAAAGATTAACTCACAACGTTAAATTACAATCAGACTAATCGAAACTACTTAAGTCACAACAATTCACCAAACACAAGTAGTTAACAAATCACTAGAATCTCACAACTGAGTTAATCGCCAGACACCCACCAAATTTCTGAAAGTTTTTATTGCCTCCTCAATGTGAAGCTTTGGTAGCTTCCCCCCAAAACGACAATCATCTACATGAGACCACTTCCCCCATGACGTTGAAGTGACGCAAAAAGTCTCATTGGATGAAGCTCAGAAACCCGAAGAAAACGATAACACCGAAGTAACAGGGTGAACCACGGATCATCTCTGCGGTTATCAATCCCGGAATGTATGATGAAGCCCGATCACATAACCCTGTTGTACGTCCCCAATGTACACATTACTTTGAAGTTTGGAGCAGTTGTCTATTCGGGAGAATAAGATATCAACATCTTCATTTCACTAAATGCTTTCCAGTTATCTTAAACATACCAACTCAATCCATATTGTACGCATTTATCCAACAGAAGAAGAAATGATGACACCAAAGTAACAGGTTGAAGCACTGATCATCTCTGCGGATATCACCTCCGGAATATATGATTAAGCCCGATCACGTGAACCTGTTGCACGTCCTTGATGTACACAAATCTCTCCCCTGATGGTTGCGATCTCATCGGAATCATCATACCATTGTGTACATGAAGCATTAACCAGAAGCACTCTACCATAAAACATATAAACTCCTATGAAGATGTCGATAAGCAATATCATCTCACACTCCAAATATTCTTCTCAATATTTCATCCTACTGAAAGCTGAAGTGATACATACCACAAGTATCAGAAGACCACTTCCCCCACGTAGTTGGAATGATACACCAAATGCCACAAGTTAATACACTGATATTCTCTGCGGTTATGACATTTGTCTTCCCGGGATAACTTCAATTAAGAAGGAGTATTAAGTTCATCACGTGTACTCTTAATGCATTCAGATGTATGTCTCCTTGCCCTTGCTGGTTTTGATACCTCAGAATCAGCAACATATATTAGAAGAACATCATTTGCTCAGATATATCCTGTGAGAATCAACTGCTGTAGAAGCTCTCTATGACAATCATTACCAACCCTTGTGTAGGCTATTTGAAGTGACCACTGATGAAGTACACCTGATATCCCTAAGTTGAAACTGAAGAAGAATTCCCCAAATCCGTAACTTAAGCTTGCACTGTTGTTGATTAAAGAAGGATGTAGAAGAATAAGTACAACACCTCTTAAGACTATCCACATCCGCATATGCGTGTGACACTGAGCACTACAATGTAACTCCTTGAAGTGATAGCTATACCCCGTGAGTACTACAATGTAACTCCTTCCATCGGGTATAACTAGATAATCCAAGTCCCAATTATAAACTTTAAGAGTTCACGCAAGTCATCAATCGATACATGAAGTTTCGATGATGAAATAAGTAGATGCCTTCGTAAAATACTCTTCAATCTCAATTAAAGGATGCTAAATAAACTCCGTGATCACTTGACATTTCATGTCCAAGTTGTTAGCCGTTTAGACATTTTAACCGACATTTTCCATAATGTTCTTCGGGTTGATTTACAAAGTGCACATTGGTAGGAATAACAATCCTTGATTTTAGAACGAAAAGACGGATCATTATTCATGTGTGCAACTTCATAATCATGATCGTCATCATCAACACCTTGAGGAATAACTAGAAATTGGATTACTTGAGCCAGTGATCAATCATCATTCGTAATACTTATAGAAGGTGCATCTTGATCAATCATCATTCGTTGAAGCTTGGAAGTAATCATCAAGCATAAATCCCAGTCATCCTTAGTAAGTAGAACATTAGGTGTTGGAGGAGAGTCGTATGACCATTCTTCAAGCATCAATCACCATGTAGTATATTCACACTTCTCCCCCTCAAAAATTGCAAGCGAGGTATGCCATTTTTGATTGAGCAAGTGAATAACAATATAATTCATCATGTATTTTATTCACACTTCTCCCCTTCAAAAATTGCATACGAGGTTGCCATTTTTGATTGAGCATGTGAATAAGAATACACTCAATCATGTAGTTTATTCACCCTTCTCCCCCTCAAAAATTGCATACGAAGTTTGCCATTTTTGAAAGAGCAAGTGAATACGAATACGAGCCAAGATGAGTAAATCCATTTGATGACTGAATGAGCATGGAGAAAGCATGAAGCACGTTGTTGAGAATGGTCAAGACTAAGAACATTTCTCTTCTTCCAAAGATAAGGCGTACTGAATCGTACTCCTTTCTTTTCTTTGATGAACGGGGCCTGAAGTGTTGTCAGCAGACACCATAATGATAACATTGAAGACCGAGGCTTGAACTGATTTGTTTAAACGTCATAGTCGTTGAAGAACGAGGCCTGAACTGAACTGAACAAACGTCATAGTAGTTGAAGAGCGAGGCCTGAACTGAAGTATTCAGACGTCATAGTGAACATACATCAACATTGACCTTCTATACCTCCTGAAGTAGGAGATATGCTTGCTTTAGGCCTCCAGACTTTGAGTCTTCTCGTGTGGTGAATGGTTGATGTACCTGCAACTGAGTAAGGACTACCTGCACTAACATTACAAAGTTGATTGCATATATATAGGTTAGTGACAAAAGTATCCAAACCCTTGGGGGTTTCACGGTCAACCAAGGTATTGCCATTGGTAAGTATCTTTCCGGTAGGCATCCACTTAAGTCCAGCGTCCTTAAAAATTCTACCAGTTGGAATCCACTTATGGCAAGGTCTAGGATTGTTAAGCTTCTTATGTACAGTGGAAGGCTTATCGATATTCCTAGTCTCCAAAGATTTAGCCGTTTGAATCCACCTAGGAGAAGTTATAGGTATGTTTTGCTTCTTATGCATTGTGGATGACTTACTGTAAATCCTAGACTTAACAGGTTGAACCTTAGCATTGTTCCTCAATCTAGGGGGGATCATACAAGGTTGTGAACCTAAGATTCCATCCTTATGAAGTAGTGCCCTTTTCCTAGCCTTTTCTAGATCATAGTTCTTGTGCAAGTCATTTATAACATAAGTGTTTGAACCTTAATGCTAGGTTTCGACACTATTTTAGAACTAATCCTAGAGGAGCTGGGTGTAGGAGTCACTACTTGTTGAGGCTTAGCAGAACTAGAGGCAATAATCTTAGGCCAATAATGTGTAGTGACTGGTTTTGTTAAAACTTTTTCCGCATCAACTTGGGAGGCAAACCGAGTTTTTGAAAGTTTTGGTCGTTCAGATCTAAAAGCACTCGGTTGTCTAACAACTGATTGATTTCTATTGGATTGTAGAATTGGTTTCCTCAAGCTTGATGGTTTTGCAAACTTAGTGTTCACACTATTCCCTGTTGCTTTTCTTAGTTCATTCTTTAATGCTGTAATTGTGAACCCGTTTTCCAGAATTTGAGCTTTGAATTCATCATTTTTGGCAATCAAAGCGGTTATCTGTTCTATAGTCTTAGTTTTCATTTCTTTGATTGAATCACACAAGTCTTTACAATGGATTTTCAAAGTCTCATTGTCCTTAAGTAACTCAGCCACATATTGTTCCAATTCAAAATTTCTTGTTGCAAAAGTCTTACTGACATGATTATCCTCAACTTCATTACACACATCACACATCTCAGAAATACGTTTTTTCAGGTTGTTGATTGTCAATTTTTTGGCTTCCAACTGAGTTTTCAAATCATTTATCATAAAGAATTCGCGGAAATCAGGAAGTTCCGGATTTTTGCATGGTTGATTAGTTTGAAAACTTTCTTCCTTTTGTTGCATTGCAATTTCAAGTGAAATGCAATGTTTTTCAAGTTGTGCAAATTTGTTTGAAAGTTCATTAAAAACTTCTTCATCAACCACATCATTTGATTTAAAAGACTCAACAATAAACAAAGGATTAACACAATGTTTTTCAAGTTGTGCAAATTTGTTTGAAAGTTTATTAAAAACTTCTTTATCAACCACATCATTTGATGTAAAAGACTCAGCCATAACCAAAGAACTTGACACATCATCACGTTCAGCATCCTGATCACTTTCTCCCCCTTTATGATTCATTTTTGTGGAATTAGAGATGGTATGGCTATCAGTCTTTTCCAACAAATATGTGTCATAAGTGGGTTTAACTTGATCAGTATGTTGTTGTTCATTAGAAGGCACAATGTGTTGATCAGTGTCATGTACCTCAGTAGATGATACTTGTTCCTTTATTGGTCTGAAATCTGCATCAATGTCATGTGTAATAAGAGCCACTGAACTGCTGGTAGTGTTAGGCTTATCAGTCTCTGACCCTTTGCATACAGTGATAACTGACCCAACATTTGATGCTTTTCCCGAATCAACAATACCATCACATGATTGCACCTCACATGCCTTCACCTTGTATTCATACTTAGGTTCATGCTTTGCTCTTTCCTCAATGTACTCCTTAACATTACCCATGAGTTGGAGTAGTGTATCTCTGAACACGTCAACCTCAACTCCCGTGTAATTAGAAAAATACTTATTAGTCATTTGATTCTCAGTGATTTGTGAATCAATGAACACTTGGAGTTGGTTATTGATCACACAAAAGGCAACCATGGATCTTCCTTCAGAAAATTTTTCTTTGTCAAGTTGTTGTTCTAGTTGGTCTAAATACAGAGTCATTTTGACTGTGAAAGTCTGAACATCTTGACCAAAGAGTGATGTGAATGCACGTTCGTAAGCGAATGCGCGTTCGTATCCTGTTAAGTATCCAGGTCGTTCAAAGAGAACCTTGAGATGTGAGTGAAGAAGTCAAAAGCATTCAATGCAACTTTCCTTTGCATTATCAAACAATTTTAGTGGCTGATGAGGCAAAAAATGAACCACTTTTAGGGGGTCATTTAAGCTCGAAATTGAATTTATTTGATCAAATATTACCCTAAATCGTTCCTTTTGTGATTTTAGGTACTTTGGGAGTGAAATCTGGAAAAGGAAGCAATTCGGACGTTTTTGGAGCATAAAAGTGAAGAAAATGCCAAAGACTTAATTTTCCAAGCTGAGAACAGTGTTTGTTGGGAATTATACTAACAGTTACCACGGCTAAGTGAAGATGTTACAACTGCAGAAGATTGTACTTGCAGTGGAAACTCATTACCACTGCAAGAACATATATTACCACTGCTTATTAGATCACTGTTAGGAAACGTGTTTAGATAATTATAGAATAGATCTTGTGTATATCTTATTCTATTAGTATTATACTTATCTTGTAGAAGAGGACTCCTTGTGCTATAAAAGGAGATCCTAGGTTAAAGGTTAGATATACGTTTTCTAGAGCTTCAAGGTGTAACCCTAGTGATATCAAGATCACTCGTACTATTATCATTAATAATATTGGAGCTTATCGTTTGTTTACATACATTGTTCTTATTCATATATAACTGTCTTACTCACAATCAAACTTCTAAGTGTTACTAAGTAGATTCCGTATACTTAGTGATATAACTCAAAGTATCAATCTAACACAAGTTCAAGGTGTTTAGATCCATCAAGTGGTATCAGAGCCAGGCTTTGATACTTTGATTTAGAAGACTCTAGTTCACTCAGAAGAATCAATGGAGACAGAAACCAGTAACTCAAACATTGCTACTAAGCTTCCAAAGCTTAAGTTGAATGACTTTGAGATGTGGAGACTAATGATCGAACAATTCTTTATGGTCTAAGACTACACACTCTGGGAGATCATTATGGTTGGAAATTCTTTCAAACCATGTTCTACTTCAGAGATGGTTAATGGCAAGGAAGTAATTAAGGTCAACACTGGACCTGTTACTAATGATGAAAGACTTCAGCTGAAGAATGATCTGAAGGCCAGAGGTTTGTTGCTGATGACACTTCCCAGAGACCAAGTTCTAGCATTCAGCAAGTACAAGACTGCAAAGACTCTTTTTGATGAGATCTGTAATGTTTTTGGTGGTAATGATTCCACTAAGAAGACTCAAAAGACCCTGCAGAAGCAGACTTATGAAAACTTTGGTTCAACAAGTAATGAATCTATTGATAGCATCTTCACAAGGCTACAAAAGATTGTTACTCAACTCACTGTTTTTGGAATTGAGGTGGAAAGGGAAGACCTTAATCTAAAGTTCTTAAGAAGCTTACCCTCTGAGTTTGGAACCAATGTTGCTATGTGGGAATATAAGCCAGATTTGGAGACCATGAAACTTAATGATTTATACAATAACTTCAAGGTTATTGAACAAAGATTGAAGAAAGCTGGCAAAATAAGCTCAAGTTTAGGAAGTGTAGCACTCATATCATCATCTCTTGATGATAGTTCAGATGAAGAAAGTGATAGTGATGATGACAGTGCTAACATTGTTGTTTCCACTGGTAGTGGAAGTGTTTCCACTTGTAGCTCAAAGAGACAGATTGCAGGACTTAGTGATACTACTTTTTATGCCTTTATATCAAGTCAAGTGGGTGGTTCAATTCTCAATCATGAGAATTTGGATCAAATTGATGAGGATGATATGGAGGAGATGGACATTAAATGGCAAGTGGCATTACTAAGCTTAAGGACAAAGAAGTTTTGGAAGAAGACTGGAAGAAAGATCAACATCAGTGGCAATGAAACAGTAGGTTTTGACAAAAAGAAGGTGGAGTGCTATAATTGTCATAAGAAGGGGCACTTTGCCAGGGAGTGCAGGAAGCCAAAGAAATTTGACAACAGGTCAACTTGGTATAAGCAGGACAAGAAGAAGGAACCTACTACTCATGAGCCAAAGGGGCTATTGGCTATTGATGGAGTGAGCTTTGATTGGAGCTTTATGACCAAGGATGAGGAAGATGATTTAGAGTCTGCAATGGTTGTTACAGAGCTGGCACTAATGGCTTTTTTCTGACTCTGAGGTACAAATTAATAATGCTTGTTCTAAATCTTGTAAGGCCTTAAAAGAGTATGAGAAAATTAAAGCACAATATGATGAATAATTGCTAGAGTTAAATCATACTAATTATAACTTAGCAAATCATAAAAGAGGCCTAGGTGTTTTAGAAACTCAATTAGAGCATTATAGGGAAAATGAATCTAAGTTCAATGATGATATTGCAGTATTAAGAAGAGACTTAGATGATCAAGTTGCTGTAAACAAGGTTCTTAGAGAAGAACTAGAAAAGGTTAAGCTGGCTAGTGAGAATATAATGATAACTAAGCAAACACTGGATCACCAATCCAAGTGTATTGACAAGATTTGGGAAGCCCAAGTTGTGAACAAAGCCAAATCAGAAGTTGGATATAAAACAGTTCCACCACCTCTAAGAGGTGTTCCATTACCTCCTGGCATTGACTTAGCTCACACAGGTTTAGAAGAATTCCAGGAACCACCTATGACCTATGGACCAAAGTTTGTTAAACCAGTTGAAATTGAAAAGGTTCAGGTTGAGGTTGATACATTTGATAGTGCTAGTGACTCATCTCTTAAAGATGAAAATTTGAATGTTGAGTCTAAACCTAGTGTTCCTGAGAATGTTAAAGTGGAGGTTAAAAAGTGTATTCCTGATGTTGTCAAAGAGAAGCCTAGGTCACAACCTAATGTCACTAGGCCCACTACTAGATATGCAGAGATGTATAGAAGTAGGTCACCAACTCCTAGAGGTAATATGAGGAGTTGGAATCATGTTAAGTGTAGGCAGTTTGGTAGTGATTTTGTGTTCAATAACAAACCCTGCCATATATGTGGTAGCTTTGACCATTTCTCTTATAGCTGTACCTACCACTTGGGTAGAAGGGAAGTGTTTGGGAATACAAGGGTGAATGGCCAAAATTCAAATAACTTAACTCACCCAAATCCACTTAGCAAGATGATTCCCAGGTCTGTTTTGCTTCATTCTGGCATAAAACCAATTTCCACTGCTAGACCAGCAGTTATCACTGCCAGTAATAAAAACAGAGTTTACCCTAAGTCCCCTGTCACAAATTTTGTTAAAACTAATAAAACAGGGAAAAAGACTAATTTTGAAAAGAAAGTTAACAATAACCAGAAATGGGTACCCAAAATTTCAAAACCAGCAGTTTCCACTGCTAAGCCAGCAGTTACCACTGCAAGGCCAAAGGTTACCACTGGTAGGTCTGTTAACAAGAAAAAGGTAAATATAGGAAATGCTGCTAAGGCCTCAGCACGTTGGGAATGGAAACCAAAAGGAACCATCACCTCAAACCATCCCTATGGTGTATCAATGACCTTTGATAGATATAATTATATTGATACACGAGGCAGATCCAAGTCATTTGTGGCTTGGGTCCCCAAAAGGAACTAATTCCTTTATTTTGTGTGCAGGAACATTCAAAGACTACTAATGATCAAGGATACTCAGACAGTGGATGTTCCAGGCACATGACTGGCAATAAGTCCTATCTTTCAGACTTTCAACCTTATGATGGACAATTTGTCAGCTTTGGAGGAGGAATTGGTGGCAAAGTTTCTGGCAAAGGAACAATCAAGGCTGGAAACATTGATTTTGAAGATGTGCAGTATGTGAAAGAACTCAAGTACAACCTTTTTAGTGTGTCACAGATGTGTGACAAGAAGCATAGAGTTCTATTCATAGAAGATGAATGCTATATCTTATCTAAGGATTATAAGCTTCCTAATGAAAGTGATATTTTGCTTAAAATCCCTAGAAAAGGAAATTTATATAGCATTGATATGAAGAACATAGTGGCTAATAATGATGTTACTTGCTTGCTTGCAAAAGCCACTTTGGATGAATCAATGCTTTGGCATAGAAGATTGGGTCATGTTAACTTCAAGACCATCAACAAGATTGTGAAAGATGGACTTGTTGGAGGTCTACCAGAGAAAAGATTTGAAGACGACCAAACTTGTGTTACCTGTCTCAAAGGAAAGCAACACAGAGCTTCATGCAAGACCAAAGCATTCAATTCTATTGATCATCCACTCTTTATGCTGCATATGGACTTGTTTGGTCCTACTTCTGTGAGCAGCATCAATTTGAAGAAGTATTGTCTTGTTGTGACTGATGATTTTAGTAGATTCACATGGGTTTTCTTTTTAAGAACCAAGGATGAAACCACTGGCATCCTTAAGACATTCATCACTGAAGTTGAAAATTAATTTGAAAAGAAAATCAAGATCATCAGGTGTGACAATGGGACAGAGTTCAAGAATAAAGTTATGGATGATTTCTGCAGAGACAAAGGTATTAAAAGAGAATTTAGTGTTGCAAGAACTCCTCAACAAAATGGAGTTGCAGAAAGAAGAAACAGAATACTAATTGAGGCTGCTAGAACCATGTTAGCTGATTCCAAGCTTCCAGTAACTTTTTGGGCTGAAGCAGTTAACACTGCTTGTTACATTCAGAATAGGGTTTTAGTGGTCAAAACAAAGAACAAGACACCTTATGAGTTATTCAGAGGAAGACCTCCTACTTTGGAATTTATGAGGCCATTTGGGTGTCATGTTACTATTCTCAACACCATTGATCATCTGGGTAAATTTGAAGAAAAGTCAGATGAAGGCTTCTTTGTTGGATACTTTATGGTTAGCAAGGCTTTTAGAGTCTATAACTTAAGAACAAAGAAGATTGAAGAGAACTTGCATGTTTAGTTTCTTGAAAATAAAGCAAACATGGCAGGTTCAGGACCAGATTGGCTATTTGATCTTGAAACATTATCCAATACAATGAATTATGTACCTCTCACTTCAAGCACTGGAGACAAAGATCTTGAAGATTCAGAAGAATTCATTGATAAAGATGAAGCTTGTAAAGATGATGAAGATCAAATTGTTATGCCACTTTGGGACTTTGTTGATAATTCTGAAAAGACAAGTGATGCAGATGGTGTGAATTTTGATAAATTGAATAAAGAAATTCCTACTAGCAGTGGTAACTCAATTCCCACTGCTACACCAGAAGTTTCCACTGACAGCCCAAATTTGGATCATACTTCTCAGGAATCACCAAGTGATGATGTAGAGATCTCAAACATGCCTACAACATATGATATTCCTAGCACATCACAGTCTTCAATTCACAAAGTGCATCCATTTGATAATGTTATTGGTGAACTTCAATCAGGTGTGAAGACTAGAAGACAGACAAAGAAAGATGATATTCATGGGTTCATAAGTGAAGTATATGAGTCCAAGAAACATAGTAAGAAGAATGAGTGTTTGTTCTTCTGTTTTCTCTCAAAGGTGGAACCTAAAAATGTTTATATGGCTCTAGGAGAATCTAGCTGGGTTGAAGCTATGTAAGAAGAGTTGCTGCAATTTAAACTTCAAAAGGTTTGGGTTCTTTGTGACTTGCCTGATGGTATGAAGGTCATTGGTACTAAATGGGTTTTCAGAAACAAGAAAGATGAAAGAGGTATTGTAGTAAGGAACAAAGCTAGATTGGTTGCTCAAGGATACACTCAAGAGGAGGGTATTGATTATGAAGAAGTTTTTGCTCCTGTTGCAATGATTGAGGCTATTAGATTGTTTTTAGCTTATGCATCATTTATGGGTTTTACAGTCTATCAAATGGATGTTAAGAGTGCCTTTCTGTATGGTACTATTGATGAGGAGGTATATGTCTATCAACCTCCAGGCTTTGAAGATCCTCACCACCCAAATAAAGTGTATAAAGTGGTTAAGGCTCTTTATGGCCTACATCAGGCTCCAAGGAAGTGGTATGAAACCTTAGCTAATTATTTGTTGAATAATGGGTTTCATAGAGGCAAGATTGATCAAACTTTGTTCATCAAGAAAGACAAAGGTGATATTCTACTTGTGCAAGTATATGTTGATGATATTATCTTTGGGTATACTAAACAAGAGATGTGCAAAGAGTTTGAGAAGCTGATGAAAGATGAATTTCAAATGAGTTCTATGGGAGAACTTACATTCTTTTTGGGGCTGCAAGTACAACAGAGTAAAGAAGGCATCTTTATCAGTCAAGACAAATATGTGGCTGAGATCATTAGGAAGTTCAAGTTTACTGATGCAAAACCTTCAAATACCCCTGCTGACAAGACCACTCATCTATTGTTGAAGAATGCTAGTGGTGCTAATGTTGATGTTCACACTTACAAATCTATGATTGGTTCTTTGATGTATCTTACTTCATCAAGGCCAGACATTATGTTTGCTGTATGTGCTTGTGCAAGATTTCAAGTGACTCCAAAATCATCACATATGACAACAGTGGAAAAGATTTTTAGGTACTTGAAGACTTATCCTAATCTAGGCTTATGGTATCCAAGAGACTCTCCTATGGAATTGATCACATACTCAGAGAGTGACTATGCTGGTGCAAGTTTGGATAGAAGATCAACTACTGGAGGATGTCAATTTCTTGGATGTAGATTGGTGTCATGGCAGTGCAAGAAGCAAACTATGGTTGCTACTTCAACCTCTGAAGCAGAATATGTTGCAGCTACTAGTTGTTGTGCTCAGATCCTTTGGCTTCAGAATCAATTATTGGATTATGGGTACAATTTCATGAACACCATTATCTATATAGACAATAGTAGTACCATATGCATTATTAAAAATCCTGTGCAACACACTAAAAATAAACATATTGAAATTAGACATCACTTTATTAGAGATTGTTTTGAGAAAAAGCTGATTAATGTTGTCAAAATCCATACTGATGACAATTATGCTGATTTATTAACAAAAGGGCTTGATGTGGGTAGATTTCAATACTTGGTAATAGGTATTGGAATGCTAAATCCATAAATCTTTGATGTCTAATATTTTTCAGTGTTGCAGGATAGTCTTTAGGTACTAATATTGTTTGTATGGTATGTATGGTTTTCTACTAACTTGTATGCAGAATTATCAAGAGCACAGTGGAAATAAACATACAACAGTGGAAAGATTGGTGATAATAGCAAGAACAAAGAGTAATTTTATTAATCATAAAAGAGAAGTACATCACATCTATTCAGAAAACATTGTCACCAACACAGGAAACCATCACAAAAGACATAAACCTATAACCTAACACCTACTCCATAGGTTTCTTTCCTTTTCCCTCATACTAATGCTTGCCCTTGGAAGCCCTCTTTCTCTTGTCATCAAAAGAAAGTTGTTTCCTTGGACACGCAAGTCCCAGTACTTGCTTGGGAGGCCTTGGTGCTTGATTAGGCTTTTCAACAGCAGGCCACTTCATGTTATTTATAGCAGTTGTCAATGCTGTGGTGAGGGCCTTTGGAAGCTCTTTGGAAAGATCAAAGGTTGGATCATTATCATCATCAGATGAAGAGCTTGAATAAAACTCAAGTGATGGAGCAGGATCAGCTGAAATCTTCTTGTTGGGCTTCATGCTTGAAGATGTAGCAGTTGCAGCACTTGGTGGAAAATATCCACTCCATCCAGCTGAAAGTTCTTCAGAGTCTGAGTAGTAACTGATTTCCTCATCTGAAGAGTCATCAGAAGAGATGTAGATTAAAGGAAACCAACTCATGATGATTCTTATGGTTTGTGTTATTGAAGATGATTTTTGATGAGAGATAAAGGTGTTTGAGCCCCCTTTTATATGCAAAGTCAAGGTCGAATTCTAATTAATGAAGAATATTTACTCCTACTTGTTTTGGTAGGTTAGAGGAGTAAATTTGGTTATTATCGGGTTGACTTTTGGAAGATATTTTTGTGAATAGTAACTTGGTTAAAAAGTTACTTTGGGTTAATTTTTATGGGTTAAGTTGAGAGTTACTTTGTGTTGCAGCATACAACCCATATTATTGGAGTCATTGGAGTTATAAGGTGTGTATCATAGACACACAACAAACGGTTATTGATTCACCATGTCTAATCCACATAAGAATCAGCTAGTCCAGAGCAAACGGCTACTGGTAAAGACTTATCAAATCCGTTTATGGTTGATAGTTTACCAAAAGCTATATGGTTATCAACTCACCATACTCCAAGTGATCATGAGTTGGCTAGTCCATAGCAAACGGCTCATGGTAAAGACATATCAAATCCGTTGATAGCTGGTAGTTTGCTAAAAACTATGATAAGAGCAGCAAATTTTCATGTTTTATTAACCACTGCTCTTTGATATGTTGTGAAAATTTTACCACTGCTAGTTCATTAGTTACCACTGCAAGAGTAATTTTTCCACTGATGAACTAGCCATTACAACTGTTGTGTCAGTAATCTATTTTTTCCTAGCCGTTGTAAATATAACTGTCTTTCCTTATTAATAGGGTAAAATCTTTTGTGCATTATCTACTTACTTATTATAAATTATTCTTTTCCAAAGATAATTCTTTCTAAAGATAATTCACATTGCGCAACCTCCTCAAACCCTATTAGTATAAATTGATCATCATACGGCTTGCTTTTTATCTTGATTACTAACACTTCTATTCTCTTTTTCACAAATATCATGGAGATTCTAAAATTTGTCGAGGAGCACAACCAAGTGGCCTACCTACAAAAGTCAAACGAGAAGAGTGGCCCTGTTTTTCATCATACTGTGGATTTTCTAAATACAACTCATATAAGGTATGCCTTAACTATTAATCCCACAATCTATGTCTCTCATATCAAACAGTTCTGGAACACTGTGGAGTCCATAACTCTTGAACATGGAGACACACATGAATCTGTGGATGCTCTAAGAGCCACAGTTGATGGGGTAACTATTGATGTTACTGAGTCATCCTTGAGGAGAATTCTCCAATTGGATGATCTCAATGGTATCATCACATTACCTAATTCAGAAATTTTCACTAATATTGCTTTAATGGGGTATGATACATCTGAACAAAAAGTAACTTTCAGAAAAGGATGTTTTTGTCCCCATTGGAGATTTTTAATTCACACTCTTTTACATTGCCTGAGTCCTAAGAAAACATCTTATGAACAATTTGCATCAACCATGGCTTATCCTTTGGATTGTTTGGCAACTGATAGGACTTTCAATTTTTCAAAGTTTATTTTTAATAATATGAAAGGCAATGTAAAGAGTCAATATAAATTTTTGATGTATCCAAGGTTTGTGCAAGCAGTGTTAAATGAGTTTCCACTGCGACCTCACAATAGAATTTATGAGCCTTCCTGTCTTAAGCTAAAAGTTTTTCAAAACATGAGTAAGGCTTCAGATCTTTGGAATGGGGAGGTTCATCCACTTTTTCCTCAAATGCTTGCTAAAATTGCTCAAGTACAGGGTGAAGATGCAACCATCCCAGTTGTATCCCAAAACACACCCACTATTGTTGTTCCACCAATTCAACATACCCTGCTGTAACTCACACTTATGAGAGAAGGTCTAAACAACCAACTTCTCTCATCTCAACATTGCATGTTGCTGAACCTTTTGGTTTTGGGACAAGCAGTGGTGGTTCAAGGCTTAATCCTAGTCCAACTAGGGAAGAGCCTGAATCAATGCCTCATGATTCACCTCTCCCAACAGGTTACACAGTTAGAAGTGATGAAGGCAGTGTGCAACTACATAAATTGATGGACATTTGTACCAAATTAGTCAAGCAGGTTCAAGCTCTGGAGAAAGATCTGGCACAGACCAAAGAACAACATGCCACAGAGCTTAATCAATTGAAGGCTGAGATTCAAAGATTGCAGAATGAAGTTGAGAATCTCAAGAAGAAAAGATCTAAAGTTGTGTTATCTTTATCATCTTCACCTCAGGATGAGTTTTCTGCTAGTTCTACTAAAGATTTGGGAGATTCTTCCAAACAGGGGAGGAAAACAGATGCAGAGTTTAAGGGGAGGAATACTCATTTGGAAAAAGAGTTTGTTGAGCTCAATGATTCTGAAAATGCTCAAGCAATAGATGATGTAGCTGAGACTGAGGGGAGGAAATTGGATTTTGAAGACATGGATGCTAAGGCTGATTTTAACTTTGATGATTTAGTTGGAATTGCTCAACCAATTTCCACTGAAGCAGAACAAGTTCCCACTGATCAACCTATTTCCACTGCAAGTGAAAAAGTTCCCACTACTACTCAAGAAATTACCACTGCAGAGGAAGAAGCTGCCAGAATAAGATTAGTTAAAGGAAAGGCTATTGTGATTGCTTCAGATCAAGAGCAAACAAGAAAGATTTCTAAGAAAGAACAAGCTCAGATCGACTTTGATGTAAGATTGGCAGAGCAACAACAAGCTGCAGAGAATGAAAGAAAGAGAAAGCTAGAGGAAGATGAAGTTGCTAGTTTTATGGAAGCTAAGAGGTTGGATAAACTTGAAGCTGTAATTGCAGAACCAATTTCAAGTGTCTCACCAACTGTCATACATGAGAAACCTCCATTATTCACTTATGTGCCTACAGAAGAAGAGATTGACTACTTGATTAATAATGATCAAATAATCAGGAAGAAGGCTATTGAATTAATTGCAAATACAACCTTAAATGAAGAACAAAGGTCTGCTCAATTAAAAGATTTTATTCAAATGAAGAATCAGCAGGCTCTTGATGAAATTATTGGGGATGTTAAGAAGCCAAGAAAACTTACAAAGGCACAGATCATTGTTGAGATGAAGACTTTTTGTTGCCATGTTGGAAATATGAAGATGGCTCAATTCAAAGGAATGTCACATGATCAGATTGAAGGAATTTATTACAGAATCAAAAGACAAGATAGTAAATTCATTCCAATGGATCAAGAACCAATAGTAATGAAGACAAAAAGGACTGGAGTGAGTCTTGAATCAAAAGATGCAAAGAAGTTGAAGACTCAGGAATCATCTCAAGTAGAAGAGGGTCCTAGCAAGTTGACAGAAGAGCAAGTTACAAACATGTTGTTCATAGAGATTTATGTACTTAATATTGAACCTCTACAAGCAAAATATCCAGTAGTTGGTTGGGAGATCTTTTCTGATAGCTTTGGTGTAGCTTGGAAGATCATCAGAACTGGAAGTGTCACAAGCATTTGCAGAGATTTTGAAGATATTATTAGATCTTGTGATAGAGAAGACTTGGATACTTTGTGGAGGATTGTTCAAGATCAGTTCAAGAAGGATGAACTTGTTGATGTCAAGGCTAAGGAGTTATGGGTTCACTTCAGAAGATTATATGAACCTGACCCAAGTGATAGATATTGGAGATTTGAAGCTCATGGTACGAGAACTTTGTGGAAATTCTATGATTCAAGTTCTGTGCATCATCTTTCTACTCAAGATGGAGTTGATGTCTTTATGCTGGCTGAGAAAGAATATCCATTGAGAGCTGGAGTATTGACAGTGATGTTGTCAGAGAAGCTTAGGTGCTGGGAAAGAACTGAAGTCATAGATGATTTGTTACAAAGGATTTATGATCAAAGTGTGAGAGCTGATAAAGAGTTAAGAAGAAGAAGATAAGTGTTTGGAAGAATTCCCATATCCTCATGTTTGCTGAATACTTGAAGAAACTTATTGATTTATTTATTAATCATAAGTTAGGGGAGGATTGTTGGGAATTATACTAACAGTTACCACGGCTAAGTGAAGATGTTACAACTGCAGAAGATTGTACTTGCAGTGGAAACTCATTACCACTGCAAGAACATATATTACCACTGCTTATAAGATAACTGTTAGGAAACGTGTTTAGATAATTATAGAATAGATCTTGTGTATATCTTATTCTATTAGTATTATACTTATCTTGTAGAAGAGGACTCCTTGTGCTATAAAAGGAGATCCTAGGTTAAAGGTTAGATATACGTTTTCTAGAGCTTCAAGGTGTAACCCTAGTGATATCAAGATCACTCGTGTTATTATCATTAATAATGTTGGAGCTTATCGTTTGTTTACATACATTGTTCTTATTCATATATAACTGTCTTACTCACAATCAAACTTCTAAGTGTTACTAAGTAGATTCCGCATACTTAGTGATATAACTCAAAGTATCAATCTAACACAAGTTCAAGGTGTTTAGATCCATCAGTGTTTGACGGCGTCAAGAGGAAATAGATGACGGCATCAAGAATAAAATCCATGACGACCCAGTACAAACCTGAAGGCGTCACAAAAAGGGCGTCAAGAGTTAATATGGTGACGGCCTGCATAAGGAATACACATGACGGCGTCAGATCCAGATCTAGGCAGTGCGAGGAACTATTTGGCGGTGAGATGACGGCGTCAGACATTTGTTCTTGACGCCGTCACCTTCCAAAATCTATATGTAGTTTTCTAATTCATTCATTAGGGAGGAACAAGTGTGGAGAAACCCTAAGGCCGAACCTTGTACGAATTTTACAGTATATTCAAGGGTTTTCAGCCCTTGAATCCTTTCATGTGCTATTGAGATAAGTCTTCTCTTAATTCAATCAATATGTCTATGTGTTGGTTGTCTATATCTTGTGCTTGTCTTAATTCCACCATGCTAGGCTAGATCTATCTTTTGTTTGCTTAGATCTAATGAAACCTAGATGTTAATTATGTGTTGATTACTTGTTCATGGTTGTATTGGATGAATGATTTCAATGTTAGGCTTAAGAAAACTGGCAGATCTCCAATTGGTAACATGCTTGAACGTCTTAGGAAACATGAACCGATGTGTACTAGGTTTTATTGGTTGTATTTAATGCATGAGTAAATTCTAATGATCCCATGTTAGGAGCTTCTTAGCCGGCTCGACATAGGAGTGAAGTAGGCACTCATAGGATTGGGGAAGTAAGTACGCCACCCCATGAATGGTATTAAGGAATACAATCCGTCATCCACGCAACTATAACAAGTAATTAACGTGTAAAAGATATCTAAGGAGTAGTCAAATCTAAGTAAACACATTTCTCCCACTTATTGCTCACAACCTTAATATAATTTAGTTTAGTTTCATTTCTAGTATTTTATTTTGATTGCATCTTAGTATTGGGTTAGTTGACTAGCAACTAATTCCGCCCAAATCCTTCAAACCCGAGATTTTAATTTGCTTTCCTAAAAATATAAAAAATACAAAAAGAATCATCCCTCATCTCTAGACCTAGTCTTTAGGTTTTCTAATCCTAGCGACACTATTCCTAGCTGAACGATCAATCCCCCGGTACTTGTCATTATATTATACTACATCGATCAGGTACACTGCCTGGTGGGGGTTGTAAGCTTCTCAAGATCCCTTAAGAGGTAAAGCCTGGTGCAATCCCTACGCATCAAGTTTTTGGCGCCGCAGCCCGGGGAAATATTTATTGTCTAGGTTAGAATCTCTTTTTATTAGGTCTACTTGCTAGATTCCTTTCTAGTAAGATTTTATTTTTAATTTTTAGGTTCTCTTTAGTCTATCTTATTTCTTTGTGTTTTTGTTCGTAACTCTTCACCACCCGACATCATGGACGATGGGAACATCTTTGAACCCGTCATCCCACCACAACAAAACCCACCACTAGAACCTCTTAGGCCCCGAACCTTAGGAGAGTATTCCCGACCTATCCACCAAGGCTACCGAAACACCATTGAGCTCACCGGAGCCAATATGACCCCCTTGCGTTCCGACACCATCCGGTTGGTGCAAAGCGGATGTGCATTCCATGGACTTCGTTCCGAAGATCCAAATCAACATCTCAAGGACTTCCTTAAAATCGTAGATTCCATAGACCTCAATGTTGCAACTAGAGAGACAACCCGATTACGCGTATTCCAATTATCTCTACGTGATCAAGCTAGTCAATGGCTTGAGCGTTTACCCGCGGGATCCATCACCACATGGGATGATCTCACCACTCGTTTCCTTGCTCAATTTTTCCCACCGGGGAGAACTACAAAGCTTAGAAATGACATCTTGATGTTCCAACAACGTCAAGGTGAAACCTTTTACGAAGCATGGACTCGATATAAAGACCTGCTCCGAAAAGTCCCTCATCATCGCATTGAACCATGGCTCCAGATTCAAATCTTTTACGATAAAGTTAACTATCAAACAAGGAGAGCTATAGATTACGCAGCCAAGGGCAGGCTAAACAGACTTAGCATTGACGAATGCTGGAAAGTTCTTGAGGGGTTGGCACAATACGAAGAAGAAGGATGGGAGGACCCGATGTTTTCAAGCAAGGGAAAACTTGATTACACACACGCCACCCAAGAGAAGTTATTAAGAAGTATCGAGAAGCGGGTAAAAGAATTAATGAGAGTTGAGAAACCTGCTGCTGAAACCGTGTGGAATCCTAATTTACGTAGGAATGCGGTTATCAACCATAATCTTCGTGAATGTTCACGACAAGAGGAGTTCGAAAGGATAATGGTAACCTTCATGAATAATCAGGAAAAACAAATCCAGCACCTAGAAGCACGCATGGAAAGTACTCGCAATGCTTTTATGGATTAAGCAGACAAATTCATATCAAGGATCAAAGAGAAGATTAAGGAAAAATCCGCACCAAGAAAAATCGAAAAAGTCTTCGAGGTTTCAACTCCTTTGGTGTTTGACCAAGAGGATAACGAGAAATCTTCTCCAAATGCTTCACCGTCAATCACCTCCTACTTTTGCGAGCATCCTCAGGAAGAGAAGAATTCGCAATTTCACAACATTTTCGTTGGATGTTTGCATACCACGCTCCCAAATTTGTGCAAGAGACGTTCTTTTTGGTTTTAAACCTAGTGTGAAGAGGTTGCACCTCAAAAACACCACAGTTTTGAGACCCACTATGGAACAACACCTCTTTGCACCTACCGGTGACCTGTGCAAAGGTTACAACTTAACTAAAACCTCACCCACCCCTTTCTATAACCACACCTCTTTCCGTGACAGTAATGAAACATTTGACCCTGGTGGACTTCATTAATGGGATAGCTACTACTCGTGTTTAGCTATTCACACTAAGTGCAGGGACTAAATGTGGAATTACTTCTTTTTACACCTTATACGGGCATCTGACGGCGTCAGATGTTAACTCTTGACGCCGTCACCTCGATATTTCAGCAATAATAACCCAAACTCCATCACTTTCAACTCATACCCCACAAATCTCACCCAAATTGCTGCTCTACCTCCGAATCTCCATCCTCCAATTCGACATCTTCTGTGACTAATCTCCACTCAGTAAGTAGTTTTTCCTCGCTCTTTTTCGTTCAATTGTCCTTAGGATCAATCAATTTTGAAAACCCCTTTCATCCGAAACCCCATTTTTTGACCCATCATTGACAAATCGTAATGCCATCCATTTGGTGATTTGTAATCATGGGGTTACCCTTTGATGATGTTGTCCCACTTAAATCATGCGTTAATTTAGGAAAAGTCCTTCATGCCATGGATTTTTTGACCCCCACCCATGTTTTCTGATTAAAGGAGCGTTTGGGTAATGGGTTAAGAGTTTGAAAATTGATTTTTCCCTCGTAAATGCATGGTTCGATTTCTGCTAGGTCTGACGGCGTCAGGACCTCCTTCCTAACGGCGTCAGATGTGTCTGACAGCAAAAGTCAATAAAATTCTCGTTCTAATTGTTTTCGTCCACTCTATCTTTTTCCAGGAAAATGAGCAAGCGATCTCGACAACATCGTGGCAGCTCCTCTAGGTCCCAAAGGATTAACTATGGGGAATTGGTCCATAGTTAGGGTGAATTCGACAATGTTGCCGCTACAACTAAGTATGCGGAACTTTGTAATCACCACATTGATGTTGGTGCTGTGATTGATTGGGAGTTTCTGAGGTCCCAAGGGTTGGAGGCTGCGTTTCTGGGGAGGATCCACACTAATGGGTTCGTGGGTCCTCAATGGGAGAGGTTATTTAGGATGAGGGAGACGGTGTATAGTGAGTTGGTGAGGGAGTTCTTTGCGACCTTCCACTTTGATCAGGCTGAGGCTAGGACAGACATGGGGGGTACCACTGTTTACTTTAGGTTAGGAAGGGAGGTTCGGTCATGTTCGGTTACTGAGTTTGGGTGGAGGATAGGTTTGTATACTAGGGAGGAGGCTGTTAAGGGAGGTTTTATGCAGAGGTTGTTACATGGGAAGACTTTGAGGAGCGATATGAGGTGCGCCACTTTTTGGCCGACCATCGGGGACGGCGTGTACACCTCGACTACTGGGGCAGCATCAATCAGGGACCCCGTGGTCAGGTTGGTCCACATATGCATCATATACAGCTTTTCGGGACGTCATGACACCACTCACCGTGTCACTGCTTCAGATCTTTTCTACCTGTATACCATCTTTTCAGCGGATGTTTACTGCAACATCCCATTTTGGGTAGCTAGCTATTTGAGGACCAGTGTGGGTGAGAGGGATATTGATAAAGTGTATGGGGGGATGTTCGTGACCCGGTTGGCTTGTTCCTATGATCTTCTTACTCCCCCGATCATAGGATACTTGAGCGACTGCGGGGCTTGTAGGGTAGTAAGGGCTAAATCCCTCAGGCAGATGAGCATCGTGATGCTGCAGGGGAATGGGGCCTATGATTGGTATGCGGCAGGGGGACCTGATGATGAGGGAGCACCCCAGCAGCATCAGTTCGAGGGTTATCAGGAGAGGACAGCTGATTACAACCGACATATGAGTCGGGGAGACTGGCAGGCACACCAGGGGGCCCGGATGGGTCAGGTGGATGCATGGCGAACCACCACTGACCAGCGCTTTGATTGGATGTATGATCATACCATCCGCCAGATGCAGTACCTCTCCACCCGTGATCAGCTCGAGCCCCACCTGCAGATTGACCCATTCCCCGATCGTGAGACAGACTACCCTCCCTACGGGTACACAGGACACCTCCCTCCTGGCTATGACTACCGTTTTGGTCCTCCTCCCTAGTGATCTTTCTTGATATCTGTTATGTCTGAACAATTTATTGATGATTATGTATTTGAAACAATTGGTACTGTAATAGTTTAGGATGTGGCCTCTGTTGGCCTTAGACAATTTTAATTTTCTATGTTTACGTTTATTAGAAATAATTGAATGTGCTTATGGTGACATTCTTCATTTTGTGTGATTTTTATTTTGTTTGATTGTTATTTGCTTCCGTATGCATGCTTTATTTTTATTGTTGGTAGATCATGTTTCTAAACTAAAGAGTGGAAATACTTTACTTTGTTGTTTAGCCTAGTCTTAACTTCACCTAAAGGTAATTTTGCAAATGATAAGTGTAAGGGGAAACCCCAAATATGTTTTTAAGAAACAAACCGATCATGATTCTCCACAATATTAAGTGAACATGTATATTCGTATTTGTTAGAGTCAAATGCTTGTATCGAGTCATAATGAAGTTTTGCAGGATTTTCCAGGAAGTAGGACCAAGTTTTTCCAGAAATTTTCCGGAAAATTAACATAAGAATTTCCGCAAGTCACTTCTAACGGCGTCACGAGTTTACTCTTGACGGCGTCACGTGTAAAAATCTGGAAATTTTACCAGTTTTGTTTTTCTAACGGAGTCTTAAAGTTTTTGTTGAATTATTAAGTTTTATAATCTCCAGGAAATCTGCAAACATCATTCCACAAGCATTATATCTTACTTTGTTTTCTAGGATTTAGTAACTTATGTAGATTGCCGCCGATTTTATGCGAGGTTGCCTTGTCTGTTTTCTCAGGATTTACAGGTTATGTATGACAAGAAGATGATTTATTTTTTTGGAAGGGAAGCTTTGATTGTTCATTTTCTTGGAGGAAGATTTAACCTGGCCACCCTATTATCCATACCGAGCGAATCAGGGGAGTATTTGATTTCATTTGTTTTACTTATTTCACTTTTACATTCTTTACTTGAACATTTGGGACAATGTTCATCCAAAGTGTAAGGGGATGGTAAAATGATGATACCTTACAAATACACTTTCGCTTGAGTTTGTTTGTTTGATAGTAGATGTGTAATAAAACTATAAGAAATACTTGTTAGTGCAATTTTAGCGCCAAATTTAAAATTTTTTACAACATTTAGGAGTGAAACTTTAGCCATAGTAAGCGTCTCATGGATAGGAGATTGTATGACTAGCACATAACCGTATCATTTAGAAAAATTTTCCACCCAAATATGTGAGGTTCGCCTTTAAATTTGATAGGAAAAGCATTTACTATTAGTGCTTATGAGTGTACCGGTAGCATTTAGATTCTAGAACTTGCGTTAGTGATGCATCCCAAGACCGCTAGTGAGACTACATTCGTGTAGTAGGATTTACTACATGATAAGAGGCATTAGGATCACCCTTGTGTTAAACCCGTGTTATAATTACTTGACCATTTAAGTCATATTACTTGGCTAGTTAAGTCAACTAATTTTCCCACACCCTTAGCGTTGTACTCATTTTTAGTACACAAAACCCCTAGTACACCCCTCCGAGCCTATCTTTTCGTTTCTAACTTTAAGCATCTTACTTAAAGGAAGAATTTGTTACACCTCACTTAAATGTACAATCAAATCGCCTTAGCCTTCCGTGTATGCGCTCATTTTTAGTGCATTATTGTTATTTGTTAAACCCTAAGTTAATTATCTAATTGATTACATGGTTGCTAAGTCGAGTCATATCCTTGTACATATTGTTTTGGGACGATTGGGACTCATGGGTAAAGTACTTATTTTATGGAGTAATGGGGAAGAACATCATATATTACCCCCATATGTGCGTTAATCTTAAAAGTACTCCAAGTGTTTTGATTTTCTTAATTCGAGGCATTAGAATAGTTTATTGTAAAGTATGTAAAGATTCAAGTGTAAGGGGAATTTTCATTCCCTATGATGTATTATTTTGGATGGTAGGGTAAGAGTGTATGCAAAAAAAAAAAAAATAAATAAATAAATAAAAAAATCGAAAAAAAAAAAAAAAAAAAACATACGGACTACCATCCCTTTTTATTCTATGTTCATTTTTTGCTTTTGTTCTTTTTGATTTATTAGCTTAAGTCGAGTCTAGTCTTGGTTTAGCAACGCCATATTGTACATGTAATTAACCAAGATTGTTAACTCGCCACCAGTAAAGACTGCCTATATCCAACAAAACCGTGTATTTCATATCCCTACACCTAACATTACAAACCTTTAAAAGACTTCTTTGATAGTTTATCCTAGGTGCTTACGCCATGTGGTGGAGGTTTGATCCTTTCCCAAGCCTATGGTAATATATTTTGCTATGACCAGTAGTGAGAGATATCTTCCGTTTCCATATTGTAATTTATACTTTATTACACCCGAGAGATGTGAGTATCTAAACACTATTTGTGAGGTGCTAGTATATGGCCTCCGTGCTTGTCTTTGGTCTTTAGTGGAACGATTATTTGTTGTAATTACTTTTATATTAGTGTTAAATGACCCCTAACTTGTATTTTGATTAGAATAAAAGCGCATTTGCTTGAGGACAAGCAAATCTCAAGTGTAAGGGTATATGATGAGGCGAAAAATGAACCACTTTTAGGGGGTCATTTAAGCCCGGAATTGAATTTATTTGATCAAATATTGCCCTAAATCGTTCCTTTTGTGATTTTAGGTACTTTGGGAGTGAAATCTGGAATAGGAAGCAATTCGGACGTTTTTGGAGCATAAAAGTGAAGAAAATGCCAAAGACTTAATTTTCCAAGCTGAGAACAGTGTTTAACGGCATCATGAGGAAATAGATGACGGCGTCAAGAGTAAAATCCATGAAGACCCAGTACAAACCTGAAGGCGTCACAAAAAGGGCGTCAAGAGTTAATATGGTGTCGGCCTACATAAGGAGTATACATGACGGCGTCAGATCCAGATCTAGGCAGTCCGAGGAACTATTTGGCGGCGAGATGACGGCGTCAGACATTTGTTCTTGACGCCGTCACCTTCCAAAATCTATATATAGTTTTCTAATTTTCATTCATTAGGGAGGAACAAGTGTGGAGAAACCCTAAGGCTGAACCTTGTACGAATTTTACAGTATATTCAAGGGTTTTCAGCCCTTGAATCCTTTCATGTGCTATTGAGATAAGTCTTCTCTTAATTCAATCAATATGTCTATGTGTTGGTTGTCTATATCTTGTGCTTGTCTTGATTCCACCATGCTAGGCTAGATCTATCTTGTGTTTGCTAAGATCTAATGAAACCTAGATGTTAATTATGTGTTGATTACTTGTTCATGGTTGTATTGGATGAATGATTTCAATGTTAGGCTTAAGAAAACTAGCAGATCTCCAATTGGTAACATGCTTGAATGTCTTAGGAAACATGAACCGATGTGTACTAGGTTTTATTGGTTGTATTTAATGCATGAGTAAATTCTAATGATCCCATGTTAGGAGCTTCTTAGCCGGCTCGACATAGGAGTGAGGTAGGCACTCACAGGATTGGGGAAGTAAGTACGCCACCCCATGAATGGTATTAAGGAATACAATCCGTCATCCACGCAACTATAACAAGTAATTAACGTGTAAAAGATATCTAGGGAGTAGTGAAATCTAAGTAAACACATTTCTCCCACTTATTGCTCACAACCTTAGTATAATTTAGTTTACTTTCATTTCTAGTATTTTATTTTGATTGCATCTTAGTATTGGGTTAGTTGACTAGCAACTAATTCCGCCCAAATCCTTCAAACCCGAGATTTTAATTTGCTTTCATAAAAATATAAAAAATACAAAAAAATCATCCCTCATCTCTAGACCTAGTCTTTTGGTTTTCTAATCCTAGCGACACTATTCCTAGCTGAACGATCAATCCCCCGGTACTTGTCATTATAGTATACTACATCGATCAGGTACACTACCTGGTGGGGGTTGTAAGCTTCTCAAGATCCCTTGAGAGGTAAAGCCTCGTGTGGAATCCCTACGCATCAGTGGCTGATGAAACTTTTTCACTTGAGAATTCGAGCACGACGATTCCATATTTGTCTTATCAGATTCAGACACGTTTATCTGTTGTGCAGAGTTGGAAGTCTTATGTTTATAAACGTGCACGGGATTTTACAATTCTATGATTTAAACTGAGAAATAGATTCTTTCGCGGGATTTTACAAAATCAAGAATAAACCGTGAGACACCGAAGAATTGATTTGGTTTGTTTGGTAGAAGTGAGTTTGAGTGGTGAAGTAGACAAGTCACAGTGAATTTTAGACAACGTTCGTGTGTCAAAATCTGAAGAAAACTCCGTAGATATATCCAATATGCCCGAAAATATCACAACCCAAGATATTGCACAATCTCGTACTTTGAAGCACACCAAAAACCGTTGACTAAAATTATATCCAAAAACAATTTTCACAACATATCCTTATAATTATGTTTCTTGTAGGCCATTTGTACCACAATATATGACCAACATAAATTTTCTCGGATGACAGGCAAAAGAAAACTTTATAGTACACGGCCCAAGTGAAATTGCACAAAAAAAATCGTCCCTTGTAGGATTCACAGCCCACGTTATGTTTAATTACTCCTTAAGCCCAATCACACTAAACAAATCACAGCCCAAGTCCACTAATAATACTGATCCTAACCCGAAATAAACATGCATATAACACTAACTAAAAACACACTTTCCCTAATCATTCTGTAACGCTAATCTTAAGCACCAAAACTAAACGCAGTCACGATAATTTTTCTTCTATCTTCCATCAAAGATGCCGCTATCAAAGAAATAAGACAAATCCGTCCCTTTATTTCTCTGTTTGTTAATAGCGAATCTCAAACGTGCCACTTGATTTCTTTCACACCCGACTATCACACGAGGAACAAAGAAAGATTTACGATCACGATCCTTTAAAGGTCACGGGTAGGTTTGTTGGGTTCTTTTGACTTTCTTTTTCTCAGAATGAATGAAAGATATGATCAAAACACTTTTGTTTTTGTTATTTCTTTGAAAGATTCGGATATTATTGAAAGAAAGATCAATGATGGTATATATTCGTGTTGTATGGATCTGAAAATGATCTTGAAATAATCATGTAATACATGAAATACAAATAAGATCTTGGTACTTTTTCCTTTTTCTTGATTATTTTTTTTTGTGTAGATCGACCTGAAAGAGATGAGGAATAACACTGAAGTTTTTTTGGATGAGTCCCAAGTGTTTTGTTCTTACTTCAATGGTTTAGGGTTAAAGTTTGTTGAGCTTGTTGGATTCGGATTTGTTGTAGTGAATTAGGATTTGTTGTTTAGATGTTGGTTGGAGTACAAGATTAGAGATGGAACTGTTGTGATTAATATTATTCATAACCTTCTTGGATTTCAAAAGAATTGGACAGCGTTATATTTAAGTGTACCAAAAAATAAACGATAAGCACAACTCGCTAAAGTGCAACCCGCTAAACGAGTCAACTCGCTACGTTTGCACCTCACAACTCGCTAGACACAGTCAAAGTAGTGCACTAGTCCTTTTCTTGGCAGTTTGTCTTCTTTCCCTTTTAAGGCAAAATGCCAACTCGCTACCAAAGTACTAGACAACTCGCTGCCAAGAATTTCCAAAAGAGATACAACTCGCCAGTAAGAGCAACTCAAAAAAACCCGCGAATTTCCTAAGACCAACAATAAATTTATGAAATATAACACACCAAGCAGTATTCTAAGCTCATAAACAATTTCTAATCATGAAAGTACAGGAATATTACGAATTAACCCACAAACAAAGTCAAATTAATGAATTTCCTAAGAAACCATTCGAACTAAAAACCAAACACAAGAACCAAGCTACAAGTCCAAGTACAAGCTAGTCCCTAAGATGAAACCATGGCTCTGATACCAATTGTAGGATTCTCATAATCATAGCATGTATGGTTCTTGAGTATATAAAAAGAGAAGTAGAGAGATGAAGAGAAGTTGGGAGGGATTCCTAGAGAGAGAAAGTGAGAGAAAAAGAGAGATATTAGATTAATGAAATGGAAGCTCCAACCCTCTCCACATGTGGAGAGGGGTATTTATAGTTTCCTACAAAACGCCCACACCCGGGCTGTGGATCAGGCATACAGTGGGTAAAGACCCGTCGTTCTTCCATGGTGTCACTTAAACTAAACTAACTAATATATATAATTAACTAACTACGAGCTAACTAAAATGCTATTACATCAATTAGGTGACCGAGTCTTCTATAGGAATAATTGTATTCCTAACATGATTGTTGGTTGATTATTTGTTATTAATTGTTGTGGATGAATGATTTCGATGTTAGGCTTAAGAAAACTGGCTAATCTCTAATTGGTAACTTGCTTGAACATCTTAAGAAATATGAATCGGATGTGTACTATGATTTTAATGGTTGTATTTAATGCATGAGTGACTACTAAGGATGCCATGCTAGTAGCTAGTTGTCGGCTCGACATAGGAAGAGGTAGAAGCTTATAGATTTGGGGAAGATGATTTGGATGTTAGGCTTAAGAAAACTGGCTAATCTCCAATTGGTAACTTGCTTGAACGTCTTAAGAAATATGAATCGGATGTGTACTACGATTTTAATGGTTGTATTTAATGCATGAGTGACTACTAAGGATGCCATGTTAGGAGCTAGTTGTCGGCTCGACATAGGAAGAGGTAGAAAACTGGCTAGATGTAATGAAACCTAGCTATTGATTGTTGGTTGATTGTTTGTTATTAATTGTTGTGGATGAATGATTTCGATGTTAGATGTAATGAAACCTAGCTATTGATTGTTGGTTAATTGTTTGTTATTAATTGTTGTGGATGAATGATTTCGATGTTAGGCTTAAGAAAACTGGCTAATCTCCAATTGGTAACTTACTTGAACGTCTTAAGAAATATGAATCGGATGTGTACTACGATTTTAATGGTTGTATTTAATGTATGAGTAACTACTAAGGATGCCATGTTAGGAGCTAGTTGTCGGCTCGACATAGGAAAAGGTAGAAGCTTATAGAGTTGGGGAAGATCGTACTCGGCCCCACGAATGGTATTAAGGAATATAACCTGTCATCCACGCAATTGTAACAAACTAGTCAATTAATGAAAGATAGCTAGGGAGTAGTTAAATCTATGTCAACACGTTTCTCTCATTATTGTTTTTCTCATATTTTCTTTCTTGTTATTTTATTTTCATTGCATTTGTAGTTAATCGGGTTAGTTGACAAGCAACTAATTCCGCCCACTCTTCCAATACCCGAGATTTTTACTTGCTTTTCATAAACCATAAAAATACAAAAGGAATCATCCCTCACCTCTAGACCTAGTTCAATTAAGTTTTGATCCTAACAAACACTATTCCCCAAGTAGAATGATCAATCTCCTGGTACTTGCCACTATACTATACTACACTTGTCTGGTACACTGCCTGGTGGGGATTGCAAGCTTCTCGAGATCCCTCGAGAGGTAAAACCTTTTGTGTAGGCGCAATCCCACGTATCACGCGGCTAGAGTAGAGCAATGGGCCATGCCTACTTGGTACCACATGTTCAACTCAACCCTCATGGGTCATGCCCGTAGGTGGTTTGATGAACTGCCGCCGGAGAGCATTGATAGTTTTGACAACCTGCGGAAAAGTTTCCTATCCTACTTCCTCCAGCAAAAGAAGTATGCAAAGGACCCAGTGGAGTTACATCACATCAAACAGAAGGAGGGAGAGTCAACTGGAGCTTTTGTGGACCACTTCAAGGCCGGAAGAATGCACATAAAGGGCGCCCAGAGTGCATTAAAATTTTGGGTTTCATGCATGGAATCACCAATCCGTAGCTGATCAAAAGACTCAACGACAATATCCCACAAACTGTGGATGAGATGTGGAAAGTTACCACAGCCTTCCTCCGCGGCGCCACGGCCGCGGCAAACCAGTCAAAGAAGAAGCAAAATCGTTCTTCTTGGAAAGCTCAGGAAAATTGACCCAAGGTCATTTGAGCAAAAATCGGAATTCAAAGGATGCTCCAGAGCTGACAGGAGGAAAGCTGACCGATTTACACCCCTTGCTAAGACACCAAAGGAAATCTTGGCAATGGACTCCATCAAATTCACGGCCCCGCCTTCAATGGTAAGTCCGGCGGAGTCAAGAAACAAATACAAATAATGCGATTTCCACAGAGAAAGGGGACACACCACAGATGAATGTTTCTAGCTGAAGAAGCAAATTGAGGAAGCAGTCAGGTCTGGCTAACTGGTACACTTGGTAAAGGAAATCAAGAATGGGACCCAGAAAGGCGGGACAGCCAAAGGCGGTAAGAAAGAAACCGTAGCAATAGACAAAACCCCACCGTATTCATGGTTCAATCCTGGCAGATGAGTGTAAAACAGAAGACTACCACAGACAGGTCCAAACCTGGAGATATCCTTCCCACCAATACAAGGGGATGATTAGGATGACCACCCGTTGGTGATCAAGGCAGACGTGGGCGGGCATCGCGTGCACAGAATGTACGTGGACAACGGAAGTGCCTCAGAAGTACTTTATGAGCACTGCTTCAGCCGCCTAAGCCAAGAAATCAGAAGAAGAATGATCCCCGCCACATCCCCCCTGCTTGGCTTCAACGGTGGGATATCATGGCCTTTAGGGCAAATTTTACTGGAAGTAACTTTGGGGGATGATGAGAACTCAGCAAGCGCATGGATGAACTTTATGGTTGTGAGATCCCCATCCCCGTACAACGGGATCATTGGCAGACCAGGGATAAGATTACTGAAAATCATACCTTCCACGGCTCACGGCACGATAAAATTCCCTACCAAAGGAGGTGTAGTAACGCTTCATAGCGACAAAACTATACCTATTGAATACCGCATGGTAGCTGAATCACAGCCGCAACAGAATACCGAAGAAGCCGCGGAAAAAGAAGGTATCAAGGTTGCAATACACCCAGAATTCCCAGATCAAACCATCACCATAGGAGGAAGCCTAACAGAGCAAGGGAAAAAAGACTTATGTGAACTGCTTAGAAAGAATTTGGATATTTTTGCGTGGAAACCATCGGATATGACCAGAGTATCGCAGAACACAAGCTTAATGTCTCGGAGGGATACACCCCGGTGAGGCAGAAAAAATGGGACAAGCCCCGGAGAGAAACAAGGCTATCAATGATGACGTGGCCAAGCTTGTCGAAGCCGACATCATGAGGGAAGTCCACTACCATGATTGGCTGTCAAATTCGGTTCTAGTTAAAAAAAAAAAAAAAAAAAAAAAAAAAAAAAAAAAAAAAAAAAGCGACGGGAGTTGGAGGATGTGCGTCGACTTCAAAGAATTGAACAAAGTCTGTCCTAAGGATTGCTACCCGCTACCGGAGATTAACTGGAAGGTATAATCACTCTGCGGCTACGCGTTCAAATGCTTCGTAGACGCATACAAAGGATACCGCCAGATCCAGATGGCCGTAGAAGACGAGGAGAAGACCGCGTTCCACACAAACCAAAGAATATTCTGTTACCAGAAAATGCCATTTTGTTTAAAGAACGCAGGAGCCACGTACCAGCAGCTGGTCGACATGGCTTTTCAAAAGCAGATCGGGAGAAACCTGGAGGTGTACGTAGATGATCTGGTCATAAAAAGTCACTCAGAGGCTGAAGTACTGAGGGACGTGGAAGAAACCTTTGCAACCCTCAGGAAAATCAACATGAAAGTAAATCCAAAGAAATGCACTTTTGGTGCAGAAGAAGGAATGTTCTTGGGACACTTGATCAGCAAGCAAGGAATTCGGGCTTGTCCGGAGAAATCCGAGATTGTCACCTAACTACCATCCCCAAGAACCTTGAAAGAAGTGCAAAGATTAAACGGGAAGCTGGCAAGTCTCAACCGCTTCTTATCCAAGTCCGCAGAAAAATCACTACCGTTCTTCCGAACATTAAAGAAATGCATCAAGAAGAGCGACTTTCATTGGACATCAGAAGCGGAGATAGCCTTCAGAGAAATGAAGAAGCACATTGCCAACCTTCCGACACTCACCGCCCCTCGGCTGAAATAAGAGTAGATAATGTACTTATCCGCGGCTAGAGAAGCTATCAGTGCCGTCTTACTAACTGAAAGAGGAACATGCCAGATGCCATTGTACTTCATCAACCGCGCCCTGCAAAGTCTGAAGATAAACTATAGCCCGATGGAAAAGCTGGTGCTTGCACTGATTCACGCGGCTAGAAGACTCCGAAGGTATTTCCAAGCACACCCAATTGTTGTTATCACCGATCAGCCAATTAAACAAGTGCTGGCACAAACAGGGAAAACAGACAGAATGACGAAATGGGCCATCGAGTTAGGAGAGCATGATATCAGTTATAGACCGCGGACAGCGATCAGAGGACAAATCCTGGCTGACTTCATCGCAGAGGTACCAGAGGAAGAAACTGTGGCAATGGAATCATCCTCAGAAGAATTACCTTATGCAGAACCATGGAACCTATATACGGATGGATCCTCATGTCAAGAAGGATCCGGGGCTGGACTCATCCTGACAAACACGGAAGGCATGGAGTTCACATATGCCCTCCGTTTCGAGTTCCAAACATCAAACAACGAGGCAGAGTATAAGGCATTGATAGCCGGCTTAAGGATAGCGGAGCAGATGGGGGTGAAGGACCTAGCTGCAAACGTGGACTCACGGCTGGTCGCAAATCAGATTAACGGCTCGTATGTAGCTAAAGAAGAAGCCATGGTCCAATATCTGGCAAAGCAAAGGCTTTGATAGAAGGGTTCAGGACATTCTCGATACGACAAGTACCGCGGAGCCAAAACAAGCAGGCAGATGCGTTGAGCAAGATTGCCTCCACCAGCTTTGCTCATCTAATTAAGCAAGTACTAGTTGAAGTTCTTAGGGAGAAGTCTATCAAAGAAAAATAAGTCATGCCCGTGGTGGAAGAAGAAGGTGATACATGGATGACATCACTCTTCGAATATCTACAAAACGGAGTATTGCCGGCAGAAGAAAAGAAAGCCCAAAAACTGAAGATAAAGGCAAGACAATATGCCATAATCAATGGGGTCCTTTTCCGGAAATCTTTCCTAGTATCATGGCTCCGGTGTGTTGGTCCGCTGCAAGCTAATTACGTAATCAGAGAGATCCACGAAGGGGCGTGCAGCATGCACTCAGGACCGCGGGCTATTGTGGCTAAAGCTCTTCGATCTGGATACTACTGGCCCAGCATGCACAAGGACGCAAGGGAGGTCTTTCAAAGGTGTCAAGACTGCCAAGTTCACCGACCATTACTGATAAAGCAAAAAGTGTACCGCTTTTGGGGGGTCATTTAATTATCAAGTCGAGATTATTTGATCAAATATTGCCCTAAATCGTTTCTTTTGTCATTTTAGGTACTTTTGAGAGGAAATTTACAAAAGGAAGCATTTTGGACGTTTTTGGAGCGAAAAAGTGAAGAAAACGACAAAGTCTCATAATCATGCTGGAAATTGCACATGTCGGCGTCACAGGTTGCTAGTGACGGAGTCAAGACTTGACAAAGAGGTGGATAAATCAATTACACGTGACGCGCCAGAAGGTTTTCTAAAGAGTTCGTGACGGCGTCACGTTATAAAATGCCAAGGCCGTCACGTATAACCCAAAGAGAGACGGCCCAGAGTCCACAAAGAGTGACGGCGTTAGAAGTGGATCTAGGCAATACGAGTATTATTTTGGCGGCGAGTTGACAGCGTCAGACCTAACTCTTGACGCCGTCAGGATGTAAAATATATATATAGTTTTCTAGTTTTCATTCATTGTGTGCAATTTTGAAGGGAGTAAACTCTAGACGAATTTTACAGATATTTTGAGGGTTTCAAACCCTTGTTTCATCCATGCTTAATTGAAGATAAGTCTTTCATCAAGTCATTCAATATGTCTATGTGTTGTTTGATTATATCTTACGCTTGTCTTCTCTTTAACATGCTAGGCTAGGTTTTCTTTGTGTTTGCTTAGATGTAATGAAACTTAGATATTGATTATGGGTTGGTTGTTTGTTTATAATTGTTGTGGATGAATGAATTCAATGTTAGGCTTAAGAAAACTGGCAGATTTCCAATTGGTAACTTGCTTGAACGTCTTAAGAAACATGATTGGAGGTGTGCTACGATATATTGGTTGTATTTAATGCATAGGTAACTACTAATGAGGCCATGTTAGGAGCAAGTAGTCGGCTCGACATAGGAAGAGGTAGAAGCTTATAGAGTTAGGGAAGACCGTACACGGTCCTACGAATGGTATTAAGGAATACAACCCGTCACCCATGCAATTGTAACACACTAATCAAGCTGTAAAAGATAGCTAGGGAGTAGTGAAATCTAAGTAAACACATTTTCTCTCATTATTGTTTTCACCATAATTTAGTTTAAGTTTAGTTTATTTTATTTTGATTGCATCTTTAGTTATTTGGGTTAGTTGATTAGCAACTAATTCCGCCCACTCCTTCCAAAACCGAGATTTTATTTGCTTTCATTTAAAATATAAAAATACAAAAAGAATCATCCCTCATCTCCAGACCTAGTTTTAGTGAGTTTTAACCCTAGCGAACACTATTCTTTGAGTTGAACGATCAATCCCTCGGTACTTGTCACTATACTAGACTACAACGGTCAGGTACACTGCCTGGTGGGGATTGCAAGCTTCTCAAGATCCCTTGAGAGGTAAAACCTTTTGCGAGGGTGCAATTCCACGCATCAAGTACCCAAGAACCCGCGGCACAACCTGGTTTCCATCACCTCTCCCTGGCCGTTCTATAAATGGGGCCTGGACATTAGCGGCCCATTCCCAGAAGCTCCAGGGAAGATAAAGTACTTGATAGTAGGAATCGATTACTTCACAAAGTGGATCGAAGCCAAGTCCCTTGCAAACATCACCGGTAACCAGGTGAAAAAATTTGTTTAGGACAATATAGTGTGCAGATACGGCCTTCCGGGGGAAATCGTATCGGATAACGACAAACAGTTCAGAGACAACCCTTTCAAGGATTGGTGTGAGAAGCTCAACATCAAACAGCGGTTTGCATCTGTCAAATATCCGCAGGCGAATGGTTTGGTAGAAAGAGCGAACAAAAGCCTTGGAGAAGGAATAAAAGCAAGGATAGATCAAGGAAGAAGGGACTGGCTAGAAGAAGTCCCGTACGTGCTATGGGCCCACCGAACCATGATAAAATCCAGCAACGGAGACACTCCATTCTCTTTGACATACGACACGGAGGCCGTAATCCTGGTTGAAATAGGAATTCCATCGCTAAGATGTGCCTTCTTTGACCCTGTGGAGAATGACGAAGCCTTACGTGTCAATTTGGATCTTGAAGAAGGAAGAAGAGAGGTCGCGGCTATTGAGTAAGCAAGAAGCAAACCAAAATAGAAAAATATTACAATGCCAAGGTCCGCGGCACATCCTTCAAGCCCGATGACTTTGTGTACCGGTGTAACGATGCCAACAATGCAGAGAGCAACGAAAAGCTGGGTCCAAAATGGGAAGGACCATATGAAGTCACGGAGGCATCAGGTAAGGGATCGTACAAGCTCAGGGACCATAACGGACAAGATCTTCCCCGGACATGGAATGTCTGAAATTTGAAAAATGTTACATGTAATCTACATTGAATGTAAGTGTTCCCTTCTGGCTGACCGCGGCTATACCCGGCAGCGGAAACTCATCATTAGACCCATTGACCATACCAAACTATTGCTAACGATAATATAAAAAATAACCAAGTGTTCATTCTCATTCATTTACAACGACCGTGGATATATATATCCGGAGGACAAGTTAACCCCTCAGGAAGCAACCGCGGGCTCAACTGAGGACAAAACGACAAAAAGAAAAGCATACCGAAATGTTTCTAAACAACACCGGATATCCGCATCCGGACCATTCTAAACTGCCGCAAACAATTGCAGGCTCAACTGAGTAGCATACACGAGACACAAATTCAAAGAACTCCACATAAAGATGGCAAGGGCGGCATAGTCTAAATGCCCCCAGAGTACTGCCAAAGAACAAACTATGCTGATGAAGAGGGGTTATCCTTAGACTTTTCCACAAAAGGGTTCACTGGTTGATCAAGAACGGAGGCATCGAACAACTCATTATCATTATACTCAAGATCGTGTTGAACCTCATCAGCCCCCTTTGGACCAGTGAAAGGGGCGGAAGGATTTGATTTCGGCCCACCTTCAAGACAAACCGCGGCTTCCGGAGCCCGCAAGAGGATCAGACGCGGAACTGTTAAGGAAAAGTCAAACTCCCTGCCGTACTTCTTATTCTTCATTTCCTTATAAGTAGCAATAGCACGCAAACGACTAGTAAGTCGTTTCAGCAAGGAGTCAGGAAGGATATGCTCTTCCGCGACAGGAGGACCAAACGTAATTTCAGCTGACCCTGGTAATCGTTCCTCATCCAGAACAAGCTGCGACATTAAGAACTCCAAGGGAGAATCCTTGCAAGCCTTAAGAGACTCCAGCAATAGGAATGGAACGTTGCTTAACCTGATCACGGCCTCAGTATACCTCTATTTAGCCTCGGGATCATAAGCTTCCAGATCCTCAAGTTTAGTATTTCTGTGCCCATACTCTATCCCGGTCTCAAACCCCTGACGGAGCCCCTCAGCGATAGCAGCCGAGATGCAGTTCCCGAGTCGTGTCCGTAGCTCATCACACTCCTTGAACTTCATGAAGGCCTTGCGGAAGCCATGACCAATTACCCACCTCTTCCCCTCTATGGCCATCAGGCACTGGGTGAACAACTCCGTGTCAAACTCGGAGTTAACGGCCGCCAACCGGATGTCCAGCTATCTGCTCCTTGAAACCGGCCCGTATAGCCTCCTCCCTCTCCTCAAACATCTTGTTCAAATACTCTTCACCCTTCACATGACCTTCCAAGGTACGCAAACTATCTTCAGACCAGCAAACTTTACAGCCAGCTCCTTGTTCGCGGCCTCTAACTCCTTATTCCTCAGTTCCAGCTCTGACAACCCAGTCAACTGCTCAACCTTTCTAGCTAAAGCGGCATTCTCTGCGCGTAACTCGGCAATTTCCTTCTCCTTGGACTCCACAACCCCTTCCAGCTCAGATACTCTACCACGGACTTCAGCTATCCGTGAAGACTCGCCCTCAAGCCCGCTAACCTTCTCCCTCAACATGGAAATCATCTTATCCTTCCTCTGCAACCTTCGGCCCAGCTTATCAACGGCCTGTAACTCATGTTCCAACCTAAACCTGACCTCTGAACCAATGCTAAACTGCTGAGAAGATAAAAGATTGTAATGGTCTAACAGCTCCTTTGCCCCCATGTTCTTGAGCACAGACACATAGCCAGGAGTCGGAAAATTATCCACAAGACTCTGGCAGATCCACGGGTCGTTCATTTTAAAACCGTTAGTAGCAATCCACTTAGGGACATAAACAGACGGAGCTTGGGTGGTATCAACAGATAAGGATCGATAAAAATCATCTGACTCAGTTTCACTCTCAACCGCGGCGTCCATATGCCCAGAGACTTCCTCGAAATGTGCTGGAATCGAGCTTTCCAAATGAAGATCAACAGAATCTGAGTGAGCATGAGCGGACCCAGCGGAAACAGAAGCAGGATTCTCGGTAGTCCTGCTCTCAACCTCGGGATGAGCCGATGCGGTAGAATCAGAAGAAAGTACGGTCGTATTCTTCATTATCTTAGTATCCTTATGCGGACCTAAACACTCCAACCCCTCGCCAGATTCATCCTGCAGCTCTTGATGCGCGGGAGTGATCTCCGTAGACGCAGTACCTAAACAAGAAACACAATAAGTGCCAAAAGAAAAAAGAAAGAGAGAGAGAGAGAGAGAGAGAGAGAGAGAGAGAGAGAGAGAGAGAGAGAGAGAGAGAGAGAGAGAAGAAAAACACATTAAAAGAAGTCAAGGAAAAGACATATACCTGAACCACCCCCGGGATCCTTCGCGGACAAAGGAGAGATCCTTTTCCTCTTGTTGGGCTTGGAGGAGGTGCTGATGGTCACCCTTTTCTTCTCGGTCTTCTTCTCAGTCTTGGCATTAGCTATCTCCTCAGTCACGGTGTGCTACACCAGTGACACCACATTTTCCGAAGGCTCAATCAAGCGGCTTGCCGTCTTCGCCCGCAACGTAGGTTCACCTTCCTTCAGGGTCCTTTCCCCGGTTTTCACCTTGAAAGGATCTGGTTGACTGATGAAAGCAAACAAGTCTATCTCTGCAAAAGACACAAGCAAACGCGTCAGACGCGAACACAAGGAGAAGAAAGGAAACACATAATTATCTAAAAACCCACCCTGCACATCCGACCACAAAGATGTAGGGCGATTAGTGTCATTATCCCATGTTTGACTCAACCCTATAACATTCAAAAATTCGTCTGGATACTTCTTGAAGGCAACCTTCTTGGTGGTAAGAAGCTCTAGGAACCCTTAGTCTATATCCGCGTCAGAGAGCGGTGGGTTACGGTCAACGGAGACTTTGTTGTACCATGGAACGGAGATGGGAAAAATTATCCGTTTAACGAAAAAGAAATGGTCTTTCTAGTGTTTCATGGAATCAAGGAACAAGGTGTAGCAGACAGGAACCACCAAGGACTTAGGACCTTTCCGCTTCTCTATGGTCAACCAACCATTATTTACCCCAGCCCAATAAAACTTCCTAAACAAAGGCAAAGTAGGGATCCTACCGTGGACGTGACACAAGATCTCAAAGTGGCTAATCCTACATGCCGCCAACACGGACAGCTGTGAAAGATGGATCTGATACTACTCTAGAACCTTAAGCAAGAAGGCTGAAAGGGTAATTCTAAAATTACCTGTTAGAATTAGAAGTGTTGATCATTTATGAAATCAAAGTGAGATCTCAATGATCGTCCCTTAGGGGGAGATTGTTAGGATTAAAAGTGATGATCATTATTGAGTCAAATAGTTAGTTAAATATATCAATGTAATAGTTAGTAAATGCTAGTTTATTAAGTTTATGTGTATTATTCATGCTTGTATAAAGTCTAAGGGCTAGTTATGTAATATGGTCAAAGATATGTGAAGCCCTAGACTACAAGTATAAATACACATGTAAGGCCTCATTTTGAGGTTGGTTCTCTTAGTCTTAACAAGGTTATTATTTTACACACTAGGAGTTCCCTTCCACTCTCTCTCTACTTACATTCTCTCTCTAGATCTAGTCAAGATTCATAAGTGATTAAGGTTGTTCTACGGTCCTACAAGTGGTATCAAGAGCCTAGGGATAATTTTAGGTTGTTTTAGGTTAGATTTGGTCGAAAAAACTAGGATTTAAGGTGATTTTTCGGATCTCATTACTGTTCATCAAATTTTTTTCGAGTTAAGAAAAATTTTCGAGTTAGAAAATTTTTTTTCGAGTTTGAAAATTTTTTTTTCGAGTTTGAAAAATATTCTATCGAGTTTGAAAAAAAATTTCCGAGTTTGAAAAATATTTTATCGAGTTTGGAAAAATTTTGTCGAGTTTGAAAATTTTTTCGAGTTTGAGAAATTTCATTTTTCGAGTTTGAAAAATTGCTTACCGAGTTTGAAAACCTTTTACCGAGTTTGGGATTTTTGCTTGTTTGAAAGTTTTACCGAGTTAGGTGATTCCTGCGAGTTAGGTTTCTTTTAGTGAGTTACACTATTTCTAGCGAGTTTGGTATTTGGTTTAAGCTAGCGAGTTTGGATCAGATTTACTGCTAGCGAGTTTGGATTAGGTTTAAGCTAGCGAGTTTGGAAGTATACTCTAGCGAGTTTGGAAGCAACTTTCAGCTAGCGAGTTTGGCTGTATTTCTAGCGAGTTTGGAAACTAATTCTTAGCGAGTTTAGTCTTCAGTTCTTGCGAGTTTTGAAAGTTTCTTTGGCGAGTTAGCCTTAATTCCTTATCGTACATCGAGTAAGGACTTTTCTAGACCAATACTAAACGAAACTCTGCCCAAATTTCTTTAAAGTTATCAAGTAAGCCACTCCAAAAAAAAAAGAAAAAAAAATTATTTTTCACAGGAGATTAAACGTTCAATTTTTACGTGAGATTCAAAATTTGGTATAACGTTGAAATTTTCGGCCGAAAATTCAAATTTTTAGGCCAAAATTCAAATTTTTTCGGTAAATTTTGACGTAAAAATTTTCAAAACTCAAATTTTTCTGGTAACCTTAGAATTGTATTTCTTTGTGATTTTCAAATTTTGAGAAAGAAAATTTTTCGTATTCATTTTTTGGAGGGAAAATGTGAAATCACTAAAAATTCAACCGAGAACGTTTTTCATCTTCACCAAAACATCTAATCTTCAACAACAACCTTTGTTATCTTAAAAGATCCTAAGATCAACTTTATCACACATCGCTCAACAATGGAAATGAAAATGCAAATACAAGAGAGAGATTCAAAGAAAGTGTTTACAGTGTTCAAGTCATATGTAGCGAAGGTCATCAATATTTATGGTTATGATTCAAGGTTCGAACAAGCATTTGAATACTACGTCAGAGACCGATTTCATTATTTCAAAGAGAAACTCAACATAAGCCTGAATCAACTTGAGATGCTACTTAATGAAGAAGAACTTGATATGAGTAACTGCAAGGAAGCTTTTAAAGTGATCCAAACTCAATTTCAGCGTATCTTTAACCCTTGGATAATGAACCAGTCAGAGTTTATCGATGCATTTTACCAACAATTTTGGGTAGGCTATTTGACCTTCAGAACTAAATGCATAAATGACATGGGGGAACTCGAAAAGATACTTGATGCTGAGGAAGCTGAGTTAAATGAAATTGAGAAGCTGAAATGGGAAAGAGAGCAGATTGAAAAAGATATGCAGTTAAAAGAAAGAGAGCAAATTGAAAGAGAGATGCAGTTAAAGGAAACAGGGGTGATTGAAAAAGAGACAGAGAAAGATTTTCAAGCAAAAAAGGAAACGGTTAATGAGGGTGATGCATCAGATGATAGTTTGGTTTTCACGGGAAGTGATTCATCTTCAGAACAGCAGGTTGAAAGCAGCAGTCCTTGCTATGATTCAGATACTGATGGTACACAAAGGAATGAAGCTGTTTGGGACACCGAAGATGATCATATCAGACCTTCATCAGACACAGAGATATTGGCTACGGTACAACATTCACATGCTCATGATAATGTTGATATATTTGAGAATATGTTTGTTCATGATCAGACACATCCTGAGCATCCTGAGTCTATTAGTGACACTTATGTGGTGGAACAAAATGATAGTAATATCACTTTTGATACTCCAGATATGGATCCTAATAAAGGTGAGCCTGCCCAGGATGGATCTTCTTATGAACAAGATCGTGCCTTATTTGCTTCATTAATCAATAATTTCAAACATGAACTTGAAAAGTGCAAAGAGGACAATCGTAATGCTAAGCAAACGAATGTCTTATTGACAAAAGAGCTTGAGAGATTTAAAGAAATGGAAAAAGGTTTTCAAAATGTAACAAAAAGAAAAACTGAACTCGAATTTGAAAACTCAAACCTTAAATCTCAAGCTCAAAAGTTTGAAATGTATGGAGAGTCTGTCAAACCACTTCTAAAAAGAAATGAAGAACTTGAAATTGGTTATAGAGAAGCTGTTCTTCGTGAAAAACATTCCATTCAAAATTTGGATGCTCAAATGGTTGTTAACAACAGAAAGGTTCAAGCGCTTTTAAAAGAGAACAATTATTTAAAAAGTGAAAATTCAAAGCTTCAGAAAACCACATCAAATTTTGAGATTGTAAACACAAAACTTGAGAATGAAAACCAAGAGTTTCTGAAATGAACAAACGATCTTGAAAACAAACTTCAAAAATTGGGACAGACTTCTCAGACTATCAACATGCTGCCTACTAAAGATGAGGAGGTTGAGAAACAAACATCCGGGATTGGTTTTGTGAATAATGCCAATGTGGAAAATGAAAAACCTCGTTTTTTAAACAAAGTGCAAAAGTTGACACCTATTTTGTATAATGCTAATGATATGGGAAAAGAATTGTCAGATGATCTTTTGTTTGAGTCTCAAGATATTTTAAAATCTGAAGAGGAAAAACGTTTGAAAGTAAAACAAACAAAAAACCCACTCTCGTACCACGGCTTTGTGTATGGTTGTCTACAATTGACAGATATACCAAAAGAACCTTTCAAAAGAAAAGACACAAATGTGAAAAGATTTTTCAAAGAAGCTCAACTTGCTACCTATGATGCTAATTTATGGCAAAATAGAGCAAGGAAACAATTTTGTAATCTTAAACATCACATTGAGCAAACGTTAAAGGTCATTTGGTTTAAGCAAGAAAACATCACAAACAGCGTTTTCTCTAATCCTCTTTCATCATGTGTACGCCTTAAGCTAGAAGTCAAAAAGATTTTGAAAGAAGAAATTGAACCTCGTGTGAAAGATATCAACTTATGCTTTGAGTACTTTGAAAAACATCTTGTAACTGAAATGAGAGAAGATCTAAAGTACGTTCACTCTCTTGAAGACGAATTTGATGAAAAATGCTTAATTCTAGACATTCAAAAAGATTTTTTCACAAATCAAATAGAGTCGTTCAAGTCAGCATCTGTTAGCCATGAGAAAGTGAATGATAATTTTGAACAAACATCTTCCTTGAAATCTGAAAATCTTTGTCTCAAAAAGAAAATCACCGAGCTTTCAAAAGAAGCAGCTGATGTCAAAGAAGAACTGTCAAAAAGAACTGCTCAGTTTGAGAAACATCTTGCAAAACTCAAAGCACAAAGTATCTCTTTCCAACTAAAACTGCAAGAGCAGAATGAGAAAATGTCTTCTGAAAACTCTTTGACATCAGTGCTTAAAGAAAAAGAAAAGATTTTTGAAGAAAATTGTGATGATACCAATATCAAGTTTGATTTAGACGAACTTGATACAAAAAATCTTGAATTGGCACATGATGTGGCATCATTACAAAAAGAAAATGAGCATTTGAAACAGACTTACAAAAACTTGTTTGATTCAATCAAGCGGTCAAGAGTTCAAAATCAAACTTTAAACAAATCTGACTCTCAGATCACACCAAATCATCTTTTTGAAAAAGAAAAATCTGTGCTTCAAAAGAAAATTGTTGAATTGGAAAAAACGATTGCACAACAAACCAAGGATTTTGGTGATGCCAAAAATGATTTTTCAATCGAAACAGACAAATATGAAAAATATTTTGCACATCTTGAAAATCAAAATGCTTCTTTGCAAGAAAAACTGGCATCATCAGATCATCTTTCTCTTCAAAAAGAATACAATGATTTGAGAACGTCATACAATGCCTTAAAAGCAAAGTTTGGTGTTCTTAACCGATCAAAAGGAAAATCTCAAGTTTCAAACGAGTCTACACCACAAGTAAGTGTTTCAGAAAAGCTTTACACGGGTGAATCTTCAAAACCATTTTCAAAAAGGGTTTCTCAATTTACCACCTATTCTTTGCAAAAGGGAAGGAAGTTTTCAAAGAGATCAAATCTTTCTGAAACATTTACTCCTCAAAAGGTTTCAAATGCAAGTGCTCATAAAGAAAAGAATCAAGGTTTTCAAACTCCAAACTCTCGTTTTACTCCGGTAAAGCCAGTGTGGAAACCAAAGCAAAGCCGTTCAAAACATTTGAAATATTCATACTCTGAAATGCTTCCGCTACAACAAAAGAATGGCTATGCTTTGAAAAATCCCAATTCTGGAAGGTTTCCATTCATCTCAAAAATGAATTTTCGAAATGAAACGCCGAGTTTCAACAACGGATGGAGAACTTCTTATTCAAGTTTTAAAACTCCAAGAGAGACACCGAGTTTCTCAAACAACTTTCAAAAGCAAAAGAGTTTTAAATCACCGTTGATTCCACGAGCTTTATTTCAAAATGAAACATCGGTTTTCAGTCCTCGTTGGAATTCAACTTCTTTGTCTCGGATTGACACAACTTTCAAATGGATTTCAAAATATGGTAAACCCGTTGGCGCCGTGCTTAAATGGGTTCCAAAAGTTGTTGTCTAATCCAAAAACATTATGACTTCTTAGTACTTCTGCTAAGGACTCGGACTTCAACATTATGACTTCTTAGTATTTCAGCTAAGGACTCGTTCTTCAAAGAAAGGAAAGTGCTTAAATCAAAACAAAGGTTTTAAATAATTTTTGAGCACTTATCCTAAAAACATAATGGCTTATGCACACATAACAGTGTATAACCGGTGATTTTCAAAGAAAGGACCCTGTTGTACATTTATGTGCGACAATCCTAAATGATAAGAAGACTTCTCTCCAAAAAGCTTATCAAAGTCTTCTTAATTTTCTGAGCAAAATTTTTCAAAATGTTTCAAAAGGTTATCAAACTTCAAGCTAATTTTCTGCGACAATCCTAATTTTCAAGAAACTTTTTGTGGACTTGACCAGGCCGGGTAATAACTTCAAGCTAGTCTAACTAGTGATGTAAGCGTGTCTCGAATCGGTTATGTTCGCTGAAAGTGGATCAATTCTAAAAGTGCAAACTCCTCACGCATGTGCAAATTTCTTAACAATCCATGAGCACATGTGAAGGGGGAGTCCTTCAAATGTAATGCGAAACTCTCGAAGTGTTAACAAAGTATGTTTTATTATTATAAACACTTTGAGAGATTTTCACAAATGGTTTGATGGCAATTATAGGATAGTCATGGAGTTATAAGGTGACTAAGGTTAGGAAAAACCGTCCTATGATCCGCCAGAGCCGGAGGGATCTACCCAAGGACAATTCCAATATAGTAGAATTAGAAGTCCTTAGGTATGATTGAAAAAAGGAGAAAATGAGAAAGGAGAAAGAAGGGGTTGAAGAATTAAAAAGAAAAGTTATGATAAAGGGTGAAAAGAAATAGCCCTCCATATGTTCAACCTTAGGGCAGAAACCGGGTTCAACTCATATGCTACTGGTTGTTACTAAGGTGACGCCGGTATTGAAAACAAGACGTCATGGACCCAGTGACGCACTGCACTAAACCTTCTTAACCACTCAAGTTCTCTTAAAAGAGCTTGTTTCATTCTCACGGGGAGCCGATGTAATCTATCGACTTATCTCTTAGAGATGGTTGATATTGAAGCAGGAGACCCCTCCCTAGTCTTCGCATAGGAAAACCAAATTATGCACTTATCGAGTCTAGAGCCATGAGATTCATTAAAAAAATCTCTTAGGATACACTTCCTATGAATACACTTGTGTTCGCCAAAAAGGACACAAGTTGTAAGAGTCTTTATGAGATCTACGGATCTTGCCTTATCTATCATGATGGTTACTATGTCTCAAACGGTCTACAGTTGTGGGGTGATCTCCAGCAACTCACCTGAATCATTGATGTACTTCGGTGGATCTAGTAAGCCCTTTCAAGGGTATCTGGTTCAGGAACGGCCTTGGTAAGGGTTAGAAGGAGTCTTCACACTATGCTGTTAACGATCTCTATTTCCGAACCTGTAAGTACCGGTTGATTTATTGCTAACTGTTTTATGCAGATACTCATAAATGTTCCTTGGAGAAAGACCGTTACCATCACTCAAAAATCCACATGCTCATACCCTGCAAAGCTCTCTTCAAAGATCAAAGCAAACCAAAGTTCAGAATGTTTCTAAGTCAAAGTCAAAGAATCTTCAAACTAAAGAAACAAAGATTAAAGTCAAAGAGAAGAGAACTTCACAAAGATTCAAAGTCAAACAAAGTATGAGCATGTTGGAAAAGACGTAAAGACAACATAGTAAAGATGTTGATCAAGGGCAAGAAAGATCACAAAGCATGATTGGAACAAAGGAACTAGCAAAACTATTACACAAGGACTCAAAGTTCAAGAGAACAAGCTTCAAAGATCAAAGATCAAAGTCACAAAAGAGAGATCTCAATGATCACCCTTAGGGGGAGATTGTTAGAATTAGAAGTGTTGATCATTTATGAAATCAAAGTGAGATCTCAATGATCGTCCCTTAGGGGGAGATTGTTAGGATTAAAAGTGACGATCATTATTGAGTCAAATAGTTAGTTAAATATATCAATGTAATAGTTAGTAAATGCTAGTTTATTAAGTTTATGTGTATTATTCATGCTTGTATAAAGTCTAAGGGCTAGTTATGTAATATGGTCAAAGATATGTGAAGCCCTAGACTACAAGTATAAATACACATGTAAGGCCTCATTTTGAGGTTGGTTCTCTTAGTCTTAACAAGGTTATTATTTTACACACTAGGAGTTCCCTTCCACACTCTCTCTCTCTACTTACTTTCTCTCTCTAGATCTAGTCAAGATTCATAAGTGATTAAGGTTGTTCTACGGTCTTACATTACCCAATTCAAAAAACCTAGTATAAACACCTATTTTGCCCGCAGGCGCGTCCTTAATACTAACAAGAGGACCGGGAGCTTTCGGAAAAAGATGACCGGGAATATTATATTTTTTACAAAATTCATCTACTTCAGCTTGGGAAAGCTTGGAATAGGTGGTATCTATATGATCGATTGCCATCCTACACTATGTGCGTACGAAAAATAGAAGATTGTGTGGAGGCCTAACCTGAATTTCTAAGCCGGAAGTACGAAAAATAGCTGTAGAAGAAAGAGCGGTGGTAAAATTATTAGAGAGTGGTAAAAATCTTGAGTGCATGTAAAAAAAAGTGTGAATAATGAAATACTTTGGGTATTTATAGCCATACACACGCTCCTACCACCTTCTAGATCGAAGGTACAAAAACGCGACACGTGTTCCACCTCCCGATCGAACGGTTAAAAACCATCCCAATCCAACGGTTGCAACTGTTGCAGAAGACGAACGGTCAGCCGTCAAAACGTCACGTCAGTCAGTAAATAAGTGGATGAAAATGCTTCGCGGATACCGATGACAAGCTGTCACCAACTAACGCTTAATCCAGTCAGCAAAAGTTATAGTCCGCGGTGCACGATAAAGTCTAGAACACTCGCTCCAGAAAAAGGCAAGTATACTAGACTGGGGGGACTTGATCACGTATAGTACTCCCGGACCCAAGAACAATGGGCCGGGCTCGCCCAAACTAAACCAACCCGGACCGAGACAAGGGCGGGCCGCATCACAACACTTCTCTAAGGAGTCCCGCGGCTCTGAGACCTAACCGCGGGACGCACTCCGTGTCTGGGATCAACTTAAACGTCAGGACCACGGACTAACCCAAAAAAAGTAAGAAGTACTATCAGCTATCATATAGCTGACCAAGGCAGACCCAAAACAGGAAAGGTGACAACCCCTTTCCGAAGGAGTCGCCACTCACGACAAAAAGACAAGAAGAAAAGGGGAACTTAGGGCTTGGCGCCTAAAAACGTCGCCATCATAGTATGGGATCTCAGGAAACCGATAACAGAAGCCATGATATAAATAGAGGGTATTCTCCGCCCTCGAACGGTAACACATACATCACTCTCACACTCTAAATACTTCATCTCTCTAAGCTATTACTTACTCTCACACCTGAGGTTGAGCGCGGAAGTCCCTCTTCCGCGGTGAGGCTAACGGTGCTTTCTTTCTTAGCAGCTAATCAACAACTCTTAAAGTCCGAAATTCACTCCATCAAGAGCTAGCCTAAACTAGGTCTTGCATTGAGCCCAAGTTTTGTACTAACACTTACACTTTCTAATACACTTTTCAAAAGCCAACTTAAGTAGCTTTTAAAATAGAAGCTTATTATCTATATATATAATCAAGGTTCTAAACGACGCCGTGTACCAGCGTTTTTTCCCGCCAAAACTTAGCCCAACTCCTTGGCCTTTTTTTTGCCCGTATGGTGGCCAGATCCAAAGCCCGTTTTTCATTTTAATAAAATCTCCCTCTGTCTCTAGAATCACTCATTTGTTTATATCGTACACGTGATTCCAGAAGCTTCATTCATCTCTTTCTTCCACACAGATCTATAAACCCAGGAGCTACTAACATCCATATGAGTGGATTATGATGATGCGATTGTTGATGGTCGTAAGTGCTTCACTGCACTCTTAAAGGTGTGTTTTTTCTTGCATCTTATACCTTTAATTTCAGTCGTTGCATTTTAGTTTCTTTAGGTATTCTGATTTTTTTTAAATGATGATATGGGTTTTCTTTAATTTGTGTTTTTAGAGATGGCCCGTGTTGATCGGTACTGGAAGACAGCTACGAAAATAAAAAAGGTATGTCTCTTATTATTGTTGGAGTTTTTAGTTTTTTTTTCGCTTTTTTTGTGTCTGTGTTTGATTATTCTTATAATTTTGTGGGTTTCTGATGATTTTTGAAAAAAATATGAAACTAAGGGTTTAGTTATGATTTTGGAGTTGAGTTTTTTTTTTTTAAATAGCTTTGGGGGTTAGATGATTTGAAGATATTGTTGATATGTTTTGTATGGGTATTAATTGTAGGATTTTGGTGTGATGAGTTTTGATGGCTTCCATTAGAGTTGAGATTGTTTACACTTTGGCAAGACAACGTATTGTTATTGTGGATATGGCAGATACATGAGTGATAGCACTGCCGGTTTTGCCAGGATGTGATGAGTATAAACTGTTTTTGCTTTAAAAAACTAGACCTGTGATTGATGAATGCGTTAGGCATAACCTTTGCGATGAAGTTTTTGAACACTTAATTAAATCATTTTGCTCAGGTATATGTATGTTTACGTCAGTTTCAATATTTTCTCCACATGTCCTTTACAGTTAGATCATGCACAAAATTTTTAGTGAGGTTTAAACTTTTTGATGAATTTAAATGTCTATGTTTGGTGTTTGTATTGTCTGGTCATTCTTTTAGGGTTTTTTTGTTTAGGTCGGTGAAGATGTACGATGTTTGTGAGATGTGCTTGAGGAGTATAATGGTTCTCCGGTGAGTTTTTCTCATTGTTGTTCGCTAACAAATTATAACTCTTAGCTTAACTTTTATTAATATAAGATATAATAGATGGATTGGGTTATATTAATTATATGCAAGATGTTGTTACAGATAGCAAACAAACATTAGAAAAGGATCATGGCTCCTCACATGCCAATAACAAACGAAGTCGCTCAGCCACCCAAGGAAATCGGACTCATTTGGTTTTACATAGTTGGACTAATGAATATAGGATATGACAAAGGGTTTAAATTATTTTAATCCTTCCTTATTTGGTGTTGAATGTGTTAATGCAAGACCTGAAAAGGGCCACTACAATTGATCGTAAGAGATGAACAGGTTTCAGTTGCACAACTTTTGGTACCGGCCAGGAAGCATTTCAGACAAAAAAAATGATGCTACAAATCAGGTACGACGGGCTGTTTCTGTCAACGGATGCTTTTAGTAAAGGAGGATACTGATGCAATGTCTCGATCACTATGGGGTTAATTCAGTAGTGCAACACACTTGACGACATAGGAGAGAAGCATAGATACTGATGCAATGGACGCGCACCATCGTTTAACAAAGGTGAATTAATCTATACACTGAATTATAATAGGAGTACAAACAACAGTTTTCTTGCAATTTAATCCTAAACCAATTATTTTTTGCATTTTGTTTAATGAATGCTATGAAAGAAAAATGTTTTTCATTGTGCCGTTTAAAAAAGAAATAAGTAGTTAACGGTAAACGGTAAATGTAAAATTTGAGAGTTGGTCGGGTCAGGGGCTGCCTGAAATTTCAAGCTACTTAATCTACATGTTAAGGATTGCTTATCGAAGCGTCTAACATGCGCATCATCGCTATAACTTACTACTTAGTAGCGATGATATCCATCTTTTGGCATATTCATCTGAATTCATCATTCCACTTATTATATGATGAAGATGCAGGAAGAACGTAGAAGAATAGCGCCACATATCTATTTTTTTGGCAGATGAGTATACGAATTATCTTTCATTCAACATCAACAAGAATTTGTTAAGGAAGAACAAGAGGGGATGATGAATTCGAATGAATCCTGAATTACCAAAGGCGGATCACATAAGGGCACTGTAAGTAAATAATCTAAAATTGTTGACCAACCCGGCTCAAATAACAGTAAAGAATACCAACATTTGAATGTAATCTAATTAGGTATGAGGAATATATGGGACCAATGCCACCATTGCTGCTACTACCAACTGAAACACAAACCAAGGAAGCAGAAATACCGCAACAACATATGTTGATCCGAGCATTGCTTGAAGTGAGGCCTGAAACAAATGTGGTACGTACCATAACTCTCCACATCATGACATGATGAGCCGAAAAATGAACCACTTTTAGGGGGTCATTTAAGCCCGGAATTGAATTTATTTGATCAAATATTGCCCTAAATCGTTCCTTTTGTGATTTTAGGTACTTTGGGAGTGAATTCTGGAAAAGGAAGCTATTCGGACGTTTCTGGAGCATAAAAGTGAAGAAAACGGCAAAGACTTAATTTTCCATGCTGAGAACAGTACCTGACGGCGTCAAGAAGAAAATCATGACGGCGTCAAGAGTAAAATCCGTGACGACCCAGTGAAAACCTGAAGGCGTCACAATAATGGCGTCAAGAGTTAATATGGTGACGGCCTGCATAAGGAGTACACATGACGGCGTCAGACCCAGATCTAGGCAGTCCGAGAAACTATTTAGCGGCAAGATGACGGTGTCAGAATTTTGTTCTTGACACCGTCACCTATCAGAATCTATATATAGTTTTCTATTTTTCATTCATAAAAGAGGAACTTGTGTGGAGAATACTAGGGCCGAACTTTGTAAACCCTAGGTCGTATTTTACAGTATTTTCAAGGGTTTTCACCCCTTGAATCCTTTCATGTTCAATTGAGATAAGTCTTCTCTTAATTCATTCAATATGTCTATGTGTTGTTTGAATATATCTTATGCTTGTCTTGATACCGACATGCTAGGCTAGATCTATCTTGTGTTTGCTTAGATGTAATGAAACCTAGATGTTAATTATATGTTGATTACTTGTTTATAGTTGTATTGGATGAATGATTTCAATGTTAGGCTTAAGAAAACTGGCAGATCTCCATTGTGTAACATGCTTGAACGTCTTAGGAAACATGAACCGATGTGTACTAGGTTTTATTGGTTGTATTTAATGCATGAGCAAATTCCAGTGATCCCATGTTAGGAGCTTCTTAGCTGGCTCGACATAGGAGTGAAGTAGGCGCTCATAGGATTGGGGAAGTAAGTACGCCACCCCATGAATGGTATTAAGGAATACAATCCGCCATCCACGCAACTATAACAAGTAATTAACCTGTAAAAGATATCTAGGGAGTAGTGAAATCTAAGTAAACACAATTCTCCCACATATTGCTCACAACTCTAGTATAATTTAGTTTATTTTCATTTCTAGTATTTTATTTTGAATGCATCTTTAGTATTGGGTTAGTTGATTAGCAACTAATTCCGCCAAACTCCTTCAAACCTGAGATTTTTACTTGCTTTTCATAAAATATAAAAAATACAAAAAGAATCATCCCTCATCTCTAGACCTGGTCTTTAGGTTTTCTAATCCTATCGACATTATTCCTAGCTGAACGATCAATCCCCCGGTACTTGTCATTATACTATACTACATCGATCAGGTATACTGCCTGGTGGGGGTTGTAAGCTTCTCGAGATCCCTCGAGAGGTAAAGCCTGGTGCAATCCCCACGCATCAAGTTTTTGGCGCCGCAGCTCGGGGAATAGTTATTGTCTAGGTTAGAATCTCTTTTCATTAGGTCTACTAGCTAGATTCCTTTCTAGTAAGATTTTATTTTTTATTTTTAAGTTCTCTTTAGTCTATCTTATTTCTTCGTGTTTTTGTTCGTAACTCTTCGCCATCCGACATCATGGACGATGGTAACATCTTTGAACCTGTCATCCCACCACAACAAAACCCACCACTAGCCAACCAACCTCTTAGGTCCCGAACCTTAGGAGAGTATTCCCGACCTAGCCACCAAGGCTATCGAAACACCATTGAGCTCACCCAAGGAGCCAATGTGACCCCCTTGCGATCCGACACCATCCGGTTGGTGCAAAGCGGATGTGCATTCCATGGACTTCGTTCCGAAGATCCAAACCAACATCTCAAGGACTTCCTTAAAATCGTAGATTCTATAGACCTTGATGTTACAACTAGAGAGTCAACCCGATTACGCCTATTCCAATTCTCCCTACGTGATCAAGCTAGCCAATGGCTTGAACGTTTACCCGTGGGATCCATCACCTTATGGGATGATCTCACCACTCGTTTCCTTGCTCAATTTTTCCCACCGGGGAGAACTACCAAGTTTAGAAATGATATCTTGATGTTCCAACAACGTCAAGGTGAAACTCTATATGAAGCATGGACTCGATTCAAGGACTTACTCCAAAAAGTCCCTCATCATGGCATAGATCTTTGGCTCCAAGTCCAAATCTTCTATGACCATATCGATCTCTCCACAAGGCGAGCCATTGACCAATCGGCCGGTGGTAAGCTACCTGAACTAAGTGCGGAACAATCATGGGAACTCATAGAAGATCTTGCTCTCTATGACAACGAAAGTTGGAATGATCCACGTGATTTGAACAAAACGGTCAAGGCAATATCTTTGCCTTCGAACAATTCTAGCACTCCGACCATAGGATCATGGAACTTGAAGGTCGAGTCAAGTTTCTCATGAAATCTTGCGAAGCTCCTAAGCCTTCAAGCCAAGTGAACAAAATCGCTTCTTCATGTAAAATGTGTAATGCCCCTCACGAAACTCATAACTGTATGGAGCTTCCAAAACGCGCATATAACGAATTCACATCGTCTCACGTTTTTCGAGGTCCTCGAAACTTTGACGAGGCCTATGAGGCATGGAAGGATAAACCTAATTTCAGAGGGTACCAAACACGGAGCATATCCTTCAATGACTCCTCCCCACTCGAATGGTCTAAGCATTTTCCATCACAGAGCACTCCTAGGCAAAGCTCTGAAGATGCCTTGCGAAAGTTCATTCTATCTTAAGAACTACAGCTCTCTACGCTCGAGGCTAAGTTTAGACAACAGCAAGCTGATGTGAATAACAAGATTTGTAATCTGTTAACTGCTATTAAAGAGCACGCTGTTAATAAACCAATTCAAGCTGAAGAGGTCAAATCTGTTACCATCATGAATCAGCCAACTTCTCCTGTGAAAATAAAAAGTCCCAGTAAGCTATTTAAACATCTATCACCAAAAAGGAAAGATCCTGTTAACCCCCTAGTACCAATCCATTTTGTAAATACCATCACCACAATATCCACTCCCACACCTAACCAGAGCCAACAACCAGCTGAATATATGGGTCATAAAGCTAAGGATGAGACCTCAAGGGTAGACCACGGATTGGCCAAGAGCTCTACCAACTCATTCGGGGATTCCGTCACTCAAGAGTCTAGCAATTTGGATGATGTAAAAGAGAGGTCGGAAGAGCATACGAGAAATCTAGCAATCTCGGGTAAATTTATTATAGAGGAACCCGAGAAAGATTTGGTGGGTATGGCTAATAGGAGTAGTGATAAAACTGAGGGAAGCAACTCTAGAGTTTTCAAGATTTCGTGCACCCTTAGGAAAAGACTGTTTACCAATACTCATATAGATCCTAGCCTCCCTGTCAACATAATTCCCCTTTCCCTTTACCATGAAGCCTTCCCTGAACGCACGATGTATAAAAGAATCAACAACGCAGGGGTAATGAAAGACGTGTCAGTTATGATTGGAGAACTTGTCTACAACATCGACCTCACTGTGGTCGATGACATAGACTCCATCACTAATCTGAGATTAACTGATCTTGTTCTCGGGAAACCATTTGTCAATGAATCGGGAGTAATCCTTGATGAGAAGGATGGTAGTGCATTATTCACCAATGGCATCAAGAAGGTAATCTTCCATAGGGGTAACGAGGAGGTGTACGAGTACCGCCCATCACTGGAAGGGAACCTATATGGATCAAGGGATGGAGGATCGGGGAGAATAAGGCGACGTGATCCGAACAATCTCAAAATCCCCTGCATGATCGGTCATAAGTATTTCGATAATGTCTACATTAACGTATTCCTGCCTAAGAATTTTATGTCCCTATTCCATTATAAGAATATCTGCAGATGGGGAATGATTTATAAGGGAGAGAATGTGGTTGGTAGAGATCATGAAATCCAGGTATTCGTAGGAAATATGGCATTCGCTATGGAATTTACAATCGTGGACAACATCGAAGACTATGTCGACCCAAGGTTGTCACAAGTTGTTTTTGGAGCACCCTTTTGTGAAATCACTAATTTAATAGTTGATGACCGGAATGGAATCATGACCTTCGCTGATGGAATTAGGAGGGTTTCATACCAAACGCTGTACAAGAGAAAAGATCTCAAGGAAATCGATTGTGACGGGCTTGATAGGCTAAGTTCCCAACTTATTTTGTGTGTTGAAGATGTTCGGAGAGGATGTAAGAACACTTCTGATCTATCATGTGGGTTCTTTAAAGATGTTAGTAAACTTGGGTCTAAGTATCGAAAAGATGTCTTTGAGTTCGAAGACCCGAAATACCTGCACTATGAAAGCGATACTGGTATAGGAGACGACCTAGAGAGTGAAACCAACAATGAGGTCACGTGGTAACCCATGACCTTGAGTCTAGCTACAAGACTCGTAAATAAAGAAAAGCGCTTCTTGGGAGGCAACCCATGTTTTGTGTGATTTTTATTTTGTTTATTTGTTATTTGCTTCCATATGCATGCTTTATTTTTATTGTTGGTAGATCATGTTTCAAAACTAAAATAGTGAAAATACTTTACTTTGTTGTTTAGCTTAGTCTTAACTTCATCCAAAGGTATTTTTGCAAATGATAAGTGTAAAGGGAAACCCCATATATGTTTTTAAGAAACAAAACTGATCATGATTCTCCACAATATTAAGTGAACATGTATATTCGTTTTTGTTAGAGTCAAATGCTTGTATTGAGTCATAATGAAGTTTTGCAGGATTTTCCAGGAAGTAGGACGAAGTTTTTCCAGAAATTTTCCGGAAACTTAATATAAGAATTTCTGCAGGTCACGTCTGACGGCGTCAGGAATTAATTCCTGACGGCGTCACGTTTAAAAATCTGGAAATTTTACCCGTTTTGTTTTTCTAACGTAGTCTTAAAGTTTTTGTTGAATTATTAGTTTTATAATTTCCAGGAAATCTGCAAACATCATTCCACAAGCATTATATCTTATTTTGTTTTCTAGGATTTATTAGCATATGTAGATTGCCGCCGATTTTATGCGAGGTTGTCTTGTCTGTTTTCTCAGGTTTTACAGGTTATGTATGACAAGAAGATGATTATTATTCTGGAAGGGAAGCTTTGATTGTTCATTTTCTTGGAGGAAGATCTAACCTGGCCACCTTATTATCCATACCGAGCGAATCAGGGGAGTATTTAATTTCATTCGTTTTACTTATTTCACTTTTACATTCTTTATTTGAACATTAGGGACAATGTTCATCCTAAGTGTAAGGGGAGGGTAAAATGATGATACCTTACAGATACACTTTCGCTTGAGTTTGTTTGTTTGATAATAGAAGTGTAATAAAACTATGAGAAATACTTGTTAGTGCAATTTTAGCGCCAAATTTAAAATTTTTTACAACACTTAGGAGTGAAACTTTAGCCATAGCAAGCGTCTCATGGATAGGAGATTGTATGACTAGCACAAAACCGTACCATTCAGAAAAATTTTCCACCCAAATATGTGAGGTTCGCCTTTAGATTTGATAGGAAAAGCATTTACTATTAGTGCTTATGAGTGTACCGGTAGCATTTAGATTCTAGAACTTGCGTTAGTGATGCATCCCGAGACCGCTAGTGAAACGACATTCGTGTAGTAGGATTTACTACATGATAAGAGGCATTAGGATCACCCTTGTGTTAAACCCGTATCATAATTACTTGACCATTTAAGTCATATTACTTGGCTAGTTAAGTCAATTAATTTTTCCCACACCTTAGCGTTGTACTCATTTTTAGTACACGAAACCCCTAGTACACCCCTCCGAGCCTATCTTTTCGTTTCTAACTTTAAGCATTTTACTTAAAGGAAGAATTTGTTACGCCCCACTTAAATGTACACCCAAATCGCCTTAGCCTTCCGTGTATGCATTCATTTTTAGTGCATTATTGTTATTTGTTAAACCCTAAGTTAATTATCTAATTGATTACATGGTTGCTAAGTCGAGTCATATCCTTGTACATATTGTTTTGGGACGATTGGGACTCATGGGTAAAGTACTTATTTTATGGAGTAATGGGGAAGAACATCATATATTACCCCCGTATGTGCGTTAATCTTAAAAGTACTCCAAGTGTTTTGATTTTCTTAATTCGAGTCATTAGATTAATTTATTGTAAAGTATGTAAAAATTCAAGTGTAAGGGGAATGTTCATTCCCTATAATGTATTATTTTGGATGGTAGGGTAAGAGTGTATGCAAAAAAAAAAAAAAAAAAAAAAAAAAAAAAAAAGAAGAAAAAAAAATCGAAAAAACAAGAAAAAGAAAAAAAAAATAGAAAAAGAAAAAGAGAAAAACATACGGACTACCATCCCTTTTCATTCTATGTTCATTTTATGTTTTTGTTATTTTTGATTTATTAGCTTAAGTCGAGTCTAGTCTTGGCTTAGCAATGCCATATCGTACATGTAATTAACCAAGATTATTAACTCGCCACCAGTAAAGACTGCCTATATCCAACAAAACCGTGTATTCCATATCCCTACACCTAACGTTACAACCCTTTAAAAGACCTCTTTGATAGTTTATCCTAGGTGCTTACGCCATGTGGTGGAGGTTTGATCCTTTCCCAAGCCTATGGTAATCTAATTTGCTATGACAGGTAGTGAGAGATGTTTTCCATTTCCATAATGTGATATTACTTTATTACACCCGAGAGATGTGAGTATCTAAACACTATTTGTGAGGTGCTAGTGTATGACCTCTGTGCTTGTCTTTGGTCTTTAGTGGAACGATTATTTGTTGTAATTACTTTTATATTAGTGTTAAATGACCCCTAACTTGTATTTTGACTAGAATAAAAGCGCATTTGCTTGAGGACAAGCAAATCTCAAGTGTAAGGGTATATGATGAGGCGAAAAATGAACCACTTTTAGGGGGTCATTTAAGCCCGGAATTGAATTTATTTGATCAAATATTGCCCTAAATCGTTCCTTTTGTGATTTTAGGTACTTTGGGAGTGAATTCTGGAAAAGGAAGCAATTCGGACGTTTTTGGAGCATAAAAGTGAAGAAAACAGCAAAGACTTAATTTTCCATGCTGAGAACAGTACCTGACGGCGTCAAGAAGAAAATCATGACAGCGTCAAGAGTAAAATCCGTGACGACCCAGTGAAAACCTGAAGGCGTCACAAGAAGGGCATCAAGAGTTAATATGGTGACAGCCTGCATAAGGAGTACACATGACGGCGTCAGACCCAGATCTAGGCAGTCCGAGAAACTATTTGGTGGCGAGATGACGGCGTCAGAATTTTGTTCTTGACGCCGTCACCTATCAGAATATATATATAGTTTTCTATTTTTCATTCATAAAAGAGGAACTGGTGTGGAGAATACTAGGGCCGAACTTTGTAAACCCTAGGTCGTATTTTACAGTATTTTCAAGGGTTTTCACCCCTTGAATCCTTTCATGTTCAATTGAGATAAGTCTTCTCTTAATTCATTCAATATGTCTATGTGTTGTTTGAATATATCTTATGCTTGTCTTGATTTCAACATGCTAGGCTAGATCTATCTTATGTTTGCTTAGATGTAATGAAACCTAGATGTTAATTATATGTTGATTACTTGTTTATAGTTGTATTGGATGAATGATTTCAATGTTAGGCTTAAGAAAACTGGCAGATCTCCATTGTGTAACATGCTTGAACGTCTTAGGAAACATGAACCGATGTGTACTAGGTTTTATTGGTTGTATTTAATGCATGAGCAAATTCCAGTGATCCCATGTTAGGAGCTTCTTAGCCGGCTCGACATAGGAGTGAAGTAGGCGCTCATAGGATTAGGGAAGTAAGTACGCCACCCCATGAATGGTATTAAGGAATACAATCTTTCATCCACGCAACTATAACAAGTAATTAACCTGTAAAAGATATCTAGGGAGTAGTGAAATCTAAGTAAACACAATTCTCCCACATATTGCTCACAACTCTAGTATAATTTAGTTTATTTTCATTTCTAGTATTTTATTTTGATTGCATCTTTAGTATTGGGTTAGTTGACTAGCAACTAATTCCGCCAAACTCCTTCAAACCCGAGATTTTTACTTGCTTTTCATAAAATATAAAAAAATACAAAAAGAATCATCCCTCATCTCTAGACCTAGTATTTAGGTTTTCTAATCCTAGCGACACTATTCCTAGCTGAACGATCAATCCCCTGGTACTTGTCATTATACTATACTACATCGATCAGGTACACTGCCTGGTGGGGGTTGTAAGCTTCTCGAGATCCCTCGAGAGGTAAAGCCTGATGCAATCCCCACACATCATGACACTCAAGAACATATTCTAATTGTGTACAAATGTCCAACACATCTACGACAGTTTGTCATAGAAGCTGCGATCACAAACATTGACGAATCTCAAGAATGGTACTTCAATCGTTGTTGCACATGTCACATGAAGATAAGCGAGCGATTCTCACACAGGCACTGCCAACCACCAGGTGTCCAATTGCGACCAAACTATACATAAGTACATATTATCAGTCACCATTATTATTATCGTTGCACGTAACTATTATTACTAGCAAACGTCAACATCATGACGAATCTTTTTGCAAACAGCTATAGCTTCAAGGCTACACTCGCCGATGAGACTGGCAGCGTCGTTGTCAGCTCTTCGTTTATTCAACGCTGGAAGAAATTCCACCCGAAAGCTTCTTCCTGAATTTCTCTGTAACAAACAGCAAGATTTTGGAGGTATGGTTTCAGAGGTTTCATTAATTTTTGAGTATCATATGCTGATTTTTTTTTAAATTAAATTTTTAATATTTGTAGGTGGGATATTCCAAAGAGCATGACAAGCCGACTAAGTGTAAGTAACTCTTATTGAACATAATTCCATATTAACTTTCATATGCTTTAAACTCATATAGTGATTTACTCATCAGTTATAGTGTGATTGCAGGAATGTGTTTGGATTGATGGCTCATTACATTGGTGTTGAATTCGAGAAATTAGATTTGGTTTTGAACTAGGTAAAGAAAGTATAGCACTAGAACAAATAGTATATCAAAGTGGTCATCTTATTTGTTTACGAGGAACCACATACATTATTCTATTGTTCTGAAGGTGTACTTAATATGTTACCATGGTATTACTGGAAGAATTTCGCAACAGCTACATCAGCTGAACGTGAGCTTTATACGGGGATACTAGAAGAACTAGAAATGAAGGTTCTTGGTGCAACAACGGTTACAGCTGTTTCGACTAAAACACAGGTACGTGTTTCGACTAAAACTCATCTTCAAAATCCAATCTTTTCGTCACTCATCATATCAAATTGACAAACCAATACTATGTATCAAACACCAGCAACCAATTTAATATTTAAATTTACTCAACCTTCAACAACAGTAACTTGATAGACTTTGATCGAATATCACTTGTAGGACCAGTAACATATCTTCAAGTAGTATCAGGATCCAAAACATCACTAGGTCCACTACCACGTCTCCTTCACTCTGTCAAGCGTAGCAGTACGAGAATGATAGGCAAACCAATCCAAACAGTCACCATGCTATGAAGTGTAGCAGTGGTAACAATCTAGACATCAACGGAAACGAATAAGTGCAGCAGTGGTAACGTAGCACTGGCAGTGGAAACAAATTAGGTGACGCAGTGGTAACGCGAAGCTAGCAGTGGAAACCATTTACTACTATCAGTGGTAACGATATAGGCAGCAGTGGAAAATTTTATTGAGCAGTGGTAACTATCAACTTGCAGTGGAAACAAATAAGCGTAGCAGTGAAAACTTGATATCAATAGCAGTAGACGCACCCTTATTCTCCACACCAGAACATGCGTAGGTCTACTACATGACCAGTAACTTCAGTCCAAACAAAGTAAAGTTACCAGTAACTCTACTCACAATCAATCAGTAACTTTTCTTCTAAACACCAGTGTCGATGTAAAAGTAGGACTCTCCAAAACTTATACGCCATAAAACTTTACAAGTCGACATTAGTAGAGTTACTTCTAGTAGTAGTAGCCTTAGTTCCACAAAATCTATCAAAGGTCATTGATACACCATTGGGATGGTTTGAGGTGATGGTTCCTTTTGGTTTCCATCCCCAACGTGCTGAGGCCTTAACAACATTTCCCATATTTACCCTTTTCTTGTTAACAGACCTACCAGTGGTAACCTTTGGCCTTGCAGTGGTAACTGCTGGCTTAGTAGTGGAAACTGCTTGTTTTGAAACTTTGGGTACCCACTTTTGATTATTGTTAACTTTCTTTTCAAAATTGGTCTTTTTCCCTGTTTGAGTAGATTTAACAAAATTTGTGACAGGGGACCTAGGGTAAACTCTGTTTTTATTACTGGCAGTGGTAACTGCTGGTCTAGCAGTGGAAATTGGTTTAATGCATAATGAAGCAAAACAGACCTGGGAATCATCTTGCTAAGTGGATTTGGGTGAGTTAAGTTATTTACATTTTGGCCATTCACCCTTGTATTCCCAAACACTTCCCTTCTACCCAAGTGGTAGGTACAACTATAAGCCAAATGGTCAAAGCTACCACATATATGACAGGGTTTGTTATTAAACACAAAATCACTACCAAATTGCCTAGACTTAACATGATTCCAACTCCTCATATTACCTCTAGGAGTTGGTGACCTACTTCTGTACATCTCTGCATATCTAGTAGTGGGCCTAGTGAAATTAGGTTGTGCCCTAGGCTTCTCTTTGACTACATCAGGAATACTTCTTTTAACCTCCACTTTAATATTCTCAGGATAACTAGGTTTAGACTCAACATTCAAATTTTCATCTTTAAGAGATGAGTCACTAGCACTATCAAATATATCAACCTCAACCTGAACCTTTTCAATTTCAACTGGTTTAACAAACTTTGGTCCATAGGTCATAGGTGGCTCCTGGAATTCTTCTAATCCTGTGTGAGCTAAGTCAATGCCAGGAGGTGATGGAACACCTCTTAGAGGTGGTGGAACTGTTTTGTATCCAACTCCTGATTTGGCTTTGTTCACAACTTGGGCTTCCCAAATTTTGTCAATACACTTGGCTTGATGATCCAGTGTTTGCTTAGTTATCATTATATTCTCACTAGCCAATTTAACCATTTCTAGTTCTTCTCTAAGAACCTTATTTACAGCAACCTGATAATCTAAGTCTCTTCTTAATACTGCAATATCATCATTGAACTTAGATTCATTTGCCCTATAATGCTCTAATTGAGTTTCTAAAACTCCTAGGCCTCTTTTATGATTTGCTAAGTTATAATTAGTATGAGTTAACTCTAGCAATTGTTCATCATATTGTGCTTTAATTTTCTCATACTCTTTTAAGGCCTTACAAGATTTAGAACAAGCATTATTAATTTGTACCTCAGAGTCAGAAAAAGCCATTAGTGCCAGCTCTGTAGCAACCATTGCAGACTCTGAATCATGTTCCTCTTCCTTAGTCATAAAGCTCCAATCAAAGCTCACTCCATCAATAGCCAATAGCCCCTTTGGCTCATCAGTAGTAGGTTCCTTCTTCTTGTCCTGCTTGTACCAAGTTGACCTGTTGTCAGACTTCCTTGGCTTTCTGCACTCCCTGGCAAAATGCCCCTTCTTGTGACAATTATAGCATTCCACATTCTTTTTGTCAAAACCTACTGTTTCATTGCCACTGATGTTGATCTTTCTTCCAGTCTTCTTCCAAAACTTCTTTGTCCTTAGGCTTAGTAATGCCACTTGCCATTTAATGTCCATCTCCTCCATATCATCCTCATCAATTTGATCCAAATCCTTATGATTGAGAATTGAACCACCCACTTGACTTGATATAAAGGCATAAAAAGTAGTATCACTAAGTCCTGCAATCTGTCTCTTTGAGCTACCAGTGGAAACACTTCCACTACTAGTGGAAACAACAATGTTAGCACTGTCATCATCACTATCACTTTCTTCATCTGAACTATCATCAATAGATGATGATATGAGTGCTACACTTCCTGAACTTGAGCTTATTTTGCCAGCTTTCTTCAATCTTTGTTCAATAACCTTGAAGTTATTGTACAAATCATTGAGTTTCATGGTCTCCAAATCTGGCTTATCTTCCCACACAGCAACATTGGTTCCAAACTCAGAGGGTAAGCTTCTTAAGAACTTTAAATTAAGGTCTTCCCTTTCCACCTCTATTCCAAAAATAGTGAGTTGAGTAACAATCTTTTATAGCCTTGTGAAGATGCTATCAAGAGATTCGTTACTTGTTGAACCAAAGTTTTCATAAGTCTGCTTCAGCAAGGTCTTTTGAGTCTTCTTGGTGGAATCATTACCACCAAAAACTTCACATATCTCATCAAAAAGAGTCTTTGCAGTCTTGTACTTGCTGAATGCTAGAACTTGGTCTCTGGGAAGTGTCATCAGCAACAAACCTCTGGCCTTCAGATCATTCTTCAGCTGAAGTCTTTCATCATTAGTAACAGGTCCAGTGTTGACCTTAATTACTTCATTGCCATTAACCATCTCTGAAGTAGAACTTGGTTTGAAAGAATTTCCAACCATAATGATCTCCCAGAGTGTGTAGTCTTGGACCATAAAGAATTGTTCGATCATTAGCCTCCACATCTCAAAGTCATTCAACTTAAGCTTTGGAAGCTTAGCAGCAATGTTTGAGTTACTGGTTTCTGTCTCCATTGATTCTTCTGAGTGAACTAGAGTCTTCTAAATGAAAGTATCAAAGCCTGGCTCTGATACTACTTGATGGATCTAAACACATTGAACTTGTGTTAGATTGATACTTTGAGTTATATCACTATGTATGCGGAATCTACTTAGTAACACTTAGAAGTTTGATTGTGAGTAAGACAGTTGTATATGAATAAGAACAGTGTATGTAAACAAATGATTAGCTCCAATATTATTAATGATAATAATACGAGTGATCTTGATATCACCAGGGTTACACCTTGAAGCTCTAGAAAACGTATATCTAACCTTTAACCTAGGACCTCCTTTTATAGCACAAGGAGTCCTCTTCTACAAGATAAGTATAATGCTAATAGAATAAGATATACACAAGATCTATTCTATAATTATCTAAACACGTTTCCTAACAATTATCTAATAAGCAGTGGTAATATATGTTCTTGCAGTGGTAATGAGTTTCCACTGCAAGTATAATCTTCTGCAGTTGTAACATCTTCACTTAACCGTGGTAACTGTTAGTATAATTCCCAACAATATAGGGCCGGTTTGGGACTTATCGAAGTATTTGGTAATCTGTTCTTCACAATATGAAGATGAAAAAAAAAGGCCAAACGTAGGGTAGTTTCTGTTGATTCATTAGAATCTATGGGTATGTGCAAGTTTGATGAAGAGGTCGGGTCTTATAGTATAGATATAAAACCAAAAAGGGTATTAAGTGATGTACCTAGCGTTCAGCAGTCTCTAAATTCCCGTAAAATGGCCGATCATAAGTTGCAATGCCTTTCACCTATTAACAGTCCGGAAGGTTTTCGTAGTTGTGTGCAACAACAGATGCACAAACAGTTAATTTATACGATGTTTTTAATGTGAATTATGAATGCGGTGACACAAGTAGCGTGTTGTCTCATCGGCCCTGTCAAGAACGATGTACAAGTCAAATGACTAAGGTTCACCATTGTTGATACAAAAGTTGGGCGTTCCTAGTTTGGGCTCTTGCTCTCGTACCAATTCGCTTCTTAATGCCTGAAACCTGCGCACTAAGAATATAAACAAACACCGATGCGTGTATCTAAAGCGCAAAGGAGAGGTTGGTAGCAGTGGTACTTCCAAGAGGAGGCGCCATCTGATCGCGGATGTAGAGTCATCCGCAGAGGACGAAACATCCGCTTCTGGCGCGGATAAGGAGGCTGAAAAAACTTCTCTGCTTCTGTAAGTGATATTCCTCATGCTTTTATATTTATTATTACTTGTCGTAATATGCGCTAACTTTCTTCCTTATTCATTGTAGTGACCATGCTGCGAAGGATGATGCGGCATTTGTGGAGAGTATGGTCCCTCCTCATAATGAAAACAATGAGGAGGGAGTGAAGGTGGGTGAGGACGTATCTGTGCAGCAGCTGTTGGTAGAGTTGGCTGCTACTGCTGAGCGTCAAACTGAGCTAGTTGCTCAGTTGAGGACGCGATACGTCGGGGAGAGTAGCACTCTTGCCCAGAAAGATGAGGAGATAGCTCTACTCCGTGCGCAGCTGGCTGAAGCGCAAGCGGAGGTGGGGTCCTTCAAGGCGCACGCAGACAAGGTCACTAACGAGAAGTTGACCGCGATGGCTGAGCTGCAGCAAGCGCGCGGGGACCTTCATCAGTTTAGGGCCAACCTTACCTGGGCGGTAAGGTATCTTGAGGAGAAGAAGGACGAGCACTTTGCGAACATTAATGAGTTTCGCTTGCGCATGGAGAATATTATTAAGGTGCAGGAGGAGAAGCTGCGTGGCCTGAGCATAGACTATGATGAGGAATTATACCCTCACCTGATGTCTACCATAGCTGAGCGCAGGTACGTCCTTATATATTTTCCTGCAATGTTACCTTACTATTTTTGATGGTTTGTCTCATCTAATGCAAGTTGTTCCTGTTGATGTAGGTGGTTGATCAGTCATGGACTGCGTTTGGCTGCTATGGGCACCATAGAGTCTCCAGAAGTGTTGGAGACCTTTGGAAAGGTGGTGCAGTGCGCCGTGGAGCGTGAGAGGGCGCAAGCCATAGAGGAGCTTCATGAGGCTAAATTGCTGAAGGTGGAGCTTGCTGAGGTGCCTGCTTACAATGCCAATGCGTATGACGAGCTGATGAAGGCGATGGAGGGAATGAAGCTGCTTGAGCTTCCTCATATTGCGCAGCTGGAGCGCGACCAGGATAACCCTATAAAGGTAATTATGGAGGGGTTGACCCTGGGGCGCCATATTTTGGAGGATGCAGAGGCACAGCCAGACTACTTTCTCAAGCCTGACGAGTCGCAGCTGCAGGTTCCTGTTTTTGCCCAGCCGCGCCATATGTTGAACCCTTTTGCTATTGAAAGGGAGATTCCTCTTAAGGAGGTGTTAGAGCTGCACGCAGAGAGAGCTGCCAAGAAAAAGGGTATTAAGGGCAAAGCCGTCTTATGCGGTGTGGGCGCTGCGCATGTTCCCAGGTCAGATGGGGTTCCTGTTAGCGTAGCGACCGTATCGCCTAAGGATGCGTTGCTCTTGAGAAAGCTTCAAGAGGCAGGAAGCTCCGCTGCCCCAGAAGATAGTCCTGAGCATCGTCATTGCATATAGGCTTTTTTTGTGACATGTATATTTATTGTATAAATAACAAAGTATATCTTTTGCGTGTTATGATTGTTGTCTTTTTATGTAAAAAGATTAAATAAGATACTCTTGTTTAGAGTTATGTTTAAATTAAGTACGTGACTTAAGATAAATTATAAGTATAAACTTGCATTATGTTTGCAAAGTTTTATTGTGTGACCAAGAGTCTTGGCTCGTTGTTTGCTAAGCTTTGTTCGTGACATTTGTGCGTCCTTCGTGGGATGCGCAAGGAAGACTTACTTCAACGTCTTGAAGATAAGGCGCCTAGCAAGGATGCGTGATCCAATGTTGATGGGTTTGCAACCCTCTTACTCAACGAGTTAGTTAGTAGGTTTACTCATCCTTTATGCCATCGTGGGTCTTAATTAGTGCATGCACGCCATGTAGGCAAAAATGTAGTATAACAATATTGACACATATAAGAATGTACGCAATAAAGTAAAATGTGTTATGGAGTTAGCTAGAAACCATAACGTTTTATTGATACTTGCAAGTTTTTGAAAAAGTAAAAAACAATTCCTAACAAAGAAAAAAAACAATTATTGGGCACATACTAGTGTGCAAAGATGTCTGTTTGTGGGCCGTAGCCTTTCCTAAAGATAGCATCTTTTGAGATTGCAGATATTTTAAGTGCGCGCTAGATCGTAACCTTCCCTATCGCGCAACCTGTATGCACTGTTGCCAAGCACATCAGTGACCTCATAGGGTCCTTCCCATTTGGGTCCAAGCTTGCCTGTGTCTTCTGCGTGGCTTGCGTCATTAGCGCGGTATACAAAGTCTCCTGGCCTGAAGGAAGTATGTTTGACTTTTGCATCATAATACTTCTTCATTTTTGCCTTAGCCTTTGCCTCGCGTATAGCTGCGCGTTCACGTCTTTCTTCTAGTAAGTCTAAGTCTATGCGCTGCTCCTCGTCATTTGTTGTGACGTTGACCTCTGCTGTTCGTATAGTTGGCATTCCTATCTCAGCTGGTATAACGGCTTCTGTTCCGTAGACAAGGGAGAATGGTGTGTCTCCAGTACTGGTTTTGATTGTGGTGCGATGCACCCATAAGACATGTGATAGCTCGTCCACCCACTTTCCTTTGTGTCTGTCAAGGCGCGCTTTTATTCCTTCACCTAGACTGCGATTCGCGCGCTCAACTAAACCATTGGTTTGTGGGTGTTTTACTGAAGCAAAGTGTTGTGTGATGTTCAATTGCGCGCACCAATCTTTGAATGGGTTGTCACATAATTGTTTCCCATTGTCTGATATGATGTCTCCAGGTAGTCCGAAGCGACATAAAATATTATCCCATACAAAGCGTTTTACCTGGTTGCCCGTGATACTCACCACTGCCTTTGCCTCAATCCACTTCGTAAAGTATTCTATGGCTATAATGAGGAATTTTAGCCCTCTTGCTACAACTGGAAAAGGGCCTGCGATGTCAATGCCCCATTTGTAGAATGGCCATTGTGAGGTGATGGGAGTTAGCTCTTGTTGTGGTTGGCACAGAATTGGCCTGTATACTTGGCAATTGCTGCATTTTTTTATCATGTCTCGCGCGTCGCGGTGCATAGTGGGCCAATAATACCCCGACCGTAGAGCGCGCGCTACAACAGACCGTGGTCCTGAGTGCATGCTACATGATCCGGTGTGGATTTCTCGGAGTACATAGTCTGCTTGAAGAGGTCCAACACATCGGAGCCAAGGTTGCAAGAAAGAACGTCGATAGAGGATGTTGTCTCGTAGTTCAAATTGGTGCGCTGTGCGCCGCACTCTTCGAGCGTCCTTATGATCTTGTGGTAAGACTCCTTTGCTAATGAATTCAATGATAGGTGTCATCCACGTAGGATCTTGTTCTTCTATCACTGTGGATACTTCCATCTCCAAGATTGACTTGTTTTGTAGGGTTTCTACCAATACCTGTTTTGATAAGTGCGCAAAGCTTGTAGATGCAATCTTGCTAAGCGCATCAGCTTTCCTGTTGTCCCCTCTAGGTACTTGTTTTATTGTGAACCTATCAAAGTTCTGAATTAAGGACTTGGTCTTTTCTAGGTATTGGATCATGTGTTCATCCTTGGCTTCATACTCACCTAGCACATGGTTAGCTACTAGCCTGGAATCTACGTTTGCCTCCAGGTTGCGGACACCCATTTGGATTACAATACGCAGTCCAGCGAGTAGGGCTTCGTATTCTGCCTCATTGTTTGTGGCTGTGAATTCGAAGCGCAGCGCATAGGTAAATTTCATTCCTTTTGGATTAGTAAGAATAAGGCCTGCGCCTGATCCATCCACGCATGAGGATCCATCTGTGAATAGAATCCAGGGTTCCTGTAGATCTGTTTTGGTTGTTGAGGTTGGACTATCAGTATCTGGCTTTTCAACAATGAAATCGGTTAATATCTGCCCCTTGATTGCAGTGCGTGGTCTATACGAGATGTTATATTCACTTAACAACACACTCCACTTTTGTAGTCGCCCTGATGCGTCAGGTTTAGAGATACCTTGTTTGATTGGCTGGTCTGTGATTACAGCTATTGGGTGTGCCTGAAAGTATCTGCGCAGTCTTTTAGCTGCGATTACTAGGGCTAAGACCAGCTTTTCCATGGCGCTGTAGTTAGTCTCTGTCTTCTTCAATGCTTTGCTTACAAAGTATATGGGTGTCTGGACGGAGTTTCTATCTGTCAATAGTACTGCGCTAACTGCTCCGTGGGTTGCAAATAAGTACATGATCAACTCTTCCCCTGGTCGCGGTGCGACAAGTTTGGGGAATGATGCCAGATGTTGTTTTAGTTGTTGGAAAGCTTCTTCTGCTTCCTCAGTCCAACAAAAGTCTCCTTTTTGGTACACTTCGTGAGTGTTTTAAAGAGAGGGAGTGATTTGTCTGCTGACTTAGATAAGAAACGGTTTAGCCCAGCTAGCTTTCCGTTTAATGACTGGACTTCTTTGAGTGTGCGCGGTGAGGGAAGATCGATAACAGCTTTTGTTTTTTCTGGGCAAGGTTTGATTCCATCGGGTTCTATTAAGTATCCGAGGAACATGCCTTCTGTTGTGCCAAAGGTGCACTTTTTGGGATTTAACTTCATGTTTATTTTTCCCAATGTTTTGAACGTTTCCTCGATGTCGCACACCAATTCATCCTCTGTGTGGCTCTTGATGACAAGGTCGTCAACGTAGACTTCCAAGTTTCGACCTACTTGTTTTTCGAAAGCTTTGTCCACCAATCGCTGGTATGTTGCGCCTGCGTTTTTTAGGCCAAAGGGCATTTTCGTATAGCAATAGACCCCTTGACTTGTGTGGAAAACTGTTTTTTCTTCGTCCTCTACTGCCATCTGGATTTGATGGTATCCTTTGTATGCGTCTAGGAAGCACTTGAAAGGATATCCACACAGGGATTCTACTTTCCAGTCTATCTCCGACAGTGGATAGCAGTCCTGTGGGCATGCTTTGTTGAGGTCTGTGAAGTCCACGCACATCCTCCAACTGCCATCACTCTTCTTTAGTATCACTGGATTAGAAAGCCAGTCGTGATAGTATACTTCGCGCATGATGCCTGCGTCTACAAGTTTGTGTACTTCTTCCAGAATAGCTTTTGCATGATCTGGGGCCTGGCCGCGCTTCTTCTGTCGTATTGGGGGATATCCTTGTCGGATTTGTAGCTTGTACTCCGTGATAGAGCGTGGCACTCCGGTCATGTGCTTTGGTTCCCATGCAAAGATATCTAGGTTCTTTTGCAAGAATGCGCACACAGCTGCTTTACCTTTGTCAGATAAAGATCCTCCAATCGAAATTTGTTGATCTGGGTAATCGGGGTGAATAGTGACCTTTAAGTTTGGTGTTTTTTCTGTGCGCTGTTCTGGAATACTCTCCACCTCACTGGTTACTGCATTGCATTCTTTTGGTGGTACCGTGGTGTTGTAGAGGGTGATAACTCCTCCTTCCACTGGAAATTTGAGCATCCCATGTGCTGTGGATGGTACATCGCGCATGGATGATATTCCAGGTCTCCCAATGATGCCATTGTATGGTGAGGGAGACTTGATTACCATGAAATTTATCCATGTTGCTGTTGAGTGTTGTTCATCGCCCACAACTACTAGCAAGCGCAATTGCCCCATAGGCCAAATCTTTTCTCCTGTGAATCCAGTCAACGAAGTAGTAGCCGGTATCAATTAACTTTGTATCTTAGGTCGTAGCCTTTTGAAACAATGATCATATAGGATGTCTGCGGATGCCCCCTCTCCCCATCGATATACATGCGGTGGATATCATGTCCCCCCGTATGTATTTCAATAGTTAGTGGCTCTACTACTGCGTTGTCCGCAGCTAGAGTAGGGAAGGATATCTCTTTTTCTGGAGAGAATTTTTGACTGACTTTTTGTTTTATCTTGCGTTGACATGACTGTATCATGTAGATGATGTCAGCTTTGACTTTGGGAGGTTCTTTCTTGCCTCCATTCCTTTGCTTGTCCTTCTCTTCTTTGATGTTTTTTACGAGGTGGTCCATTCTGCCCTCTCTTACTAATTTTTCAATCAGTTGTCGTAGCTGGACACACTCGTTGGTTGTATGGCCCTTTTGGCCATGGTATCCATTTCCTATGCGCTTGTCCTCTGCGGTACGCATTGGCGGAGGTTTTGGGAAGTTTGCACCTTCTGTTACAAACATTTCCCTCGGAGTCTTTGTGAGAGGGGTATATTTGTCATTTTCTCTTCCACTGCGATAATTCCTGCTGCAGTTGCTATTCTGATCGTTGGATTGTCTCCTAGGCTGTTCTTGTTGCCTATAATTTGAATAGCCTTTTTTGCTGTCTGCAGCGGCTGCTTCTCCTTGTATGAAGGATCTTGTGCACTTCATTAGCTCATTGAAGGTTTGGGGAACCATGTCGTTTAGCTTCCGAATGAGTTCGAGGTTATGAATCCCATTCATGAACCCTGAAATTTTTAGGACTTCGGGACACGCTTTGACATGTATGCGCTCATCTTTAAAGCGTTCCACATAAGCACTGGTTAATTCCCCTTGGCGTTGTTTTACTCTGGCTAGTTCAACAGGGTTTTTAGCGCACTTCTTTCTTTGGGTAAAGTTTAAACGGAATGCTTTCCGTAATTCTTCAAACCCGCCTATGCTCCGTAGTGGGAGCTTGCTAAACCACGTGCGCGCATTCCCTACTAAGGTGGAATTAAACATATGGCACCACACCGGTTGTGGCCAATTTTCGATGGTAGCGGCCGATTCAAAAATTTTTAGGTGGTCATCCGGATCACCTGTTCCATCATATGTTTTGACATTAGTGGGCATGCGCCTCCTTTTGTGATCGGAGTAATCGTTGATGCGTCGTGTAAATGCATCAACTTTCTGGCGACGCCACGGAAGAGACATGTCTTCGTCTTTTTTTTCGCGACGTCTTCCTCTAGACTTCCAGTGTCCTGTTTCCTTATCCTCGTTGTCCGAGGAGTCATTGGAGGAGGAGTAATCTCTTTTGCGGCGCTTGCGCCGGCTTCCTTCAGAGGAAGAGCTTGAGGGGCTTTCGCTTGGGGATATTCTTCTCCTTAATCTGTCATGAATTCTTTTGCTCCCAGACCTGGAGGAACCTTCACTTGGTGAGTGTTGAGGTCCTAATCTATCTTGTATCCCTCGACTACCAAGTCTGGAATGAACATTAGTGCACCTCTCGCCGTCTTCATATTCCTCTGAATATTGTGAGTCAGATATCGTACCCAGCCTATCATGGATAGTGGTACATTTTTCATTGTTTTCGCGTCTTCCTCGTAGGTGGCGCGGTGGTGATGCTTCGCGTTCAGGACCAAAGTTGAGCCGGGCTTGCAGGCTCGTATTCGACCTTCTCCTCTCTTCTTCTTGCATAAGGGCGGTTAGAGTTTCGTAATTTTGGGATACGAAAGTACTTAGCGTTAAGTTAGGTGCGTCCTCATTCGCTGCAAGAATATCTGCCTCGGTATTGGGTACCCTATCCCTGTTAGGTGCACCCGGCGGCACAGTGTTGTCCACTGTAGGTACCGCAGAATCTAAAGCGCAAAGGAGAGGTTGGTGGCAGTGGTACTTCCAAGAGGAGGCGCCATCTGATCGCGGATGTAGAGTCGTCCGCAGAGGACGAAACATCCGCTTCTGGCGCGGATAAGGAGGCTGAAAAAACTTCTCTGCTTCTGTAAGTGATATTCCTCATGCTTTTATATTTATTATTACTTGTCGTAATATGCGCTAACTTTCTTCCTTGTTCATTGTAGTGACCATGCTGCGAAGGATGATGCGGCATTTGTGGAGAGTGTGGTCCCTCCTCAGAATGAAAACAATGAGGAGGGAGTGAAGGTGGGTGAGGACGTATCTGTGCAGCAGCTGTTGGTAGAGTTGGCTGCTACTGCTGAGCGTCAAACTGAGCTAGTTGCTCAGTTGAGGACGCGATACGTCGGGGAGAGTAGCACTCTTGCCCAGAAAGATGAGGAGATAGCTCTACTCCGTGCGCAGCTGGCTGAAGCGCAAGCGGAGGTGGGGTCCTTCAAGGCGCACGCAGACAAGGTCACTAACGAGAAGTTGACCGCGGCAGCAAGCGCGCGGGGACCTTCATCAGTTTAGGGCCAACCTTACCTGGGCGGTAAGGTATCTTGAGGAGAAGAAGGACGAGCACTTTGCGAACATTAATGAGTTTCGCTTGCGCATGGAGAATATTATTAAGGTGCAGGAGGAGAAGCTGCGTGGCCTGAGCATAGACTATGATGAGGAATTATACCCTCACCTGATGTCTACCATAGCTGAGCGCAGGTACGTCCTTATATATTTTCCTGCAATGTTACCTTACTATTTTTGATGGTTTGTCTCTTCTAATGCAAGTTGTTCCTGTTGATGTAGGTGGTTGATCAGTCATGGATTGCGTTTGGCTGCTATGGGCACCTTAGAGTCTCCAGAAGTGTTGGAGACCTTTGGAAAGGTGGTGCAGTGCGCCGTGGAGCGTGAGAGGGCGCAAGCCATAGAGGAGCTTCATGAGGCTAAATTGCTGAAGGTGGAGCTTGCTGAGGTGCCTGCTTACAATGCCAATGCGTATGACGAGCTGATGAAGGCGATGGAGGGAATGAAGCTGCTTGAGCTTCCTCATATTGCGCAGCTGGAGCGCGACCAGGATAACCCTATAAAGGTAATTATGGAGGGGTTGACCCTGGGGCGCCATATTTTGGAGGATGCAGAGGCGCAGCCAGACTACTTTCTCAAGCCTGACGAGTCGCAGCTGCAGGTTCCTATTTTTGCCCAGCCGCGCCATATGTTGAACCCTTTTGCTATTGAAAGGGAGATTCCTCTTAAGGAGGTGTTAGAGCTGCACGCAGAGAGAGCTGCCAAGAAAAAGGGTATTAAGGGCAAAGCCGTCTTATGTGGTGTGGGCGCTGCGCATGTTCCCAGGTCAGATGGGGTTCCTGTTAGCGTAGCGACCGTATCGCCTAAGGATGCGTTGCTCTTGAGAAAGCTTCAAGAGGCAGGAAGCTCCGCTGCCCCAGAAGATAGTCCTGAGCATCGTCATTGCATATAGGCTTTTTTTTTTATGACTTGTATATTTATTGTATAAATAACAAAGTATATCTTTTGCGTGTTATGATTGTTGTCTTTTTATGTAAAAAGATTAAATAAGATACTCTTGTTTAGAGTTATGTTTAAATTAAGTACGTGACTTAAGATAAATTATAAGTATAAACTTGCATTATGTTTGCAAAGTTTTATTGTGTGACCAAGAGTCTTGGCTCGTTGTTTGCTAAGCTTTGTTCGTGACATTTGTGCGTCCTTCGTGGGATGCGCAAGGAAGACTTACTTTAACGTCTTGAAGATAAGGCGCCTAGCAAGGATGCGTGATCCAATGTTGATGGGTTTGCAACCCTCTTACTCAACGAGTTAGTTAGTAGGTTTACTCATCCTTTATGCCATCGTGGGTCTTAATTAGTGCATGCACGCCATGTAGGCAAAAATGTAGTATAACAATATTGACACATATAAGAATGTACGCAATAAAGTAAAATGTGTTATGGAGTTAGCTAGAAACCATAACGTTTTATTGATACTTGCAAGTTTTTGAAAAAGTAAAAAACAATTCCTAACAAAGAAAAAAAACAATTATTGGGCACATACTAGTGTGCAAAGATGTCTGTTTGTGGGCCGTAGCCTTTCCTAAAGATAGCATCTTTTGAGATTGCAGATATTCTAAGTGCGCGCTAGATCGTGACCTTCCCTATCGTGCAACCTGTATGCACCGTTGCCAAGTGCATCAGTGACCTCATAGGGTCCTTCCCATTTGGGTCCAAGCTTGCCTGTGTCTTCTGTGTGGCTTGCGTCGTTAGCGCGGTATACAAAGTCTCCTGGCCTGAAGGAAGTATGTTTGACTTTTGCATCATAATACTTCTTCATTTTTGCCTTAGCCTTTGCCTCGCGTATAGCTGCGCGTTCACGTCTTTCTTCTAGTAAGTCTAAGTCTATGCGCTGCTCCTCGTCATTTGTTGTGACATTGACCTCTGCTGTTCGTATAGTTGGCATTCCTATCTCAGCTGGTATAACGGCTTCTGTTCCGTAGACAAGGGAGAATGGTGTGTCTCCAGTACTGGTTTTGATTGTGGTGCGATGCACCCATAAGACATGTGATAGCTCGTCCACCCACTTTCCTTTGTGTCTGTCAAGGCGCGCTTTTATTCCTTCACCTAGACTGCGATTCGCGCGCTCAACTAAACCATTGGTTTGTGGGTGTTTTACTGAAGCAAAGTGTTGTGTGATGTTCAATTGCGCGCACCAATCTTTGAATGGGTTGTCACATAATTGTTTCCCATTGTCTGATATGATTTCTCCAGGTAGTCCGAAGCGACATAAAATATTATCCCATACAAAGCGTTTTACCTGGTTGCCCGTGATACTCACCATTGCCTTTGCCTCAATCCACTTCGTAAAGTATTCTATGGCTACAATGAGGAATTTTAGCCCTCTTGCTGCAACTGGAAAAGGGCCTGCGATGTCAATGCCCCATTTGTAGAATGGCCATGGTGAGGTGATGGGAGTTAGCTCTTGTTGTGGTTGGCGCAGAATTGGCCTGTATACTTGGCAATTGCTGCATTTTTTTTATCATGTCTCGCGCGTCGCGGTGCATAGTGGGCCAATAATACCCCGACCGTAGAGCGGGCGCTACAACAGACCGTGGTCCTGAGTGCATGCTACATGATCCGGTGTGGATTTCTCGGAGTACATAGTCTGCTTGAAGAGGTCCAACACATCGGAGCCAAGGTTGCAAGAAAGAACATCGATAAAGGATGTTGTCTCGTAGTTCAAATCGGTGCACTGTGCGCCGCACTCTTCGAGCGTCCTTATGATCTTGTGGTAAGACTCCTTTGCTAATGAATTCAATGATAGGTGTCATCCACGTAGGATCTTGTTCTTCTATCACTGTGGATACTTCCATCTCCAAGATTGACTTGTTTTGTAGGGTTTCTACCAATACTTGTTTTGATAAGTGCGCAAAGCTTGTAGATGCAATCTTGCTAAGCGCATCAGCTTTCCTGTTGTCCCCTCTAGGTACTTGTTTTATTGTGAACCTATCAAAGTTTTGAATTAAGGACTTGGTCTTTTCTAGGTATTGGATCATGTGTTCATCCTTGGCTTCATACTCACCTAGCACATGGTTAGCTACTAGCCTGGAATCCACGTTTGCCTCCAGGTTGCGGACACCCATTTGGATTACAATACGCAGTCCAGCGAGTAGGGCTTCGTATTCTGCCTCATTGTTTGTGGCTGTGAATTCGAAGCGCAGCGCATAGGTAAATTTCATTCCTTTTGGATTAGTAAGAATAAGGCCTGCGCCTGATCCATCCACGCATGAGGATCCATCTGTGAATAGAATCCAGGGTTCCTGTAGATCTATTTTGGTTGTTGAGGTTGGACTATCAGTATCTGGCTTTTCAACAATGAAATCGGCTAATATCTCTTGATTGCAGTGCGTGGTCTATACGAGATGTTATATTCACTTAACAACACACTCCACTTTTGTAGTCGCCCTGATGCGTCAGGTTTAGAGATACCTTGTTTGATTGGCTGGTCTGTGATTACAGCTATTGGGTGTGCCTGAAAGTATCTGCGCAGTCTTTTAGCTGCGATTACTAGGGCTAAGACCAGCTTTTCCATGGCGCTGTAGTTAGTCTCTGTCTTCTTCAATGCTTTGCTTACAAAGTATATGGGTGTCTGGACGGAGTTTCTATCTGTCAATAGTACTTCGCTAACTGCTCCGTGGGTTGCAAATAAGTACATGATCAACTCTTCCCCTGGTCGCGGTGCGACAAGTTTGGGGAATGATGCCAGATGTTGTTTTAGTTGTTGGAAAGCTTCTTCTGCTTCCTCAGTCCAACAAAAGTCTCCTTTTTGGTACACTTCGTGAGTGTTTTAAAGAGAGTGAGTGATTTGTCTGCTGACTTAGATAAGAAACGGTTTAGCCCAGCTAGCTTTCCGTTTAATGACTGGACTTCTTTGAGTGTGCGCGGTGAAGGAAGATCGATAACAGCTTTTGTTTTTTCTGGGCAAGGTTTGATTCCATCGGGTTCTATTAAGTATCCGAGGAACATGCCTTCTGTTGCGCCAAAGGTGCACTTTTTGGGATTTAACTTCATGTTTATTTTTCCCAATGTTTTGAACGTTTCCTCGATGTCGCACACCAATTCATCCTCTGTGTGGCTCTTGATGACAAGGTCGTCAACGTAGACTTCCAAGTTTCGACCTACTTGTTTTTCGAAAGCTTTGTCCACCAATCGCTGGTATGTTGCGCCTGCGTTTTTTATGCCAAAGGGCATTTTCGTATAGCAATAGACCCCTTGACTTGTGTGGAAAGCTGTTTTTTCTTCGTCCTCTACTGCCATCTGGATTTGATGGTATCCTTTGTATGCGTCTAGGAAGCACTTGAAAGGATATCCGCACAGGGATTCTACTTTCCAGTCTATCTCCGGCAGTGGATAGCAGTCCTGTGGGCATGCTTTGTTGAGGTCTGTGAAGTCCACGCACATCCTCCAACTGCCATCACTCTTCTTTAGTATCACTGGATTAGAAAGCCAGTCGTGATAGTATACTTCGCGCATGATGCCTGCGTCTACAAGTTTGTGTACTTCTTCCAGAATAGCTTTTGCACGATTTGGGGCCTGGCCGCGCTTCTTCTGTCGTATTGGGGGATATCCTTGTCGGATTTGTAGCTTGTGCTCCGTGATAGAGCGTGGCACTCCGGTCATGTGCTTTGGTTCCCAAGCAAAGATATCTAGGTTCTTTTGCAAGAATGCGCACACAGCTGCTTTACCTTTGTCAGATAAAGATCCTCCAATCGAAATTTGTTGATCTGGGTAATCGGGGTGAATAGCGACCTTTAAGTTTGGTGTTTTTTCTGTGCGCTGTTCTGGAATACTCTCCACCTCACTGGTTACTACATTGCATTCTTTTGGTGGTACCGTGGTGTTGTAGAGGGTGATAACTCCTCCTTCCACTGGAAATTTGAGCATCCCATGTGCTGTGGATGGTACATCGCGCATGGATGATATTCCAGGTCTCCCAATGATGCCATTGTATGGTGAGGGAGACTTGATTACCATGAAATTTATCCATGTTGCTGTTGAGTGTTGTTCATCGCCCACAACTACTAGCAAGCGCAATTGCCCCATAGGCCAAATCTTTTCTCCTGTGAATCCAGTCAACGAAGTAGTAGCCGGTATCAATTGACTTTGTATCTTAGGTCGTAGCCTTTTGAAACAATGATCATATAGGATGTCTGCGGATGCCCCCTCCCCCCATCGATATACATGCGGTGGATATCATGTCCCCCCGTATGTATTTCAATAGTTAGTGGCTCTACTACTGCGTTGTCCGCAGCTAGAGTAGGGATGGATATCTCTTTTTCTGGAGAGAATTTTTGACTGACTTTTTGTTTTATCTTGCATTGCCATGACTGTATCATGTAGATGATGTCAGCTTTGACTTTGGGAGGTTCTTTCTTGCCTCCATTCCTTTGCTTGTCCTTTTCTTCTTTGATGTTTTTTACGAGGTGGTCCATTCTGCCCTCTCTTACTAATTTTTCAATCAGTTGTTGTAGCTGGACACAATCATTGGTTGTATGGCCCTTTTGGCCATGGTATCCATTTCCTATGCGCTTGTCCTCTGCGGTACGCATTGGCGGAGGTTTTGGGAAGTTTGTACCTTCTGTTATAAACATTTCCCTCGGAGTCTTTGTGAGAGGGGTATATTTGTCATTTTCTCTTCCACTGCGATAATTCCTGCTGCGGTTGCTATTCTGATCGTTGGATTGTCTCCTAGGCTGTTCTTGTTGCCTATAATTTGAATAGCCTTTTTTGCTGTCTGCAGCGGCTGCTTCTCCTTGTATGAAGGATCTTGTGCACTTCATTAGCTCATTGAAGGTTTGGGGAACCTTGTCGTTTAGCTTCCGAATGAGTTCGAGGTTATGAATCCCATTCATGAACCCTGAAATTTTTAAGACTTCGGGACATGCTTTGACATGTATGCGCTCATCTTTAAAGCGTTCCACATAAGCACTGGTTGATTCCCCTTGGCGTTGTTTTACTCTGGCTAGTTCAACAGGGTTTTTAGCGCACTTCTTTCTTTGGGTAAAGTTTAAACGGAATGCTTTCCGTAATTCTTCAAACCCGCCTATGCTCCGTAGTGGGAGCTTGCTAAACCACGTGCGCGCATTCCCTACTAAGGTGGAATTAAACATATGGCACCACACCGGTTGTGGCCAATTTTCGATGGTAGCGGCCGATTCAAAAATTTTTAGGTGGTCATCCGGATCACCTGTTCCATCATATGTTTTGACATTAGTGGGCATGCGCCTCCTTTTGTGATCGGAGTAATTGCTGATGCGTCGTGTAAATGCATCAACTTTCTGGCGACGCCACGGAAGAGACATGTCTTCGTCTTTTTTTTCGCGACGTCTTCCTCTAGACTTCCAGTGTCCTGTTTCCTTATCCTCGTTGTCCGAGGAGTCATTGGAGGAGGAGTAATCTCTTTTGCGGCGCTTGCGCCGGCTTCCTTCAGAGGAAGAGCTTGAGGGGCTTTCGCTTGGGGATATTCTTCTCCTTAATCTGTCATGAATTCTTTTGCTCCCAGACCTGGAGGAACCTTCGCTTGGTGAGTGTTGAGGTCCTAATCTATCTTGTATCCCTCGACTACCAAGTCTGGAATGAACATTAGTGCACCTCTCGCCGTCTTCATATTCCTCTGAATATTGTGAGTCAGATATCGTACCCAGCCTATCATGGATAGTGGTACATTTTTCATTGTTTTCGCGTCTTCCTCGTAGGTGGCGCGGTGGTGATGCTTCGCGTTCAGGACCAAAGTTGAGCCGTGCTTGCAGGCTCGTATTCGACCTTCTCCTCTCTTCTTCTTGCATAAGGGCGGTTAGAGTTTCGTAATTTTGGGATACGAAAGTACTTAGCGTTAAGTCAGGTGCGTCCTCATTCGCTGCAAGAATATCTGCCTCGGTATTGGGTACCCTATCCCTGTTAGGTGCACCCGGCGGCACAGTGTTGTCCACTGTAGGTGCCGTTTGGTGAGGAGTATTGAAGAGGGTGCGCTGGAGTTCTTCAACGCTTGGGACTACGGTGGTGACGTGGGTAGTCCTTACAGGCAATTCCACCGCTTGGAGAGGTTGGGTAGGTCCCGTTTCTTGGTGACCAGGCGTACTGGTTGTCCCAGGGGCCTGCCTAGGGGTTGAATCTTGTTGATTCTTCCTTTGGGGGTCACGTGTTTTTTCCACTTGCGGAGTCCGCTGGCTTGAATTTTTACTCTTTGTCATTCTAGTTCCTTAATCCTTGGTGTGGGTCCCACGGATGACGCCACTTGTTAATACAAAAGTTGGGCGTTCCTAGTTTGGGCTCTTGCTCTCGTACCAATTCGCTTCTTAATGCTTGAAACCTGCGCACTAAGAAAATAAACTAACACCGTTAGGCTTATCATGGGATTGTCTCCCACGATTATCCTCTGGCGTGAGAGTAAGTAATCGGTTTTTAGGGTTCTCGTAAAGAGTTTAGGGTATGTGAATCGTACCTTTAATGAGAATTATATCATTCCTTATATAGGTACAGAATCCTCATAGGTTTCTTGCTCCTTACTCTTCGCACGTGTGGTGCTTATCCGGGTTAAGGATATCTATTCCATAATTAGGAGATCCTTATCTATGTCCGGGTAGTTTGGTTGGGCTTGGGTCTACGTGAGCCCAATGCCATTATCAATGCGGCCCAAGTTATAATAGCCCACTCATGGTGGTTTTGGGCCTTAGTGATGTTTATCATTTGGGCTCGTGGCCCAAATATAGACTATACGTCATCAACCATGATATGATTGATGCCATGGTGGACTCGCCTAAACAGAAAACAGGTCCGTGGCGTACTCCTTTTGCTTTATATATTACAATAACTAGTACTTTGAACATGCCTTCATTTTGTAAATTTTTATTCTTTCCATCTTTCAGTTGACTGTATACAAGAAACACAAACGACAAGTGCAACTACCTTAGGCAGCCATGTTTCATGTGCTCAAGAAACTATGCCTTCACTGGATAAAGGGAAACATAAGATGTACAAAGTTTGTCATGAACATCACCCATTTGCTGAAGATTTGACCAATGTCAGTGACCATAGCAACGAAGCACACCTAATATGTAACTTACACTCCTTTTTCTACTTTACAGGTACATGTGTATCATTTTCCATATTGATTGCCTTTGTTCCATCCATGGAAAATTTGGAGATGATGTAAAATAATTCTCAAATTGTATTTGATATTTGAGTGTTGAAATTGAATGACTACTCTAAATTTTGTAGACAAATATTGTTACTGAATGGTTACACTCAGTTTTTTTTGTTTTTTTTTTTTGCTAAAAATGCCACTTTGATTTTGCGTACAACATGTGCCGTAATTGTGAATATATACATGGTCTTCTCAAGTGTGATGTGATATGAACTTTTTAGCGTAGTTTCGGCTTACGTACATATTATTGAACTATAGTGTGATGACTAAGTTTTTTACTTTATTTATATAAAATCGCCTCCGGCAAAAAATAGGCCCGCCCGCAACGCGGCGGACCGTTGCTATTCTCGTGAAATTTAAACCATTGTCCAGTCGACAACTAAAAAGAAAAACACAAAGTAGTATTCCAAGAAGCAAATCAACGGCTGACAACAAACCACCTCAATCCAACGGTAAGAAACAAAGCGTGAGACCAAAGCTAAAACATGTTTGCGTCATCATATATTTCAAACGCAGCATCTCTCTCATTTTACAAAAATATAAACCCCATTTTATACATCTCTTCATCTCATACTCTTTGCATCAATCAAGATTTTCAAATATGGTACACTTTTTTCATCTTTTTTAAAATCTGTTCAAAACCCATTTGTGTTTAATGATTATTTCATCTGGGCTTGTTTTAGTTTTTAAAAAGAAGCTGTATTTAAGCTTAAATCTTTAAAAAATGGTTTAGTTTTTGGTGTTTTATAAAAAATGAAAGAAACCCATTTGTGTTTTGTATTTATTTCATATGGGTATGTTTTAGTTTAAAGTAAATGTGATGTGTTTATGGTTTAATTTGTATGTTTGTGTTTTAGGCTTTGCCAAATCAGCAAACTGTGGACTACCCAAGTTTCAAGCTTGTTATTGTTGGTGATGGTGGAACTGGTATGAGCTTTTTGTTTTGTTTTGTTTTATATAATATTTGTTGTTAAGATTGATGAGTGTTTAGTGTTTCTGTTAGTTTATTTAGTTTTGTGGCTTATTTTTAGGTTCTTAGTGTTAGTTTATGTTTTTTTTGGGTTGATATTTGGTTTTGTAAGTACTTGTGTTTTATGGTTTAGGGTTTATGTTTATGTTGAGTTTTAGGACATAATTAATGTTTACAATTAGTATTTCATGAAAAAACTATGACAACCAAATAATTGACACTTATTTCTTTGTAAATTTGTTTAGGTAAAAAGGATAAAAGTTACACTAGCTTATGTATGATGTTGATGAAATGGTTTTTAATGTAATAGAAAGTTATAAGACTAGTATTTTTAATTTGAACACATAGACTTATTATGAGGATTGAAGAAAATATATGCCTAACGTACGTTGATTCTAAAAATTACTATTGTTTAGAAGCTTTCTGTTTCAACAATAATACCATCTCATTGGAAAAGTATACTTTAAAGATTTGAAAAAGGTACATTGATTGTCAACTATTGTCTCCAAAAAACCAATACTTGGCAAAAAAAAAGACAGTTATTGACATGTTTTGATTTATATTTCTGAGTTGGGAGTCACCAAATTTGGCCACCAAACAAAGTACATGGAATATTCAATTGCTAGTGTAAAGGCCGGATCATGCACTTTAGGTATAGATGGGTTCTTTAGGTAAAGACTTTCTAGGTAAGCATTTACAAACACCCTCATTGTCTATAGCATTGCTATTGAGCTGCTTTTGTTGCATCAAATTAATAATTGTTGCACCAAATTAATAATGTTGATGAAATTGTGTTTCTGGTTGTTTAAGCATTTGGCAGACCATCATTATATACTGTTATAATTTGGTACATATAATACCGAATCATAGAACTGGAATTTTTTAAATATGCCTCTGGGATTTTGGATATACCCTACATTTTAGTTTGTTGCTTATCTATCTTGTGTGCTTAAAGATTGAAAGCATTGATTTATTAATTTTTTTTGTTCTGCAGGGAAAACAACATTCGTGAAGAGACATTTGACTGGAGAATTTGAAAAGAAATATGAACGTAAGGATCTGTAAAGTTTGTTACTTTCTGGTATTTTGTGTAAAAAAGTCTTGTAGGTTTCTCAGTTATATTGCTGATAATATTTATCTCTTTATCATGGTTAGCAACAATTGGTGTGGAGGTTCATCCCCTTGATTTCTTCACCAACTGTGGTAAGATTCGGTTTTATTGCTGGGACACTGCTGGTCAAGAGAAGTTTGGTGGCCTTAGAGATGGATACTAGTAAGTACTTTTATGTATGCCATTTTTTTTGTCATTAGACTGAATGATTCTCGATCACTTATTTCAAGTTTTTGATCGCTTATTTCAATAAGACGTAATTGCCAATTAAAAAGCAAACTAATAGTAAAATGCGGAAGTTCTGTCATGGTTGTTTCGAAGAGACAATTTTGACCATTTAACTAAAGGAGTCAAATAGGTTGAATGCATACAGGCTCAGAAGTTTACTTGAACATGTAAGATTGTTTATGTCGTAAAAGAGTTCTTGCAATCTTATTTTCAATCGGAAAAAATGGATAAAAAACCAACTCTTTATAAAAAAAAATTACCCAATCCGTATGACCTGCCCATTCTGCCATCTCCTGTATTTATACACCCTTTACTTAATTATCAGTGAATTTAACTATTTGATGATTGAATTGCAGCATTCACGGTCAATGTGCCATCATCATGTTTGACGTTACCGCCAGATTGACTTACAAAAATGTCCCGACATGGCATCGTGATCTTTGCAGGTACACGTTTTTCACAAATTCTGTTGGTTCATAACAATTTTAGCTAAATTTCCTATTATCAGGTGTTGTCATAAAAGATTATCAGTTATGTTATTGTTGGAATGCAAAAAATGTTTTCAGTAGTATTGCTGAAAGTTGTTTATAGACAATTAACTGGTGGGTAATTTTTAATAGGGTCTGTGAGAACATCCCGATTGTACTATGTGGAAACAAGGTTGATGTGAAGAACCGTCAAGTGAAAGCAAAGCAGGTTACCTTCCACCGAAAGAAGAACTTGCAGTACTATGAGATATCAGCAAAGAGTAACTACAACTTTGAGAAGCCCTTTCTCTACCTCGCCAGAAAACTTGCTGGGTATATACTGTTTCTAATGCTTGTGTATAGGCTTTAAATGTAATTATATGCTAATCATTATAAACATATTAATCAACTTTGCGGGTTTTGACTTTTGTTTCTGTTTTGATTAGGGATGCTAACTTGCACTTTGTTGAGTCTCCTGCTCTTGCTCCACCAGAGGTTCAAATTGATCTTGTTGCTCAACAACAGTAAGTTTTTTGTTATTATTTACAGTAGCGTTCTTTTGTAAATTAAAAATGATAGCGTTCTGTTTGTCGTCTAGTGGCTATTCACTTGCAGGTTTTTGTATTTACCTGTTTACTTATTATGCTTCATGTGTTTTGTAGGCATGAGGCTGAACTTGCACAGGCTGCAAACCAACCCCTTCCCGATGACGATGATGATGCTTTTGACTAAGTGAGAAGTTGTTGGTTTTTACATTGTTACTCATCTTCAAGATTTGTTCACAAGGATTATATTTGTCTTTATCTTTAGAGGAATGAGAATGTATGCAAATTCGTGAAATTATCTTTATTAATGTTTTTCAGAACAAAGATTTCGAAACTTATGTTTTGTATATTTTTATGTAAGTGTTGCGATGAGAGGCTGCATGTTTGCTTGATGGCTTAGTTTTTGGTGGTCTTGTCCAAAAAGTTTAACTACATTACATTTGCAGGTTCTTTTTAGAAATCTGAACTGTGCAATTTAGAAGCGCAGATTGGTGTGTGAGAAGCACTTCAAATACAATACTAGAGGCTTAGCATACATGTGGAAAACCTTAACCGCTTTTCTCACTGTAATTTTAAGATAATGGCCTGATTGTTTAGGAGAACAATCAAAAACATTTTGAAGTATCAAAGCAGCAGCTCCTACACTTATTGCTTTTCCAAACCTCCCCTCTATAAGCACTTTGTGATGAATAGTACCTGAATTTGAATCTATAAGCACTTTGTGATGAATAGTACCTAAAATTGAACTATAAGCACTTTGTGATGAATAGTACCTGAATTTGAATCTATAAGCACTTTGTGATGAATAGTACCTAAAATTGAACCAGATCACCTAGCGTATTCGGAGTACAAAACTTGATTTTGGAACAACCTTGTCAAGTTTCCATTTGTTGCAAAATTTCTTGATATCGCAAAAACGCCCATTAACGATTCCCCCGTCAACAATCACAAACTCAACCGCGTTAACTTATCGCCCACGCGTAAAATCCTCATCCTCACTCACACCCATAACAATTTTCTAATATACTCGTGTCAACAACTCAACATTACACGCTCCTCCCACCTTCCCGAGTATCCGCTATTTTACGAAGCTTCGTCGCTTGAACAATACCCGCAGGACTTGCTAATCGGCTTTTCAACGTAATTATCAACATTAGGTTTTTGAGATGAAAATATGGTTTGGGTGGTGGTGCAGGGACGGAGGAAGGCGGTCGGTCGGAAATCGTGGTCGTCAACATCAAGGGATTGTTCCCATAGATGATTTGGGTGTGACTTCATTTTCTTGTTTACTTGGTGGATGTAATAATCAATTTGAATTTCTTGTTAGTTTGGTGGTGGTGAAGGGCCTCGGTGGAAGATGGTGGCGGGAAAAAAATTTATGTCCCATCGTTCCTTATAAAAGAAAATAAAAATAAAAATTGTAAGTTGTAACAAAGATCGTCCCTGTGGGTTTAGGTTGCTTAAAAGGACACATTTACCTCTCACGTGACCAAAGTTAACGACGAAAACAAACTCCCATTTGGCAAAGGACCAATCAATACGAAATAGACAACTAACAAGGATGATCAGCGTAATTAATGAGAGTTAGGGACGAAACTAGTATTATATGATATCTCCTTTATTATTATTATTATTATTATTATTATTATTATTATTATTATTATTATTATTATTATTATTATAGTAGTTTGCTTGGTTTGTATAATATGTGAACATATTTTAGTTTACTATGTTCTTTTTGACAATAAATTTACGGATGTCAAAAATTTTGTTTAGCTCGTGTCCGTTCGGCCTCGAGCCCGTTTGACCAGTGCTCGTTCGGGCTCGAGCCCGTTTGACCCGTGCTCGTTCGGGCTCGAGCCCATTGCCCGTTTGGGCTTGAACATTTGTATAATATGCTTTATTATTTATATTAGTGACATTTAATGCAGGAATTGTGTTTAAGTTGGTTGTACAATATGCTTGATAATTTGTATTTTTTTATGTAAGGAGTGTTTTAATAAGTGCATTAATTGTATTTATTAACCAGTTAATTAATTGTATTTAATGTACATAATGATTTATTTATTGTATTCAATGTTAGTATTAATTGTATGCTGAAATTAAATATGAGGGGAATTTTTATAAGTAGCATTTGTGTTTGAATCACTTGTACTTTAAACTTATTAACTTGTAAGACTTAATTTTAAGTATTCTAATATTAGAAGGCCTTCCTCCATTATAATATAGTATGATATATATATATATATATATATATATATATATATATATATATATATATATATATATATATATATATATATATATATATATATATATATATATATATATATATATATATATACATACCAGTTTAAGACCCGTGTAATACACAGGTTGTCAAAGGAGTTGTTCGATAAAATATAATGATTTAGCATTTAATAGTTTAAAGAACTGAATAATTCAACAACTCTGACTCAACCTGGTTTAGAGTGTTTGATAAATTAATGAACACTCTGAATAATAAAAGTCACCGTTTTAGCCATTATTGCTTTATAAACTTTTGATAAATATTTTGATAGTTATTGAAAGATTACAATAAAAGTTTTGCAATGTTTTTGCTAAACAACACAATAATTAAAACGTTTAATTTAACTACACATCCTCCAACAAATTTTAGAATTCATAATATGCTCACCTACAATCATCAAAAGAAAAGAAATAAACTTAGACAAAGTCGAACCCAGTTGAGAACCGTTATCAAACATGCAAAAAGATTGCAACAAATTATCATTAATTTCAGTTGTTAAGTCTTGTAAATTGTAAGAGCATAAGCCGTTCCGTTCATGTTATGAGAAAAGTGATGCCACATCAGCATATTTTCTTATAACACCAGAATTAATTATAACACCAAAAACACCCCTCCCTTCTATAACACCAGATTCTGGTGCCATCGTGCACCCGTAGACCCCACACTTTTTTTCCCATTTAATTAAATAAAATATATATTTAACTAAAATTAACATTTTATTAATAAAAAAATACATTCAAAATTTAACAAAGTATTTACAATTTTTTAACTAAACTCAGATTATCCCCATTTAGACTAGTCTTACACTAGTCTTTTGCAAACAACGTTAAGCAATCTTTCAAGCACATAAAAGGATAAAACCTTTGATGATTAGTAATAAGTATTTGCTCAAAAGGATTAGTACTCGTAGTATATAAGTATATTTACGTTATTGTTGTTGTTGATTCATATTTCATAGTAAAAGAATGGCAATGTACCCGGCCCAAAAGGGCCCAACCAAAAGCATATGTAGGGCAGTAGGGCACACATTAATAATACTCCACAAAATACACAAAGTCCTCCCATCTCAACCTTTTTTTTAACAGCCTCCATCTCTATCTGAAACCCTTTATCTCCACACAAGTCCTCCATCTCCACACAAGTCCTCCATCTCCACAAAACGCGAGCCAGAAACCAAACACAAATGTTCAAAAAAGAGAAAGAAAAAAAAAGTGAAAAACGAGACCATTTGATGGGATAACGCGAGGTCCGGTATGGGTTTGGCGCCATCGCGTTGCGTTTTCCGGGACCATTTGGGCTGGTCATGACTGCGCGAGACGGGAAAATGCGAAGTCCGGTATGGCGATGGTGCCGTCCCGTGGTGTTTTGGGGGAAAACGCAAGGCTTGGCGCAGGGTACCTAGCCCTCTAAGCATTGTTAAGAAACAAATTAGAAATTAAACTTTTTAAAAAAGGCAATATTTTACTGATTTATAATCATGTATAGTAGAAACTCTTCTAACCAAATTACCTTAGACGTGGCAATTGAAAAAGATGGCATTGGCGTTGTATCTTTGCATCAGCTAATTGCACGAATAAACGAATATCCGTACATAGCAACGAGATTTCATAGAAACAGATAGTTTTAGTGATAAAATTTTTTTATGGATTATATACGAAAAATAATAAAGTTTGAGGATTTGGGGAACATAATATTTTGAAACCCGGTTCGACCCGAGTGGTTTAACCGGTTGAACCGTTCCAGTCGAAAAATAGGTCAATTTAAACCGGGTCAACCTGACGGGTTGGATCGAAAAAAACTGGTCAAATTAAATCGGATCAGTCTGTCGGGTTTGAAGCGTCCTGGGTCAACCCGGTTTTTGATGTGTATTAATAGTTTCTTTTGAAACATATGTTTTCGACATTTTATTTTTAAGTTTTTCAACATTTCATTTTTTAACTTTTCACTTTTCATTTTGACATTTTTGTTTTATAGATAGTATAGAATATAGATAGATATAAAAGGGCTAATACCCTCATTAAGTAACCCATGAATATGACGAATTATTTAAGGCCATGAAGACAGCAGCAAAAGAAAAGGTTGATCGATCTTTAACATCAATAGTAACTGATACACCAAAACATACATCCACAACAATCACACCACACCAAAATCTAAACACTCCTATGACATCCCAAATTATAAAGTTCAATCCAAACACCCTTTTCACAACAGTCACATAATCAAAAACTTCATAGGACCAAAAATAAAAACTTATGTGGCTTATGTGGCTTGCGGTTGACCAGATTCTCAATCCTATGTCCCTAAAATATCGACCCTTTTGTACATCTTGAACTACAAAATCAAAACACTTATAATGTATCTAGTTGCATAATCTGGTACTAGCGAAAGTCTTTTTACCCAATCAAACCACTGTTTTTTTTACCATTAGACCATGCATGTAGCCACAAATAAATTATTTGCTTTAACATGCGCTTTTTAGTTTTTTAAGTGGGATCAATTAAATAAATATATTTTAGATTTATTCCATCCTCTTTAGTAATTTTTAACTGTATTAACCAATGAAAGATTGACACCTAGTCAAAGATTACATCAGCAATAAATAGAAAAGATATATAACGACAAAGAAAAGGGACATGGAGAAAGCAAAAGGCGGTTCCGAAGTCGACGATTTCCCTCCATCACAAACAAACATCGAGGTTAGTCGATCTAATTTTTAATTAATTACTACTAGTTGTTCTTAGCTAATTGATCATTGATTTGGTAGAGATAAAAAAATCGTACATGTCATATAACATAAATACAATTTTTTTTAAAGGGTTTCCAATAAAATATATTACGTCAAAAAACGTTGAAGTACAAAAGGTTTACATCTCAGCAGATTTTTTTATTTACATGATTGATTGTTTTTATGAAAAGTATAGGGTGCGAAGTAAATAATGCCATGCATGCATGTTTTGGTTTTTATAGTACGTAGCAACTAGCAATGAAGATCTCTCGTCTTGTATGCTTCTTATTCTTGGTGATTCTGCTTGCCAAAGTAAGTGGCCTTCCACAATGGGAATTATTAGAAGCCCTGGCTAACCGGAATGTGACTAACCTTGATCCCAACATGGAAGCTATAACTGGAATTGAGGATGACCTTTACCAGATGTGGCTCTTTAACGGTAGGTCTTCAAGTTCAGATATTATCGATTTTTTAACCCAATATGTGGAAAAGAGGGAGTATATAAAAACAAGATTGATATAGTTGGGTCCATTCTTTTTGGAGCTGAAAAAGGTCGCTCAATCCTCCATTCGGCTACTAGCCTTTCGCTTGATGACATATTGATGCAGTGCTCTCTATCGTCCTTGCATTTATTTTCCCAGCATTGTGGTTTCCAATATCAAACTTACATTAAGTACCGTCGACTCTTTGTAAATATGTGCAATAATGTGGGTGAAGACAAGGCATCAATCAAGGAAGAAATCATTGTCGCCTGTGGCAACAACAAATCATTTGGCGGTAACCACACAACCTTCTTTTTTACTTAGGGTGTGTTTGTTTCATTTAGATGTTTTAGGTCTGAATCTGACTACCACATCTTACTAGTAAGAGATGGCTAGAATGTCTAAATCTAAACGAAATAATGTTGTTTCTTTTTGTATAATTGTCCGAATAATTTTAAGTGTTCGTTTCTGCAATTTATTTTAATAACTTATGTAAATATGAAACAAGACTTTTTATCATAACTATAACATAGTTAATAAATCATCAAATATATTATATTAACACAAGTCTTCAATCTCTCTTTTCAGTAGTATTGCTGAAAGTTATTTATAGACAATTAACTGTTGGGTAATTTTTAATAGGGTCTGTGAGAACATCCCGATTGTACTATTTGGAAACAAGGTTGACGTGAAGAACCGTCAAGTGAAAGCAAAGCAGGTTACCTTCCACCGAAAGAAGAACTTGCAGTACTATGAGATATCAGCTAAGAGTAACTACAACTTTGAGAAGCCCTTTCTCTACCTCGCCAGAAAACTTGCTGGGTATATACTGTTTTTAATGCTTATGTATAGGCTTTAAATGTAATTATATGCTAATCATTATAAACATATTAATCAACTTAGGTTTTGACTTTTGTTTCTGTGTTGATTAGGGATGCTAACTTGCACTTTGTTGAGTCTCCTGCTGTAACACCCCGCCTTACGCAGACCACAATATTGTCCGCTTTGCCCGCAGGCTCACGGCTTTGTTTTTGTGGCCTCATTTGAAGACTTCCCGGCAGGTCACCCATACCAGTGCTACCCTCACATGAGCACGCTTAACTGCCAGTTCCTAAGAACCCCACACGCGGTAGACCACAAAACGCGTTGTGTCTGATAAGGCGAATGTTATCCTTATATCCCAGCATCACTCCAGGCCACAGCCGATGTGGGATTTGCCTAGGGTGTTACAATCACCCCCCTTAGGGACTCATCGTCCTCGATGAGGTTTGCCCCACCATCCCGAACGGCTCAGGAGTGGCTCTGATACTACTTGTAACACCCCACCTTACGCAGACCACAATATTGTCCGCTTTGCCCGCAGGCTCACGGCTTTGTTTTTGTGGCCTCATTTGAAGACTTCCCGGCAGGTCACCCATACCAGTGCTACCCTCACATGAGCACGCTTAACTGCCAGTTCCTAAGAACCCCACACGCAGTAGACCACAAAACGCGTTGTGTCTAATAAGGCGAATGTTATCCTTATATCCCAGCATCACTCCAGGCCACAGCCGATGTGGGATTCGCCTAGGGTGTTACACATGCTCTTGCTCCACCAGAGGTTCAAATTGATCTTGTTGCTCAACAACAGTAAATTTTTTGTTACTATTATTTATAGTAGTGTTGTTTTGTAATTAAAAATGATAGTGTTTTGTTTGTCGTCTAGTGGCTATTCACTTGCAGGCTTTTGTATTTACCTGTTTACTTATGATGCTTCATGTGTTTTGTAGGAATGAGGCTGAACTTGCACAAGCTGCAAACCAACCCCTTCCCGATGACGATGATGATGCTTTTGACTAAGTGAGAAGTTGTCGGTTTTTACATTGTTACTCATCTTCAAGATTTGTTCACAAGGATTATATTTGTCTTTGTCTTTAGAGGAATGAGAATGTTGCAAATTCGTGAAATTATCCTTATTAATGTTTTCAGAACAAAGATTTCGAAACCTTTGTTTTGTATATTTTTATTCAAGTGTTGCGATGAGAGGCTGCATGTTTGCTTGATGGCTTAGTTTTTGGTGGTCTTGTCCAAAAAGTTTAACTAAATTACATTTGCAGGTTCATTTTAGAAATCTGAACTGTGCAATTTAGAAGCGCAGATTGGTGTGTGGGAAGCACTTCAAATATAATACTAGAGGCTTAGCATACATGTGGAAAACCTTAACCGCTTTTCTCACTGTAATTTTAAGATAATGGCCTGATTGTTTAGGAGAACAATCAAAAACATTTTGAAGTATCAAAGCAGCAGCTCCTACACTTATTGCTTTTCCAAACCTCCCCTCTATAAGCACTTTGTGATGAATAGTACCTGAATTTGAATATATAAGCACTTTGTGATGAATAGTACCTAAAATTGAACCAGATCACCTAGCGTATTCGGAGTACAAAACTTGATTTTGGAACAACCTTGTCAAGTTTCCATTTGTTGCAAAATTTCTTGATATCGCAAAAACACCCATTCACGATTCCCCCCATCAACAATCACAAACTCAACCGTGCTAACTTATCGCCCACGCGTAAAATCCTCATCCTCACTCACACCCATAACAATTTTCTAATATACTCTTGTGTCAACATTACACACTCCTCATACCTTCCCGAGTATCCGCTATTTTACGAAGCTTCGCCGCTTGAACAATACCCGCAGGACTTGCTAATCGGCTTTTCAACGTAATTATCAACATTAGGTTTTTGAGATGAAAATATGGTTTGGGTGGTGGTGCAGGGATGGAGGAAGGCGGTCGGTCGGAAATCGTGGTCGTCAATATCAAGGGATTGTTCCCATAGATGATTTGGGTGTGACTTCATTTTCTTGTTTACTTGGTGGATGTAACAATCAATTTGAATTTCTTGTTAGTTTGGTGGTGGTGAATGGCCTCGGTGGAAGATGGTGGCGGGAAAAAAAGTTATGTCCCATCGTTCTTTATAAAAGAAAATAAAAATAAAAATTGTAAGTTGTAACAAAGATCACCCCTGTGGGTTTAGGTTGCTTAAAAGGATACATTTACCTCTCACGTGACCAAAGTTAACGACGAAAACAAACTCCCATTTGGCAAAGGACCAATCAATACGAAATAGACAACTAACAAGGACGATCAACGTAATTAATGAGAGTTAGGGACGGAACTAGTATTATATGATATCTCCTTTATTATTATTATTATTATTATTATTATTATTATTATTATTATTATTATTATTATTATTAGTAGTAGTAGTAGTTTGCTTGGTTTGTATAATATGTGAACATATTTTAGTTTACTATGTTCTTTTTGACAATTAATTTACGAATATCAAAAATTTTGTTTAGCTCGTGTCCGTTCGGGCTCGAGCCCATTTGACCCGTGCTCGTTCGGGCTCGAGCCTGTTTGACCCGTGCTCGTTTGGGCTCGAGCCCATTGCCCGTTTGGGCTTGAATATTTGTATAATATGCTTTATTATTTATATTAGTGACATTTAATGCAGGAATTGTGTTTAAGTTGGTTGTACAATATGCTTGATAATTTGTATTTTTTATGTAAGGGGTGTTTTAATAAGTGCATTAATTGTATTTATTGACCAGTTAATTAATCGTATTTAATGTACATAATGATTTATTTATTGTATTTAACGTTAGTATTAATTGTATGCTGGAATTAAATATGAGGGAAATTTATATAAGTAGCAATTGTGTTTGAATCACTTGTACTTTAAGCTTATTAACTTGTAAGGCTTAATTTTAAGTATTCTAATATTAGAAGGTCTTCCTCCACTATAATATGATATATATATATATATATATATATATATATATATATATATATATATATATATATATATATATATATATATATATATATACTAGCTTAAAGACCCGTTGACACCGGGTTATTTTTTAAAGAAATAGAGAAAATGGGATAATAAGAAAAGCAATAACGTAAATTTGTTTCATTAATAATATCAAATAAACAATAACATAATTTTGGAAGGTTGGACGACGATAAATGACGATTTAGAATAATAAATGTCCATTCTGATGTTGTGTCCAAATCTGAGCATTAGATACGGTAATACGTGATTTATTCGATAAACAGGTAGATACGATAAACAACTTAGTTTGTAAATAGTAAGCAAATAAACGTGCATGAATCATATTGTCCACCAGGTAGATGTGTTGAATAGCAAAGGTATGTAGTTAACGTCAAACAATTGAGAAATCCATGTTTAGTCCATGAGAAGGTAAAAATGAAGAAAATAAAAAGTAAGTTGTTGATAAGAGTCTATGTAAATTGTCAGAATGGTATAAAATGTATAAAAGTGTTAAGTGCATTTAGCGGCTGTAATAGATAGAAAATCAAAAATTGTCGTGTCATGTGGTCTATTAAATTTAAACACTTGACTTGAAAACAAATATGCATTTTTAAGCAACTATAAGTTTACAATCTAAATACTTTGGTTCCAAATACATTCATATTTGTTTATTTTAAAAATCGAATCGTTTTAAGTTCGATAATAATAATAATAATAATAATAATAATAATAATAATAATAATAATAATAATAATAATAATAATAATAATTAGAAAATACATTGTAAACAATCATATGGTCTACCAACATATGCTTGTTGCTTAAATGTAAATCTTATATGTGAGTGAAACAATGGATGGAGTAATTTAAGTGTTTATCATAAAAAAAGAATGACATGTTGTAGGATATGAAAGACCCGTGGATTCACGGGGTTTTTAAAAAATATATGAAAATGAGATAATAAGAAAACAACGAACGCAAACATTTCATTAGTATATGAAAGAAACAATGAGATAATACGTGAATTATTCGATAATCAATTGAGTTTGTAACAATTAAAATAATAAACGTTAATGTTGTGACAGTTAATAGTACTTGATGGGTTGATATTCAACACTAACCTGACCACCTTGCTCAATAAAGAAACTTGTGCTCTCATGAATTATACCAGCATCAACGCAGCCTTTGAATGAACCCCACTCAACCCAAACCCTTTGAATGATTTTCAGAACTGACCCATTTCGACCCGTCCACCAACCCACACACATTTACCCTCTTTAATATACTTACCTTGCATATTACTCATTTCTCTAACGATTCATTCGTCATTAGACATACATGTTCTGTTGTAATATGCTTACAGTTCCTTTTCTTTTTAGGCTTTACCACCAAACATACGCTGAATTACAAACAGAAAAATGACATCTCTATTAAACTTAAAATAAAAAGGTTGATTATTTAGCAAAAATTTAATAGTGTAATAAAATTAATTTTTATTTGTAAAACTAATCAAATCGTGCCTATCTGCAACCTGAATGTATGAAGACCCACCCATTTAGCCACCTCGGCATTTGAAATACACCTCTTTGGCATCTAACATCCAATCGCCTATCCGCTTATAAACCGAGTAATCCATTCAATGACTCGATCTTAACATAAATTGGTAAGAAATATAATCAAAATCTGTTATGCGAGTATGTACTAATAGCATAGCTTTTAAAATTAATACGTTGACACCGGGTAATTCTTTAAAGAAATAGAGAAATGAGATGATAATAAAAGTAATAACGTAAATTTGTTCCATTTAAAATAGGAAACAAAGAATGAGACAACGCGTCATTATAAGATAAGAAATTGCTTATGTTACAATTACACTAACAAACGTCTAAGCTTAGGGTCTCCAAAATTTATTGTGTTGAGTAGGCAAAAGATGTGTGTGGGCGCCCATCGATTTACAAACATAGCATTGGCGAATCTAAAATAGATTGAATCGAACATAAAATGATGTGCGTGAGCGCCTCTCGATTCAAAACCCAATCCTTGCGATGATGATAGACCTTCAAGTATGTAGACTTTTTCCTATGTATATGATACATTTTTAATCTTTTATTTGTTTAATTGGTATGTAGTTGTGAGATGACCATATGACACAAATTTTAAGTTATGTGATGCATTTAATTAGTATCTTATGGAGCATATGAATAGTATAATCAAGCTCATGTTTGCCAAATTTGGTAAATGTGAATGAAATAGTGACGAAACAACTAATAAAATATTAATGAACCAAGAAATGTAAACTTGTTAATATATTATAATAATGAGAATATGAGAAAGAAAAAGTGGCATGTGTATTTTGCATATCTTTTGAAGTTTGATCATGCTTTTCAAAGATGCTAATTCATGCTTTCCTACTTGTTGGAAAATCTTGCATTCGATAACTGAACTAAAGTAGTTGGCTATAAAACTCGAAGATTTAAAGAAATAAGGAAATGAGATGATAAGAAAACTGATAACGTAAACATCTTCCATTTAATATATGAAAGAAATAATGAGACAATGCGTCAATTAAACAATAAGCAATTGAGTTTGTTACAATTATACTAACAATCGTCCAAGCATTGACGAATCTAAAATTGATTGTCTCAAAAATCAAATAACATAAAAATAAATTTATAGTGGATTCTCTAACATAATATCAAATAAATTTAACCCCACACTTCTCTAGCGGCTTTTTTGTTGTGACGAATATTTTAATTTAGACATAGAACTCATTTTTTAAAGGTTTATGATGCGCCAATTTGGATTTGATTCTGTCCACTTCAAACTTCTTATATATTTTTTAGAAGTCCATAAACTTTAGAACTATGTGACATAACATAAGCTACAATACGTATACAACAACTTTCTTAAGTAGATTTTGCAAGGAATCATTCATGAACACTACTCAAGTACTCAACTTAATTTGCAAAAAGTTATAGTAGTACATATCATCTCAACTGGAGTAAAGTTTTATGGTGCATGTCCTTCTAAAAGTTCTCTACTGCACATGTTTACTGCTTCTGAAGTTCTGTATTGCAAATTTTTGGTAACTTTGCCCCATCGTCTGTTAGTATGTGCATGATCAAACCGTAATCTTTGCGCGTTGTATCTTTCTACCTTCATGGTGTATGTCGTGCTGAAAAGTTTTAGTCAAGCATATTACTTCTACTTTATTTAAAGTCCAAACATTTATCAAACCAAATAGGGCAGATTGGGAAAAATAACTCACGTGGTCTAGTCAAATTTTACTCTTCGGGCCAACTAATTAGTTTTCACACTCCAAAAAAGGATTTAGCATACATAACCTTTTAAATAAGATAAAATTATAAGAATGTCATAACCTAAATTAAGAAATAGCAAACAGTCAATTGCATTTTTTTCAAGTAGTGGAGTCAAAAGGGCCAAATCAATATGAACTTGAAAATGCCTTATAAGGTCAGGTGTAACCGGGTCTTGAGATGTTATCGGGTTGTGAGAACCTGACCCGATGAACCTGAATGTTTGAAATTAGGTTCTTATTTTTTTCTTATCGAGCTATCATATCGGGTCAACCCAATTATGCTTGCTTGCATTATGTCAATCGCTTCTTATAAAACAAAGTGGCCACAACTATCTTGAGAAAAGATTAAACATACTAATTACCCTTTCTATGTCATAAGCACTTCTGTAAGTGAACTCACTTGAATCAAGAGGATGGTGTGACTACTGTAGATGGCATCAGGAACTGCGAATTCAACTGCACATCCCAGTCCAATTGCCTTTTAAGAGCCAAAGAGACCTGAATTTGCGAGAAGTTCTGGGAGCCTGCCCAACAGCACTTGCAGACATATTCCTTCTCATTTCTTGGGCTTTCATTTTTGGATTTGTCAGTATTTCATCCCATATATATGTTGACTTCTTGTTTTCCAGATTCATCAGTTGGAAAAAAAATACTCAAGTCCATAACGAAAATAAATTTGGTCCAATAACTGTACCCTATCTAATCTTCAATAGAAAAGTTCAAAAAACTATTGATGAAAAGACTATAATGTATCAAGAAGTGAGTGCAGGCACTACAACAAATATGTAGTTACTTGCAGACACATCAGGATAATGAACTTATGTCTTCTACAAAAGGAGTTGCCTAAAAATAGTTTAGTACTTATAAGTTTGTGAAAATAGCATAAACTACACACTTATATCATTCCTCACAGTTGTTAATAAAGTTACACACCATTAAATTTATGAGGTGTGTAGGATAATTAGTACCACACAAATCTAAACGACATGCTGCTCTAATTAACTGGGAGGAAAAAAAACGACTATAAGGATATATTACATACTGTAGTTGAACTCAGAGGCCACTTTGATTAGTCTATTTTCATATCAGCACCATAAAGTTACCCGTTCCAACCCAGTCCTTTTACGGCTGTCGCTTCCTGAGAACAGAAGCCTATATAGTGTCACAAAATGTTGAAAATATAGAGAGTGAGACAAGCTACACATACAGTCAAAGTTTTGCCCTGCCACAATGCTTCCACGTCTATAAAAATGCAAATCATGTTTACCATAAGCTATAAACTTTTGAAGATACTGATATGGTCATATTGCATTTTTTTTAAATAAAACCTTAAGCAATTCGGTGTCTACTGTAGATTGCAGTGAACTCTTTATTTGGGTCGTACTGCAATAATGCGAATTCTATACGTCCACCGAGCATTTTTTACGATGTACCAACAGGGAAAATTATATTAAATTCTAGCAAGCATCTTACTGGTTAAATAACAACCCCCTTATTAGATTCCACTGAGTGTCTCTTTACATTAATCCTAAACACTCATTAGTTAAGCTATTGAAAGCAGTTCCAAACACCCCTTAAATCAGCTATAAGACGGTTCCAAACACCCATTAACTCGGCTATTAGAAACAGTCCCAAACACCCTGTCTACATATAAAAGTATTTGAGATATGCTCAAATTGAAATATGTCCAAACTGATGTATGTCCCAATTTGTCTACATATAGAAGTATTTGAGATATGCTCCCAATTGAAATATGTACCTTAATGAGTTCAAAAAAAAAAAAAAAAAAAAAAAAAAGCATATAATGTAATTCAGATTTGATGCAATAGGAGTGTTTGGCACTAACCTTTGTACCTTTTTTTAGCCTTCCCTTTAGCCCACTCCATTTTACCTTGAATCCCTACTTTAGTAATTTCAGATTAGCCTCCCTCTTGCTGCAACCAATTCAACTCAAATTAGATAAGGCTGGTAGTTAATGTTTTATCTAAAAATAAGCTTATAAATTCACAAATCAAATAGCTTGAAATGACAATAAGTAATTCAATAAAGTAGACTATCGTCGGACTTGTGGATATGAGACCTGCTGATAAAAACAACTTCCCATAAAAATTACTTATGCTCAATTCTTAAAGTCTGAAAAGGAAAAAGGGGACTGAGATATACATATATTGATTAAGGATGCATACAAAAATACATAAAGTGGAACATTATAGTATAGTAATTGTGTGAATACATGATCTATATTTTGTTCCCATTTCTCATGGCAAAATCCAGTAGATTTCTTTCATGCTTTACAAAGGAAAAGCTTATGGGTTTTGCATTGGATCTCTAAAAGTCACAAAGCAAGCTTTTTCTCTATATATTTAGTTCATAATGCTCAAGGTACATTCTTTTCTCAGAATATAGTAACATACCTCCAATGACTGCTCTCAAAAGTCCGAAAGAACATCGACCCAAGAAGCCCAAATGTTTAAGGTTGTGGTATAAGCATCCATGATTGACATCCAAGTTTTAGTCTTCCACCGACCTTAAAATAACAACCACTGTCAAAAACTTGGTGCATAAAAACATCTACACAAAAGGGGTAAAATGGGTCGGTTTATGGGCAATAACAAATACCACTAAAAACTTGATGACCAAACCACTGTTTATTGGTATATAAAAATTAGAATATGTAAAGTGTGAGAAAAGATATGTTGATATGAATATCTGACATAAGTAAATTAAATTTCCTTCTATACAGAGGGACAATTTCAGCCCCATGTACTTATGAAGTTATAAATGTCTCGACCCGGGTCGTGTTTTTACTCTACAGGTCAAATCAAAAGAATTAGCTAAACGGGCTGAAGGTCGATCAAAGTAAACACATCCTCCCAAACTGTTTAACAACGTGCTTGTAAAGTAATGGTACCAAGGTAGTCAGTCCATCAACCAAGAGGTTGCGCAATCAGGTCTCAACAAAATGTGTACCAAGTCTACAACTTTTCCATTAAAAAAAAATAATAATAAATATCGCATTAACTATTTTCTGAAAATTCAAAAAAGGACAATAATTGCTTGGTGGTCAACTTGAGCAGGTGTTTTCCTACGTACTAAAATGACGCATTTTGACCCATTACCCAGTGCAATTGTTAACGTGTGCTACTGTGTCAAACTTATTCAATTCTGGGAATGCATATTAAACTGAAAATTTAGCTCCCTTAAATTTGATCAAGAAGACATCCTAAAGTGCAATGGTCACTACTAAATAAGATTGTCAAATAATATTACTTGTGGCCATGTATTCAGGAGCTGCATAGCCATGGGTACCCATAACGCGTGTAGATACATGGCTTTGACCATCAGCTGGCCCATCCTTTGCCAACCCAAAATCAGATAGTTTGGCATTGTAGCTTTGAAAGCAAGTAATGGTTAAATTTGGTATATAAAAATTAGAATATGTAAAGTGTGAGAAAAGATATGTTGATATGAATATCTGACATAAGTAAATTAAATTTCCTTCTATACAGAGGGACAATTTCAGCCCCATGTACTTATGAAGTTATAAATGTCTCGACCCGGGTCGTTTTTTTACTCTACAGGTCAAATCAAAAGAATTAGCTAAACGGGCTGAAGGTCGATCAAAGTAAACACAACCTCCCATACTGTTTTACAACGTACTTGTAAAGTAATGGTACCAAGGTAGTTAGTCCATCAACCAAGAGGTTGCGCGATCAGGTCTCAACAAAATGTGTACCAAGTCTACGTCTTTGCCATTAAAAAAAATAATAATAAATATCGCATTAACTATTTTCTGAAAATTCAAAAAAGGACAATAATTGCTTGGTGGTCAACTTGAGCAGGTATTTTCCTACATACTAAAATGACGCGTTTTGACCCATTGCCCAGTGCAATTGTTAACGTGTGCTACTGTGTCAAACTTATTCAATTATGGGAATGCATATTAAACTAAAAATTTAGCTCCCTTAAATTTGATCAAGAAGACATCCTAAAGTGCAATGGTCACTAATAAATAAGATTGTCAAATAATATTACCTGTGGCCATGTATTCAGGAGCTGCATAGCCATGGGTACCCATAACGCGTGTAGATACATGGCTTTGACCATCAGCTGGCCCATCCTTTGCCAACCCAAAATCAGATAGTTTGGCATTGTAGCTCTGAAAGCAAGTAATGGTTGAATTTGTAAGACACCTGGAATAGGAAACAATCAAAGTAACAAATTTGTAAGACACCTGAAATAGACCCGGTCATTCGAAATTAAAACTTATACTTAAGTATGCAAGTACTGAATCAGCTTGTTGAGTCTGTTATGCACAATGATATAGAAATCTTAGTTTATTTGTTTTCTAATGCCTAAATTATTAGGTCTATTCTTTGGAGGATTGAATACGTCTGAAAGCTTAATTCTTATTGGTTATCACTTATCATAGTAATCACATCACATATAGAGCTACTTATTCAAAAGCAGGCAATAACAGCTCATTATCTCTTAATTCATTCATACTCTAACCTAACGGGTGTGAGAGTATTTAAGCTATTGGATTGTCTTTATTTGATACCATAATCCAAAAAGAAGTGTTGTTCAATATCGATAGAGTCAACAAATAAAAATTAAAATATTTTCTCAAATAATTTCCAAATATCTATAAATATACAATTTGTGACAATCAGCAGAAACATGCTGCATCAAGGAGCATGGTATCACATTATGCAAAGATTATATTACAAATACCTGTCAAACTCGTTAAAAATTTGCGACAAAGGCTCTTGATGTCCAACAATCTTCATATTATCTCTACCCATAGACCCAAATTTCCTTTGTGGTCTCCTCCTACAGTCAAATCCTGTTTAAGCTGTAATTACCAGAAAGACAGAACCTATTAGTATGTTTAAGCTGTAATCAAACCTCCAATTATGAACAAAAACTTATGTGCACATGTTTATCAAGTATGATATTGGAAGGTTGTTCAATCTCCCTAAAAGCAGTAACTCTAACAACTAATTCCAAACAGTTCTTCTCACTGCCAAAATCAAGAATACTAAACCACAATCTGCATAGACAGAAATAATTGTAGTTTGCAAATAACAATTCCAATTCCACAAAAATTATAAATTATAATTAAAAAGCCTAAATAAGAAATACTTACCAATTTTGTTGAACCAAAACAATACCATTTGAAGCAAATATGATGTTTCATTCTGTTTGAAATTCTGATCTCCCTACGAATCTTTGGTTGAATTGATCTGAAACAAACAACACCAATTGAAACACATAAATCTTCCAAAATAAAAAACTGAAATGGAAAATCTATAACTAATGATTTGGGCAGCTTTGTCCTCTAACAATAGCTACCTATAACTAATGATTTGGGCAGCTTTGTCCTCTAACAATAGCTACCCATAACAAATGATTTGTACAAAAAAAAAGTATCATAAGAAAAAATAACAAAATTAAGGAGAAGATTGAGAACCTATTAGAAAGGGAAAAAAACCTCATTGAGTTGGATTCGGCTGACTTAGGGTTCCTTGAATCAAACATATATAGACCAATTGGTAGGTTATTTTTGGATGTTTTTTTAATGTATTGAATTTGGTTGGTGAATTGAAACTGAAAATTAAGCGTATGGAAGAAGCCATGGGGATTTTGAATTGTTGAGATGAAACTGACTATTGATTTGAAATTTTTTGAATGATTCTTCTTGTGATATGAAACTGAAGATTGAAGAGGAGGAGCGTTTTCATTTAATGGGATTGAAAACTTTACTAAAATAACCCAAAAGCCTTAAACATACCCGCTCCTCATTAAACACGTTACAAAAATAACACAAAAAAGGTCCTTAAATGAGACTTATTTGACTTTTAGAGGTGTAATTAATTTTATTTTTTAATGCTCATGCTTTAGGGAGCTTGTACATTTGGTCTAATTATGGAATTTTATAGGTGTAATTAATTTTATTTTTTAAGGCTCCTGCTTTAGGGCGCTTGTACAAAACCTTATTTTATTAGTTAAAATATATATATATATATATATATATATATATATATATATATATATATATATATATATATATATATATATATATATATACATACATACATACATACATATACTAGTTTAACACCAGTGTAATACACAGGTTGTCAAAGGAGTTGTTTGATAAAATATAATGATTTAGCATTGAATAGTTTAAAGAACTGAATAATTCAACAACTCTGACTCAACCTGGTTTAGAGTGTTTGATAAATTAATGAACACTCTGAATCATAAAAGTCACCATTTTAGCCATTATTGCTTTATAAGCTTTTGATAAATATTTGGATAGTTATTGAAAGATTACAATAAAAGTTTTGCAATGTTTTTGCTAAACAACACAATAATCAAAACGTTTAATTTAACTACACATCCTCGAACAAATTTTAGAATTCATAATATGCTCACCTACAATCATCAAAAGAAAAGAAATAAACTTAGACAAAATCGAACCCAGTTGAGAACCGTTATCAAACATGCAAAAAGATTGCAACAAATTATCATTAAATTCAGTTGTTAAGTCTTGTAAATTGTAAGCATTGTTAAGAAACAAATTAGAAATTAAACTTTTTAAAAAAGGCAATATTTTACTGATTTATAATCATGTATAGTAGAAACTCTTCTAACCAAATCACCTTAGACGTGGCAATTGAAAAAGATGGCATTGGCGTTGTATCTTTGCATCAGCTAATTGCACGTATAAACGAATATCCGTATATAACAACGAGATTTTATAGAAGCAGATAGTTTTAGTGATAAAAAAAAGTTTATGGATTATAAACGAAAATAATAAAGTTTGAGGATTTGGGGAACATAATATTTTGAAACCCGGTTCGACCCGAGTGGTTTAACCGGTTGAACCGTTCCAGTCGAAAAATAGGTCAATTTAAACCGGGTCAACTTGACGGGTTGGATCGAAAAAAAACTGGTCAAATTAAATCGGATCAGTCCGTCGGGTTTGAAGCGTCCTGGGTCAACCCGGTTTTCGATGTGTATTGATAGTTTTCTTTTGAAACATATGTTTTCGACATTTTATTTTTAAGTTTTTCAACATTTCATTTTTTAACTTTTCACTTTTCATTTTGACATTTTTGTTTTAAAGATAGTATAGAATATAGATAGATATAAAAGGGCTAATACCCTCATTAAGTAACCCATGAATATGACGAATTATTTAAGGTCATGAAGGTAGGAGCAAAAGAAAAGGTTGATCGATCTTTAACATTAATAGTAACTGATACACCAAAACATACATCCACAACAATCACACCACACCAAAATCTAAACACTCCTATGACATCCCAAATTATAAAGTTCAATCCAAACACCCTTTTCACAACAGTCACATAATCAAAAACTTCATAGGACCAAAAATTAAAACTTATGTGGCTTATGTGGCTTGCGGTTGACCAGATTCTCAATCCTATGTCCCTAAAATATCGACCCTTTTGTACATCTTGAACTACCAAATCAAAACACTTATAATGAATCTAGTTGCATAATCTGGTACTAGTGAAAGTCTAATCAAACCACTGTTTTTTTACCATTAGACCATGCATGTAGCCACAAATAAATTCTTTGCTTTAACATGCGCTTTTTAGGTTTTTAAGCGGGATCAATTAAATAAATGTATTTTAGATTTATTCCATCCTCTTTAGTAATTTTTAACTGTATTAACCAATGAAAGATTGACACCTAGTCAAAGATTACATCAGCGATAAATAGAAAAGATATATAACGACAAAGAAAAGGGACATGGAGAAAGCAAAAGGCGGTTCCGAAGTTGACGATTTCCCTCCAACACAAACAAACATCGAGGTTAGTCGATCTAATTTTTAGTTAATTACTACTAGTTGTTCTTAGCTAATTGATCATTGATTTGGTAGAGATAAAAAAATCGTACATGTCATATAACATAAATACAATTTTTTTAAAGGGTTTCTGATAAAATATATTACATCAAAAAACGTTGAAGTACAAAAGATTTACATCTCAGCAGATTTTTTTATTTACATGATTGATTGTTTTTATGAAAAGTATAGGGTGCGAAGTAAATAATGCCATGCATGCATGTTTTGGTTTTTATAGTACGTAGCAACTGGCAATGAAGAGCTCTCGTCTTGTATGCTTCTTCTTCTTGGTGATTCTGCTTGCCAAAGTAAGTGGCCTTCCACAATGGGAATTATTAGAAGCCCTGGCTAACCGGAATGTGACTAACCTTGATCCCAACATGGAAGCTATAACAGGAATTGAGGATGACCTTTACCAGATGTGGCTCTTTAACGGTAGGTCTTCAAGTTCAGATATTATCGATTTTTTAACCCAATATATGGAAAAGAAGGAGTATATAAAAACAAGATTGATATGGTTGGGTCCATTCTTTTTGGAGCTGAAAAAGGTCGCTCAATCCTCCATTCGGCTACTAGCCTTTCGCTTGATGACATGCTGATGCTGTGCTCTCTATCATCCTTGCATTTATTTTCCCAGCATTGTGGTTTCCAATATCAAACTTACATTAAGTACCGTCGACTCTTTGTAAATATGTGCAATAATGTGGGTGAAGACAAGGCATCAATCAAGGAAGCAATCATTGCCACCTGTGGCAACAACAAATCATTTGGTGGTAACCACACTACCTTCTTTTTTACTTAGGGTGTGTTTGTTTCATTTAGATGTTTTAGGTCTGAATCTGACTACCACATCTTACTAGTAAGAGATGGCTAGAACGTCTAAATCTAAACGAAATAATGTTGTTTCTTTTTGTATAATTGTCCGAATAATTTTAAGTGCTCGTTTCTGCAATTTATTTAAATAACTTATGTAAATATGAAACAAGACCTTTTATCATAACTATAACATAGTTAATAAACCATCAAATATGTTATATTAACACGAGTCTTCAATCTCTCTTATCGAGTAAGAGGCAGTAAGACAAGTGTCCTACCTCTTACTGAGTAAGATGTTATATTTCTAGCTGGGTTTGACTCAAAAGAAAAAAACAAACAAGCAAAACATCTGCCCACAGTAAGAGTAAGAGGGAGTAAGAAGGCTAGTAAGACTTTTTTTTATAAACAAACAAACACGCCCTTACTCTACTACCGTAGCATTTTATGTTACCAAATTACTACATGGATGATATTGGATGTCGATATTTACTTCATCTTTTCATGAATTGCATTTGTGGTACTATTATGATTACCTGCCCTTGTTTACAGTCACTTAGATTTCAGTATTGTGTAATACTAATTTTATCATCTAAATCTGCAGCTGTTGTTGATGTGAGGAATCCCACTATAACAGTCGTCTCCGCACCAACTCGTGGCTCTTCCGATTATTGTGAACGTGTCTTTGTGAACGGCGTATCCAGAAATATTCTTGGGAGTTTTGCCAAAATATATCTTTGGTTCATTCCCACACTGATCAGCCGTGACTGGCATGACAAAGCCCAAATTTGTATTCACGGGTATAGTAAAGAGTCATTTAAGTTCTACCCTTTTGCGTTTATTGGTAATAGGTGGCAGCATGGGCAGAAACAAGCTCGATTTTGTTTTAATGCATTATTCATGATTCTACAATCTACTTTATTACTGTTTTTTTCTTTTTGCTAACTTCCTTCACTTGATCCATTCATAACTTGAAGAGTACCCATTATATGGCCTAAACACTGTTTTTCTACATAGTACTAATTTGCTGCCTCGGGATTTATTACGCTTTTGGTTATTCTTTTTCAGAGTTTTATTGACACTCCTGTCGGAATGGTAGCGGTTGTTACTTGTTTGACACTATTGTGTGAAAAGTTTTATCAAGTAAGTTCTATTTTACCCAACTTCCTCTGATGCGATCAGGTTCATATGAAGTATTTTCAGGCTTAGTACCTTTTTTTTCACTACACATGTAATGTAACAGTGCTGAAATTATTGTCATTTTTGCAAATGCCAACATTGTTACGCGGATGATTTACACATTATATTTTTATTGATAAGTAAACTTTGAATGCATCAGGAAATAAAGGAGATATCACAGTGGAACTGGGTGAAAAATGGCTTGCAAGGGGTTTCAAAAGCAAACGGTTCTTTTTGACAGATCGTGGAGTTCTCATTTCATCATTTATCTATTAGCGTTACAGTTACCGTACATCTAGCGGGTTTATTTAAGATATTTATATTTATTGTTGTGTAGAATTCCCTTCTAGTTAAATTTTATCTTTATAAATTATTTATTTTTGTCATGTAAACTTTCTTTTTGTTTACATTCTTATGTTCCGGGTTTTATATTTATAGAAAAGGAAAAAAAATGATCACAAAAAGCAATAACATAATAATACATAAGCGAAAAGACAGAATAAAAGAGATGGTTTGATATTTCAAAAGATAATTTTTCTCACCATATAAGCACTAGTGTGGTCAAAGAAATACAAGAGGCGTTAGTCTGTTCTTGACACGAATTAAAGAACAACTCTTGTGATCGCCCACTGCCTCATCCACAAGTTGCTCATTGCGGCATTTAGCTATTTCATTTGACACACTATTAGTTGCTTCTAACATGTAAGAAAACTCGTTTAATGTTTCAAAATGGAACTCTTTGTGTGAATGTTCTATGAGTCACCAGTTAACTTTACAGTTAGATTCAAAACACGCATGTGCTAAATACATGACCAGGCGATGGCCTGATAGCTATAGTCTCCCTCCCCCCGGCGCCCACACATTTACCTAAATGTTATCCATAATTACGATGTTTACTAACCAAATTATGTTCTTTAGCCTCCAGAGAAAGATGATAAAGTTATCAAATGACTCGTAATTTTTTTTCAAACATGAGATCAAGGATAAAAGTAGTTCAAGTTCTATTTTTATTTATTTTTTATATATTAAAATGTAATGTAAATCCGAATGAAAGTAGGTACTATATGTTGTTATGTCACACATAGTGGGGTTGGTGAAAGGGGTTGGTTTAATTCTGCTTGATTGGTTTTTGATATTATATTATTAGAAACTAAACCAAATCATCGTCTTAGGACACTTTTGCATGTGTTTTTTTTTAATAAAGTGGATTTTGCATGGATGAGGAGTCAGTTTAAGCATGTCTGTATTACTTTTGACAATAAAGTTTGATATAAAATGACAATCATCCAGGCGAATGAGAAACTGGAAATCAGAAACCACTAAATTACCAATGGTCGCATGGATCTTCGTACCCTGTCTCACAAACCATATCATCAACAATAAATATTTACAACATGCATATAGATCTGAAAAGAAATATTTGGTTATAAACAAATTATTATACCTCTTCGTCCATCAGAATCATATCAATACCAGCAACTTTGGACTGATTAGTGACACCGTAGTACTGATTCCATATAGAAACTACTTTCACCTTAATATTAATCTTACCATTCCTGCCGTCAATATTCGAAAGGGAGGTGATCAACATAGTTTTGCATGCGCTAAGAAAACGAAAGCAAAAGAATCAGAAAACCAATGAATAATGAGCACCCACATTGGGCGAGTATATATAGGCTCAGGATTAGGGTTTCGCAACCGTGATCCAAAAGATAACGCATAATTCAAATATGGAAAAGATATCGGACAGGATAACTATCGTTTTTAAAACATTCTAGAAGGTGCCTCTCGTACTACCAGAGACCCCAGGACACCAAAGTTTCAGAAAACACACCTGGTTCCAAAAGGTTTTTTTATTCGCGTTTTCGACATGTCTATGTTTGGTGAGGCAAAAAAAAAAAACACTTTTGGCGCTCCGACATTCTCTAGATTGCAAAACCAATTAACCAATGAGAGGCCTCGATTTCAAAATGGAGCCCTCCCATTGGTTAATCGAATCCCTCGATTTGGCCAAAAGTGAGTTCTCATATTATATAAAAGATTGATCCCCTTGCTCCACAAAACTCCAATAATTGACATTACTGCTCGACGAATTATGCAATCAATCAAGCCTATGTCGGTATGCATTGGTGTTCAACTCCTATTACAGGTAACTATATGTATAGTTTTCTTAATTAATGGTCGTTGTCACTTTCAAATCCTGAGTCACATTGGATTTCACTAATCATTATGTTGCATGCTTAATTGATCTGGACCATGTCTAATATTAGAAACACGTTGTATCACTAATCACCCCACCTCTAAACCACATCAAATTTGATGATACACTTTGGCGATATTACCCATGGCCTTCTAGGTCTTTTTGTCTAAGGTGGTTCCCCGGCACCACTGGTGTGTGCTTATTCACACATCATTTCCTGTCCATTTTAAGACCAAAACAGACACAAACTAACCATAAATGCCAAAGATATTGTGTTTGTGATCGTGCAGGAACGGATATTTCAAAAATTGGCACAAATCAGGCCAAAAAGGATAAAAACGAGCACGAATTTGGAAATCGTATCAAAAGCCAAAGCCGGGGAAGCAAATTATCATTTTTGAGCTTAGAATGTCAAAACATACTTTGAAGAATCATCAAATGCCAAAAATAGTCCTTGGAGCAAAAGTTTGCAAAATTGGCAGAATAGTCCCTCAAGTTTGAAATTTGGTAGAAATGGCCCCTGAGCATTTGATTTTGGAAGAAAAAGTCAACACTGGTCCTTGGAGTTCACAAATTGCCAATTTTAGTCCCTGGGTGAAAGATTTGTAGAAATTACAAGTTTGGTCCCTGAAGTTTTAGTTTTGGCAAAATTAATCCTTGGGATATTCAAATTTGGAAAATATCAAAATGGTCCTTGTACTATTCATCCTTGGCAAGTTTGGTCCTCTGAACAGCTTTAGGAAATTTACAAATTAGGCCCCTAAATTTTCAGAATTTACAACATTGGTCCTTGTGTCATTTCTATTACAAACCAAACCGGACCCCTTATTATTATTACCAAATCCAAATACCAAATCCAATCCAACACCTGATCCACCCAATCCCCAGCCCAAACAAAATATAAGCCCAAAACCACCCCTGGCCCAATTCCATTTTAATACAAACGCAGGGTCAAACGTTTGACCCTACTCCTTCCCTCCCACCTCCTCAGCACTTGACCTGCAAAAACATCACATCCCACCACCCCCTACTAGCAATTCCATCATCACTATCCCACACCCATATCTACCTAACATCACCTCCACAATTAATGCCACCCCCTATTGATATTACAGAGCAATTTGCAAAAATCTTTTTGGAGCCAAAAATACGTGGAGGGCTGGGATTGCATTTCAGACATCCAATGGCTATCAAGAGTGATGGGATTTGATTAGAGAAATGCAAGGAACCCTAATTGGGGCTTAGAAAAGAAAGAAGAAGGATAGAAGTAGATATGTAGCTTAATTAGTTCAAAGTAGTATCGTATTTAGTGTAATCTTCAAATTATTTGTAATCTTTTGCTTTAAAAGCTTGTAGTCATATTTCCTGAGTATTTAAACTCATTTCAATCAATCACACACAAGGTTTCTATTTCAATTCTCATAATTGCATTTTTACTTTGAATTTTCAAATTTAAGTTATAGTGTTAATAGATGTTATTATGAACTTATTAGCTCATATAAGCTCCGTATATAGCTTCTAATAGCTATTAGTAACCTTAAAAACCAGTTTAGCTAAAATTAAAAATACAAAAAAATCATAAAAATAAATGAAAAAAATACAGGTTAAATGATGTAGATGGCTGGAGCAGGGTGAATTCTGGATGGCCTTGGGTTAGAGCTTCTTGGGAAGCAATAGGTTTGGTTCAGTGGTCCTTGGTTCTTGGAATTTGGCAGGAAAGCTATTTGTAAGCCTATTTTCTCTTTTTAGCTTTTTACTATTCAAGTGCTTAATTTGTGCTTATTTTTGTGTTTCTGTGCTTGCTAAGTATAGTTTAATCATATTAAGGCTTACAATCAGTTGTTGGTTAATTAAAAAATCATTTTGCTTAAAATCTCATTTCCACTGATAAACCAGTATAAGTTGGATTCTTGGGGTATAGCCCTTGTGATCTTTGTTTCTATGTCCACTTAGGCTTATTTGATTATAATAAGGAGTTTAGAAGCAGTTACCAAGTCTCAGGCATCCATTTGTTTAAAAAAATCAAAAATCTAGTGGTTTCACAGGTTGTTTGGATTTGCTTGTTAGTCTGTGTACTAGCTTGTTTTTGTTGATATTCTTGGTACATTTAGGTCACAATAGGTTTCATTAGGTCATATCAATCATAAAAACCCACCCTCATTCAGTAAAAAGTCAACATCACTTTTAATCTCACCATAAGTAATCAATGCGGGGATTTAGAGTCTCAAATCCTTCATAACTGTTCATAAGTAGTTGGAATAGCTTAATTTAGTTTCATTTTAACCTAAAACATCATTTTCAGTCATTAGATTAAGCTCAAAGTTCATTTAAGTCAACTTTGTAGTTTAAGTTAAAAAGTCAAAATTGCATAGTTAGGCAGAAACTCACTTTTTCCAAGATTTTTCCTGATTTTTGTGTTTAAAATTAAGCCCAAAGCTTTTTACAAGTTAAAATATACCAGCTTAAATTTTGAAATCCATCATTGGATTATTTTTAAGATTTTTTCTGAGGCTTCTGCAAGTACTTATTTGGACTAGCAGGGCAAACACCCTCCCATGCACCAGGGTATTTGCCCAATCTTCCTTGGCTTATTCTGGCTTAACCAGTGGGCCCCAGACCTCACCATTAGCTTTTTAGATAGCTTATCAGTCCCACTCAACAAACCAATGCTTATTTTGGATTTATGAACCCTTGCTTATTTTGGCCTTTAAAGTCATACTAATTACATCCAGTATAAGCCACCCAACTTCACAAGCTTGCCATAAGCTCATTAGTGAGCTATAAGCTCTGAACCTTGGCTTATTTGAAAACTTATCAGACCATCTTTTAGGATCAAGTTTTAGTTTGGGCTTCCAATCACTCCTGTGGGCCCCACATAGGGCTGCAAGTCCTTTATTTTGGCCTGTTTAGGCCTGTGGTTTATTGAAAAGTGCTTATTTGTGTCTCTGGCTTATTCCCTATGCTTATTATGTTCATTTTAGCTTATTTGTATGCCATTCAGTAGATTGTAGTTTATTTACCCCATTTGTAGCTTAACGGTAGCTTATTGCATAAAAATCCAAAATTTCAAGCTTATTAGACCTTCTGTCTTATTTTTGGGATTGCACAGTGCTTATTTTTAAGCTCTAAATAAGTTGTCTTTGTAAAAGTTTAATATTTTCAGTAATAAAATAGTTTTGTAAAAGAAAAACCAGAAAAAGACAAATATAAAAATAGTGATAGCTTCTATTTAAGCCAATTGGCTTATTGCTCAGCTTTTTCAAAAAGAAATTTTCCATTTTATATTTTTATTAGCTTTCTAATATATTAAAATAGTTTAAGAAAAATTTTCATAACTTTCTGAGTTAAGTTATTATTTATAATAATTAAATTAAGTTTAATTAGTTTTAATTAAAAAAGCCAAATATCAATTTTCCTTCTACTTATTTATAAGCAATAGTAGCTTTTTATATTTTTCCTAGGTTTTATAATTTGTAAAGTATTTTTAGAAAAAATTTCAGAATTTTCACTGTTCATTTAGTATTTTTCATAATTAAATTAGTTAAAATAGATTTTAATTAATAAATAAGTAAATAATTAGTAAATTAGTTTAAAAATAATTTTTATAAACTTTTTATAAGTTTTTAGGATTCCTGTGATGGTTAATTAGATTTGTAAAAATTTTCATATTTTTCTAAGTCATTTTAGTATTTTTCTTAAATTTAAATTAGATATAAATTAGTTTTTATTAATTATTAAATAGTTTAAATTAGTTTTTAATTAATATTAAATAATAAAATAAAAAAAATAAATTTCTTTTTAATTAAATTTTCTTTTAATATTAAGTTTGTGAAAGTTTCATTTTCACACCCTGTAGTTTTAATTTGTTCATATCTCACCTTTTAATCTGTCTGTAATCATATCAGATTTTTAATTTGGTTTACGTTTTTATAAATCTCTAATCTTGTGATTCTTAATACTGTTTCATTATCTTAATATCAAGCAATCAGTAGTGTAATTAAATCCAAATCATAATTTGTTATTATTCCAAATCACTGTATCCCTCAAACGTTTCCCAAAACGCAATTTCAATCTCGTTGGGACCTAACGACCCGGGGATTTCCCTGTACTTCCACGGATTTTATATCTTGCACTTTCTCCCTTACTGTTTGACCTGTTGACCATTCTTGGTTAATCCCGACTGACTGTTTAGGAGGAGTTAAATTAGCGCCGCTGCCGGGGAGGTTGCTGCGTGTTTTCAAAAACGTTTAGGTTTAGTGATTTTTCAAAACCCTCCTTGTATAAATTTCACCACTTTGTAAATTTTTTGTAAAAATGATAATCATATCAGAAAATGTTCATTAACACTTTTCCTAAAGTGTTAACAACACCAAAAAAAATCAAAAACAACAAAACAAATCTTGAAGTTAAATTACTTCGTATTCTTTAAGATTACAACCTACACAGGTGGTAAACGGAAGTTCTGACATTAAATTGCGAACTGAAGAGAGATCCATTCTTCTCTCCCGCCACCCTGCGAGTAATTTTAAAGAAAACGATTTCGGTTAACGAATCGATACCAAAAATATTTGCAAAAGTTTTTTGCACACACACCCAAAAAAGCCAAAAACATTTTGTTTTCTGTTAATAATAATTACATAAAATACACTGTCGAAAACCAAGGCTGAATACCTACCAACTGGGGTATCAACATTAATAAGTTCCCAAACTAAAGATTAAAACTTGCTTTTGTATCCTTGTGATTGGTGTACCTTTTTCAAAGAAGTCAGTCATACTGTGATTACTGGTTTAAGTTCCCTGTTGTTTTGCCTCGGTCTTGTTTTAATTGACATTGTTTTGAGTGCATGCGCACTCATTCACAATCAAGGCGTAATCATCAGAAAAATGTACCCGAGTTACGTGCAGTTATTAAAGAACCCAAAATAGAAATGGACGAGCCCCCACCACCCCCATCTGACCCTCCCAAGGATGAGACAGCTCCCGATTCCCGAACGATGGAGGAGTTTTGTCAGCCCACCATGCACGGGAGAGGTGGACCTATTGCACCACTCACTATTGAGGCCACGGACTTTGGCCTCAAGCATCACATGATTCAGCAAGTCCGAAATTCGTGTCAATTTCACGGATTGCCGGGTGATGATGCTAACAAGCATCTCGATAAATTTTTAACCGTCACCCAGAGCATGAAACAAAATGCGTCACCGAAGACGGCTTTTATTTATATCTCTTCCCCTATTCTCTCACTCATCATGCTACTTCCTGGTTCGATCGTCTTCCAAAGAATTCGATCCACACTTTTGATGAGATGGTTACCAAATTCTTGGCAAAATACTTCCCACCATCCATGGTAACTAAGCTGAGGAATGATATCAGCAACTTCAGACAGCGTCATGACAAGTCCTTATTTGAGGCATGGGAATGCTATAAGCTTGCAATTGATCGATGTCCCAATCACAATATGCTTCTTGTCACCATTATAGATACCTTCTACAATGGTTTGACACTTCGTCACCGTGACACCATCAATGCTGCTGCTGGGGGCACCTTTATGAAAAGGACCCCTGAAGAGTGCTATGATTTGATCGAAAACATGACTGCGCATCACAATTTCTGGGATTCCTCAGCAGAGAGGAATGACTCATTTAAATCAGTCACTCCGGCAAGCAATGATATAGTTGTCCTTGCTAAAAAACTTGAAGATTTGTCCACTGCAGTTTTACGTATCCAACAGACAAATCAAAATCATCACGTCAAAGTTGTCAACCCAAGTTGTGAAACTTGTGGTGGTCCCCACCCGTACACTGAGTGCCCAGCCTCCGGTGGCTTCGCTCATGAAAACGTGTACGCAGCTCAAGGTTCCTATAATGCGGGAGGTAATTCCTACCAACCACAAGGGGACCGTAACCTCTTGAGCTATCGTTCTAATAATTACCTTGGACCACCCGGGTTTAATCAATCTCAGAATTAGAATCAAAACCGGAATCAATATTTTAATCAAAATCAAAACCGAATGAACCAAGGTTTCAAAACCAAGGGAATTTCAATTCCGGTTACAACCAGGCTTTTCAAAACCAAAACCAAGGAAATTTTAACCGTAATCAAGGTCATGGTAATTTTAATCAGGGTAATAATTTCCAACAGGGTAATTTTCAACAAGGAAACAATTTTCATGGTCATAATAATCAAAATCAAGGGAATTTTCAAAACAACCGTGCTCAAAATATTCCTAACCAAAATCAAGCCATTGTTCCAACCGGACCATCATCCGATGAGTTGTTAAAACAGTTTATAAAATCCCAAGAAGAAATGAACAAATTGTTGGCCAGCCAGATCTCAGAACTCAAGAAGTTTTTAAATGATCGACCCTTGGGCTCAGGTACACTACCAAGCAACACGATCGCTAACTCGAGGGGTGATGTTAAGGCGATCATAACCAGAAGTGGAGTTTCTTATAAAGGACCCACGACTCTGTCTACCTCTTCTCCTGTTCAGGTAGAGGAACATGAAACTGAGGCTACAACGGATACGGTACTTCCTACTAATAACGAAGGTACCAATGACATCCCTCCTCTAGTTATCCTGGTCCCGATCCACAAAACAAGGGTCGTATTTGAACCTCCCGAGACTCCAGTTGAAAATCCAAAACCCAACACAAAACCTTCAATTGCTTATCCATCACGTTTACAAGACCAAAAGCTCCGTGAAAAAGCAAATCATCAAATGGAAAATTTTTTCCAAATTTTTCGATCTTCATTTTGATATCTGATGAGGCGAAAAATGATCCGTTTTTAGGGGGTCATTTAAGCCCGAATCCGAATTTATTTGATCAAATATTGCCCTAAATCGTTCCTTTTGTGATTTTAGGTGTTTGGAGAGTGAATTCTGGAAAAGAGGCTATTTTGGACGTTTTTGGAGCATAAAGTGAAGAAAACGACAAAGTACCAAAAATCCAAGCTGGAAATACAAGGTGACGGCGTCAAGGGTTTGCTCTTGACGGCGTCAGACATGAAGAATAATTTACCGTAGCTGGTGACGGCGTCAGATGGAGTTATGACGGCGTCAAAGTGGCCAAGATTAATTTACCAAAGGTGGTGACGGCGTCACATAGGCCGTCACGATTGGATCTAGGGCGTCCGAGGAAGTGTATGGCGGCGAGTTGACGGCGTCAGATTTTACTCTTGACGCCGTCAGGACGATTTTCCTATATATAGTTTTCTAGTTTTTTCATTAAAAGAGGAGAAGTTTTGGTGAAACCCTAAAGACGATTTTGGTGCCTCTTTTACAGGTTTTTCAAGGGTTCCAAACCCTTGAGACCTTGCATTGTAATTGAGATAAGTATACTCTTAATTCAATCAATATGTCTATGTGTTGGTTGTTTATCTTTTGTTCTTATCTTAATTCTACTATGCTAGGCTAGATCTCTCTTGTGTTTGCTTAGATCTAATGAAACCTAGGTGTTGATTATGTGTTGATTACTTGTCTATTCTTGTTTTGAATGAATGATTTTATATGTTAGGCTTAAGAAAACTGGCAGATCTCCAAATGGTAACATGCTTGAACGTCTTAAGAAACATGAACCGAGGCGTACTAGGTCTTTATTGGTTGTATTTAATGCATGAGCCACTGTTTACAATCCCTATAGTTGTGCTGGGTCATGGTGTAGGAGGAGATAAGAGCTCATAGAGTTGGGGAGTTATGTATGCCACTCCACGAATGGTATTAAGGAATACAAAGTGTAACAAGTAATTGACATGTAAAAGATATATAGGGAGTAATGAAGTCTAAGTAAACACAATTTCTCCAATTACTGCTCACAACCTTAGTTTAATATTAGTTTAATTTTATTTTCATTAGTTTAATTAGTTACAAAGTAGTTTTTGGGTTAGTTGATTAGCAACTAATTCCGCCCACTCTTTCAAAACCCGAGATTTTAAGTGCTTTCATAAAAATATAAAAATACAAAAATAATCATCTTTCATCTCTAGAACTTTTAATTAGGTTTTCTAATCCTAGCGACACTATTCCTAAGCTGAACGATCAATCCCCCGGTACTTGTCACTATACTATACTACAACGATCAGGTACACTGCCTGGTGGGGGTTGTAAGCCTCGCGAGATCCCTCGAGAGGTAAAGCAAGGTGCGATTCCCACGCATCAAGTTTTTGGCGCCGCAGCCTGGGGAATAGTTATTGTCTAGGTTAGAATTTCTTTTTATTAGGTCTACTTGCTAGATTCCTTTCTAGTAAGATTTTTTATTTTTATTTTTAGGTCTTCTTTAGTCTATCTTATTTCTTCGTGCTTTTGTTCGTAACTCTTTACCATCCGACATCATGGAAGGTGGTAACATCTTTGAACCCATCATCCCACCACAACAAAACCCACCATTAGAACCCCTTAGGCCCCGAACCTTAGGAGAGTATTCCCGACCTAGCCACCAAGGCTACCGAAACACCATTGAGCTCACCGGAGCCAATGTGACCCCCTTGCGATCCGACACCATCCGGTTGGTGCAAAGCTGATGTGCATTCCATGGACTTCGTTCCGAAGATCCAAACCAACACCTTAAGGACTTCCTCAAAATCGTAGATTCCATAGACCTAGGTGTTGAAACTAGAGAGACTACCCGTTTACGCCTATTCCAATTCTCTCTACGGGATCAAGCTAGTCAATGGCTTGAGCGTTTACCCGCGGGATCCATCACCACATGGGATGATCTCACCACTCGTTTCCTTGCTCAATTTTTCCCACCGGGGAGAACTACTAAACTTAGGAATGACATCTTGATGTTCCAACAACGTCAAAATGAATCTCTTTATGAAGCATGGACTCGTTTCAAGGACTTACTCCAAAAAGTCCCTCATCATGGCATAGATTTGTGGCTCCAAGTCCAAATCTTCTATGACCATATCGATATCCCCAAGAGGCGAACCATTGACCAATCGGCCGGTGGTAAGCTATGTGATCTTAGTGCGGAATAATCATGGGAACTCATAGAAGATCTTGCTCTCTATGACAACGAAAGTTGGAATGATCCCCGTGATTTGAACAAAACGGTCAAGGCAATATCTTTGCCTTCGAATAATTCAAGCACTCCCGACCGTAGGATCATGGAACTTGAAGGTCGAGTCAAGTCTCTCATGAAATCTTACGAAATTCATAAGCCTTCAAGCCAAGTAAGCAGAATCGCTTCTACATGCAAACTTTGCAATGGCCCTCATGAGACCTACAACTGCATGGAACTTCCAAAACGTGCTTATAACGAATTCACATCATCACACTTAGGGCAAGGTCCTCGAACTTCTGCCGAAGCATATGAGGCATGGAAGGATAAACCTAATTTTAGAGGGTACCAAACACGAAGTGTATCATTTAATGATTCCTCACCCCTCACTTGGTCCGAACATTTTCCATCACAAGATACCTCTAGGCAAAGCTGTGAAGATGATTTAAAAAAATTCATTCTTTCTCAAGAACTACAGCTTACGACACTCGAGGCAAAATTCAAACAACAGCAGGCTGACGTGAACAACAAGATTTGTAATCTGTTGACGGCTATCAAAGAGCATATTGATAATAAGCCCATTCACGTTGATGAGGTTAAATCTGCTACCGTCATGAGTCCACCAGCCTCCCCTGTAAAGATAAAAAGTCCTAGCAAGCTATTCAAACATCTATCCCCTGACAAGAAAGGACCTATCAACCCCTCTGGATCAATCCACTTTGTAAACACCATCACCACAATTTCAGCTGCTGCATCCAAACCAACCCAACAACAAACTGACAACCTTAGTCAGACAACGAATGATGAGACACCAAAGGTTGACCACGCTTCGGCAAGGAAACCTGCCAACTCACCCGAGCAGTGCACCGCGCAGAAATCCGACAAACTGGATGATTGGAACGAGACATCGGAGGAACAGGAGAAAGACCCAACCATTTTGAGCAAATCGGTTATAAAAGAATCCGAAAAAGAGGATGCTATAAGTTGGGATAGCAATCAACCCGAGGGGAACGACCCTAAGCTTTTCAAAATCCCCTGTACCATTGAGGGAAAGGTCTTAATTAATAGCCGTATAGATCCTAGCTTCCCGGTCAGCATAATCCCACTTTCTCTATACCGCAAAACCTTCCCAGAGGACGTCGTATGCAAGAAAGTAATAGAGAATGTATCAATTAGGATTGGAGAATTTGATTACGATACTGAGCTCACTGTGGTTGATGACGTGGACCCTCTCGCCAATCAAGCATTGACCAACCTCGTCCTTGGGATACCATTTATCAATGAATCGGGAGCAATCCTCGACGAGAAGGATGGTAGTGTATTATTCACCAATGGTGTTAGAACGGTAGTTTTTCGTGGGGATGGTGAGGAAGTTTATGAGTATCGTCCCTCCCTTGAGGGGAATCCATACGGGTCAAAGGGAGGAGAGTTGAAAAAGATCAAACGACGTAATCCGAATAACCTAAAAATCCCCTGCATGATCGGTCACAAACACTTCGAGAACGTGTACATTAATGTATTCCTGCCAAAGAATTTCATGTCATTGTTTCACTATAACAATATCTGCAGATGGGGGATGATTTACAAGGGAGAGAAAGTGGTTGGTAAGGATCATGAAATCCAAGTGTTCATAGGAAATATGGCATTCACTATGGAGTTCACAATTGTGGACAACATAGAGGACTTTGTTGACCCTAGGTTATCGCAAGTTGTATTTGGAGCGCCCTTTTGTGAAATCACTAAGTTGATGGTGGATGACTTGAACGGAATCATGAATTTCACTGACGGGATTAGGAGGATTTCATACCAAACGCCATACAAAAGAAGAGACCTTAGGGAGATAGATTGCGACGGGCTTGATGTTATGAGCTCCCAACTTGTCTTGTGTGATGACGATGTTAGAAGAGGTTGTAGAAATGTTTCTGATTTATCTTGTGGGTTCTTTAAGGATGTTAGTGAGCTTGGCTCTAAGTATCGGAGGGATGTTTTCGAATTTGAAGATCCAAAGTACTTACACTATGAGAGCGACACTGGTTTAGAAGACGACCTAGAGAATGGAACCAATGATGAAATCACGTAGTAACCCACGACTTTGAGTCTAGCTACAAGACTCATAAATAAAGAAAAGCGCTTCTTGGGAGGCAACCCATGTTTTGTGTGATTTTAATTGTTTGATTGTTATTTGCTTCCGTATGCATGTTTTGTTTTTATTGTTGGTTGATCATGTTTCTCAATTAAAACGTGAAATACTTTATTATGTTGTTTAGACTAGTCTTAACTTCAACCTAAAGGTATTTTTGCAAAAGATAAGTGTAAGGGGAAACCCCAAATATGTTTTTAAGAAACAAACCGATCATGATTATCCACAATATTTAATGAACATGTATATTCGTATTTGTTAGAGTCAAATGCTTGTATTGAGTCATAATGAAGTTTTGCAGGATTTTCCAGGAAGTAGGACAAAGTTTTTCCAGAAATTTTCCGGAAACTTAACATAAAGATTTCTGCAGGTCCATTCTGACGGCGTCAGGGCATTGCTCTTGACGGCGTCAGGAGTCAAAAATCTAGAAATTTTACCAGTTTTGTTTTTCTAACGGAGTCTTATGGTTTTTGTGAATTATTAAGTTTTATAATCTCCAGGAAATCTGAAAACTTCATTCCACAAGTATTATATCTTATTTTGTTTTCTACGATTTAGTAACTTATATAGGATGCCGCCGATTTTACGCGAGGTTGCCTTGTCTACTTTTGTCAGGATTTACAGGTTATTTGTGACAAGAAGATGATTTATATTCTGGAAGGGAAGCTTTGATTGTTCGTTTTCTTGGAAGAAGATTTAACCTGGCCAACCTATAATCCATACCGAGCGAATCAGGGGAGTATTTGATTTCATTCTCTTTACTTTTTCACTTTTACATTCTTTACTTGAACATTGGGGACAATGTTCATCTTAAGTGTAAGGGGAGGGTAAAAAGATGATACCTTACATATGCACTTTCGCTTGAGTTTGTTTTGTTTGATGGTAGATGTGTAATAAAACTATGAGAAATACTTGTTAGTGTAATTTTAGCGCCAAATTTAAAATTTTTTACAACATTTAGGAGTGAAACTTTAGCCATAGCAAGCGTCTCATGGATAGGAGGTTGTATGACTAGCACATAACCGTATATTCAGAAAAATTTTCCACCCAAAAATGTGAGGTTCGCCTTTAGATTTGATAGGAAAAGCATTCATTATTAGTGCTTATGAGTGTACCGGTAGCATTTAGATTCTAGAACTTGCGTTAGTGATGCATCCCGAGACCGCTAGTGAGACTACATTCGTGTGGTAGGATTTACTACATGATAAGAGGCATTAGGATCACCCTTGTGTTAAACCCGTATTATAATTACTTGACCATTTAAGTCATATTACTTGGCTAGTTAAGTCAACTAATTTTTCCCACACCCTTTGCGTTGTACTCATTTTTAGTACACGATACCCCTAGTACACCCCTCCGAGCCTATCTTTTCGTTTCTAACTTTAAGCATCTTACTTAAAGGAAGAATTTGTTACACCCCACTTAAATGTACACCCAAATCGCCTTAGCCTTCCGTGTATGCGCTCATTTTTAGTGCATTATTGTTATTTGTTAAACCCTAAGTTAACTTTCTAATTGTTTACATGGTTGCTAAGTCGAGTCATATCCTTGTACATATTGTTTTGGGACGATTGGGACTCATGGGTAAGTACTTATTTTATGGAGTAATGGGGAAGAACATAATATTATTACCCCCATATGTACGTTAATTTTAAAAGTGCTCCAAGTGTTTTGATTTTCTTAATTCGAGTCATTAGAATAGTTAAATGTAAAGTATGTAAAGATTCAAGTGTAAGGGGAATGCTCAAACCCCTATGATGTATTATTTTGGATGGTAGGGTAAGAGTGTATGAAAAAAAAAAAAAAAAAAAAAAAAAATCGAAAAAAAACAAGAAAAAGAAAAAAATAGAAAAAAAAAAAAAAAAAAAAAAAAAAAAAAAAAAAAAACATACGGACTACCATCCCGTTTTATGTTCATTTTATGTTTTTGTTATTTTTCACTTATTAGCTTAAGTCGAGTATAGTCTTGGCTTAGCAACGCCAACTTGTACATGTAATTAACTAAGATTGTTAACTCGCCACCAGTAAAATTCCCTTTATCCAACAAAACCGTGTAATTCATATCCCTACACCTAACGATATAACCCTTTAAAAAGACCTATTTGATAGTTTATCCTAGGTGCTTACGCCATGTGATGGAGGTTTGATCCTTTCCCAAGCCTATGGTAATCTATTTTGCTATGACAGGTAGTGAGAGATATCTTCCATTTCCATAATGTTATATTACTTTATTACACCCGAGAGATGTGAGTATCTAAACACTATTTGTGAGGTGCTTGTGTATGACCTCCGTGCTTGTCTATTGGTCTTTAGTGGAACGATTATTTGTTGTAATTACTTTTATATTAGTGTTAAATGACCCCTAACTTGTCTTTTGAGTAGAATAAAAGCTCATTTGCTTGAGGACAAGCAAATCTCAAGTGTAAGGGTATATGATGAGGCGAAAAATGATCCGTTTTTAGGGGGTCATTTAAGCCCGAATCCGAATTTATTTGATCAAATATTGCCCTAAATCGTTCCTTTTGTGATTTTAGGTGTTTGGAGAGTGAATTCTGGAAAAGAGGCTATTTTGGACGTTTTTGGAGCATAAAGTGAAGAAAACGACAAAGTACCAAAAATCCAAGCTGGAAATACAAGGTGACGGCGTCAAGGGTTTGCTCTTGACGGCGTCAGACATGAAGAATAATTTACCGTAGCTGGTGACGGCGTCAGATGGAGTTATGACGGCGTCAAAGTGGCCAAGATTAATTTACCGAAGGTGGTGACGGCGTCACATAGGCCGTCACGATTGGATCTAGGGCGTCCGAGGAAGTGTATGGCGGCGAGTTGACGGCGTCAGATTTTACTCTTGACGCCGTCAGGACGATTTTCCTATATATAGTTTTCTAGTTTTTTCATTAAAAGAGGAGAAGTTTTGGTGAAACCCTAAAGACGATTTTGGTGCCTCTTTTACAGGTTTTTCAAGGGTTCCAAACCCTTGAGACCTTGCATTGTAATTGAGATAAGTATACTCTTAATTCAATCAATATGTCTATGTGTTGGTTGTTTATCTTTTGTTCTTATCTTAATTCTACTATGCTAGGCTAGATCTCTCTTGTGTTTGCTTAGATCTAATGAAACCTAGGTGTTGATTATGTGTTGATTACTTGTCTATTCTTGTTTTGAATGAATGATTTTATATGTTAGGCTTAAGAAAACTGGCAGATCTCCAAATGGTAACATGCTTGAACGTCTTAAGAAACATGAACCGAGGCGTACTAGGTCTTTATTGGTTGTATTTAATGCATGAGCCACTGTTTACAATCCCTATAGTTGTGCTGGGTCATGGTGTAGGAGGAGATAAGAGCTCATAGAGTTGGGGAGTTATGTATGCCACTCCACGAATGGTATTAAGGAATACAAAGTGTAACAAGTAATTGACATGTAAAAGATATCTAGGGAGTAATGAAGTCTAAGTAAACACAATTTCTCCAATTACTGCTCACAACCTTAGTTTAATATTAGTTTAATTTTATTTTCATTAGTTTAATTAGTTACAAAGTAGTTTTTGGGTTAGTTGATTAGCAACTAATTCCGCCCACTCTTTCAAAACCCGAGATTTTAAGTGCTTTCATAAAAATATAAAAATACAAAAATAATCATCTTTCATCTCTAGAACTTTTAATTAGGTTTTCTAATCCTAGCGACACTATTCCTAAGCTGAACGATCAATCCCCCGGTACTTGTCACTATACTATACTACAACGATCAGGTACACTGCCTGGTGGGGGTTGTAAGCCTCGCGAGATCCCTCGAGAGGTAAAGCAAGGTGCGATTCCCACGCATCAATATCAGCTTTGCGGATGCTATTCTCCTAATGCCTAAATTTGCATCCACAATCAAAAATCTGTTCAACAACAAGGAAAAACTGTTCAAGATGGCAAAAACTCCCTTCAATGAAAACTGCTCTGCGGTTTTGTTGAAACAGCTTCCCGAAAAGGTGGGAGATCCCGGAAAATTTCTCATTCCATGTATATTCCCGGGAATGGTTGAATGCTATGCCTTGGCAGATCTTGGTGCCAGCATCAACTTAATGCCTCATTCAGTATGAAAGAAACTCTCTCTTCAAGAACTCACTCCCACCTGCATGACTCTTGAGCTTGCAGATCGTTTGATATCTCGTCCCCTCGGTATTACCGAGGACGTATTTTTCAAATTAGGAAAGTTCCATTTTACAGCAGACTTCGTGATTGTTGATTTTGATGCGGATCCAAGGGTTCCTCTCATTCTTGGAAGAGGATTCCTGAGGACGGGTCGTGCTCTGATCAATGTATTCGATGAGGAAATCACATTACGCGTTGGTTCCGAAGCCATAACTTTCAACCTTGATCAAACCTCGAGATAATCTTCAAATTATGATTCTAAATCTGTTAACTGCATCGATGTCATCGATGTTGCAACAGATGAGTACTCTCAATAAATTCTTGGTTTCACTGATGATTCTCTGAGTGGCAACCCCACTCCCTCCTCTTAACCTATCATTGCCAACTCTTCTCCTTCCCTCACTCCGTTTGAGGGAAGTGATTTCGTCTTGGAGGAAATAGAGGCCTTTCTCTGAAGTGACTCAATTCCCGAGGGGATTGATAACCAAGAGATTGACCCGGAAAGGGATATACTTCTCCTTAAGAAGTTGCTCAATCAAGATCCCTCCCTCCCCCTCCCGTTCTTTCACATACACTTCATAAGGAGGAAATAAAAAATGTTGAGAAAACTGATGATTTTCCTGAGGTCGAGCTTAAGGACTTGCCTCCTCATCTTGAATATGTATTTTTGGAGTGTGATGATAAATTACCCGTCATTATTGCTAAAGATTTAAAAGATTAGGAGAAGACTGCTCTCATAAAGGTCTTGAAATCTCACAAGCAAGCAATTGCCTGGAAACTCTCCGATATCAAGGGTATTAACCCAGAATTTTGTACTCACAAAATCTTAATGGAAGATGATTTCAAACCGACAGTTCAACAACAGAGATGGGTTAATCCCAAAATTCACGAGGTTATCAAACAAGAGGTTCTCAAAGTTCTTGATGCCGGATTGATTTACCCTATCTCTGATAGTCCTTGGGTTAGCCAATCCATTGTGTTCCAAAAAAGGGTGGCATAACTGTTGTCACAAATGAAGAAAATGAGTTGATTCCAACTCAACTGGTTATGGGATGGAGTGTATTCATTAACTATCGTAAGTTAAATGATGCCACCCGAAAAGACCACTTTCCTCTACCCTTCATGGACCAGATGCTCGAGAGACTAGCGGGAAACGAGTACTATTGTTTCCTTGATGGTTTCTCGGGTTACTTTCAGATTCCCATTGATCCGCAGGATAAAGAAAAGACCACTTTCACGTGTCCCTACGGAACTTTTGCCTATAGACGTATGCCTTTCGGCTTATGTAATGCTCCAGGCACATTCCAAAGGTGCATGATGGCCATGTTCCACGACATGATCGGGAAAACTATGGAGGTCTTTATGGATGACTTCTCGGTCATTGGGGATTCGTTCCAATCTTGTCTCTCCCATTTAGAACACATGCTTAAACGTTGCAAAGAAACAAATCTATGTCTAAATTGGGAGAAGAGTCACTTTATGGTCAAAGAGGGCATTGTCCTCGGCCATAAGATTTCCAAAAGTGGGATTAAGGTTGATAGAGCCAAAGTTGATGTTATAGCTAAACTGCCTCCTCCCACTACTGTCAAAGGTGTTAGAAGCTTCCTTGGTCATGCCGGATTTTATCGTAGATTCATTCATGACATTTCCAAAATAGCCCGGCCTATGACCTATCTTCTTGAAAAAGATGCTCCTTTCATCTTTTCACGCGAGTGCATCGAAGCTTTTCAAACCTTAAAGAAAAACCTTACTGAGGCACCGATTCTTGTTGCCCCCGATTGGAACATGCCCTTTGAACTTATGTGCGATGCTAGTGACTTTGCAATAGGCGCAGTCATGGGGCAACGTAAAACCATACATTTTCACCCTATACATTATGCCAGTAAGACTATGACTGAGGCTCAATGATGAGGTGAAAAGTGAACCACTTTTAAGGGGTCATTTAAGCCCGAATTCGAATTTATTTGATCAAATATTGCCCTAAATCGTTCCTTTTGTCATTTTAGGTACTTTTCGAGTGAAATCTGGAAAACGAAGCATTTTAGACGTTTTTGGAGCATAAAAGTGAAGAAAACGGCAAAGTCTTAATTTTCCTTGCTGGGAACAGTACCTGACGGCGTCAAGAGCTTCTACATGACAGCGTCAAGAGTAACACAAGAGGTGGATGTGGACAATACACGTGACGATCCAGAGAGTTTTATGCATAGAAGATGACGACGTCACCCAAGGCCGTCATGGTCCAAGTTTTAGTGACGGCCCAGAACAATTTTACACATGACGACATCACAAGTGGATCTAGGCAATACAATTTCTATTATGGCGGCGAGTTGACGGCGTCACAACTCAATACATGACGCCGTCACCCTGTAAAATCTATATATAGTTTTCCAAATTTCATTCATTAGTGTGCAACTTTGAGGGAAAAATCCTAGGCCGATTTTTACAGCTTTTTCAAGGGTTTCAACCCTTTGAATCTTTCATGTTCTATTTGAGATAAGTACTCTTTCAATTCAATCAATATGTCTATGTGTTGCTTGAATATATCTTACACTTGTCTTTAATTTAACATGCTTGGCTAGATTTCATTTATGGTTGCTTAGATGTAGTGAAACCTAGATGTTAATTATAGGTTGATTGTTTGTTTATAGTTGTTATGGATGATTGTATTCGATGTTAGGCTTAAGAAACTGGCAGACTTCCATTGGTAAGTTGCTTGAACCTCTTAAGAAACATGATCGGAGGTGTACTACGATATTTGGTTGTATTTAATGTGTAGGAGAATTCTAATGATCCCATGTTAGGTGCTTCTAACGGCTCGACATAGGAGTGAAGTAGGATCCTATAGAGTTAGGGAATATTGTACACGGCCCTACGACTAGTATTAAGGAATATGACCCATCATCCATGCAATTGTAACAAGCTATCAACCTGTAAATGATATCTAGGGAGTAATGAAACCTAAGTAAACACAACTTTCCCCATCATTGTTTACACCACACTAGTATAATTAGTTTCATTTTCATTTATGTTATTTAATTTTGATTGCATTTGTAGTTAATTGGGTTAGTTGGCTAGCAACTAATTCCGCCCACTCTTCCAAAAATCGAGATTTTACTTGCTTTCATAAAATATAAAAATGCAAAAAGAATCATCCCTCACCTCTAGACTTAGGTTAAGAGACTTTCTAATCCTAACGACACTATTCCTGAGTTGAACGATCAATCCCCCGGTACTTGTCACTATACTATACTACAACGATCATGTACACTGTCTAGTGGGGGTTGTAAGCTTCTCGAGATCCCTCGAGAGGTAAAGCCTGGTGTGATTCCCACGTATCAAGTTTTTGGCGCCGCAGCCCGGGGAATAGTTTTTGTCTAGGTTAGGATTTCTTTTTATTAGGTCTACTTGCTAGATTCCTTTATAGTAAGATTTTATTTTTATTTTAAGGTTTTCTTTAGTCTATCTCATTTCTTTGTGTCTTTGTTCGTAACCTTTACCATCCGACTTCATGGAAGGTGGTAACATCTTTGAACCCATCAACCCACCACAACAAAACCACCCACAAAACCCACCACTAGCAAACCAACCTCCTAGGCCCCGAACTTTAGGAGAGTATTCCCGTCCTAGCCACCAAGACTATCGAAACACTATTGAGCTCACTCAAGGATCCAATGTGTCCCCCTTGCGATCCGACACCATCCGGTTGGTGCAAAGCGGATGTGCATTCCATGGACTTCGTTCCGAAGATCCTAATCAACATCTCAAGATTTCCTTAAAATAGTAGATTCCATAGACCTTGATGTTGTAACTAGAGAGTCGACCCGATTACGCCTATTCCAATTCTTTCTACGGGATCAAGCTAGTCAATGGCTTGAACGTTTACCCGCGGGTAGGGCTGTAAACGAACCGGACGAACACGAACGGAGCCTTGTTCATGTTCATTCATTTAATTTTAACCGGACAAATAAACGGACACGGACGCTTAAACGGACGGATTTTCTTGTTCATGTTCGTTTATTAAGAAAATGTGTTGTTCATGTTCGTTTATGTTCGTTTACTAAGACACTAAACGAACGCTAAACGAACATAAATGATCGAACATAAATGAAAATAGACAAACAAACATAAACTTTATTGAATTCTTCACAATATATTGTTTTATAAGTGTTGTTTTATTTAAACAAACCAATTTTTAAAATTATAAAATTAAAAGATATGATATATGAACATAAATAGATAAATAATCATAAACGAACGTTAACGAACAAATAATCGGACGTTCACGAACATAAATGAATGGACGAGACTTTTGTTCATGTTCGTTCATTTAACTAAACGAACGTAAAATATTGTTCATGTTCGTTCATTTAATAAATGAACGAACATAAATGAAATTTTTATCGAACGGTTCATGAAATGTTCGCTGAACATTCAGTTCGTTTACAGCCCTACCCGCGGGATCCATCACCTCATGGGATGATCTCACCACTTGTTTCCTTGCTCGATCTTTCCCACCGGGGAGAACTACCAAGCTTAGAAATGATATCTTGATGTTCCAACAACGCCAAGGTGAAACTCTATATGAAGCATGGACTCATTTCAAGGACTTACTCCAAAAAGTCCCTCATCATGGCATAGATCTTTGGCTCCAAGTCCAAATCTTCTATGACCATATCGATCTCTCCACAAGGCGAACCATTGACCAATCGGCCGGTGGCAAGCTACGTGATCTAAGTGCGGAAGAATCATGTGAACTCATAGAAGATCTTGCTCTCTATGACAACGAAAGTTGGAATGATCCCCGTGATTTGAACAAAACGGTCAAGGCAATATCTTTGGCTTCGAACAATTCTAGCACTCCCGACCGTAGGATCATGGAACTTGAGGACCAAGTCAAGTTTCTCATGAAATCCTACGAAGCTCCTAAGCCTTCAAGCCAAGTGAACAAAATCACTTCTTCATGCGAATTATGTAGTGGTCCCCATGACACTCGTGATTGCGTGAAACTGCCCGGACAAGCTTTTGCGGACTACGCATCCTCGCGTACCGACGAAGTGGGAGACAAGTGATACACTTTCAAACCCGATCCAAACCCTTACGATGATTCCTACAACCCTTCTTGGAAAAATCACCCAAATCTTAGGTGGAAACAAAACCAAAACAATTATTCCAATCCACCTAATCGTTACCAACTAAACGGTCCACCCTCTAACCGTACTTTCAACAACAATCCTTCCAATAACTATGGTAGTACCAATAATCTTGAAGGATTGATGTCCAAGTTCATGGCATCTCAAGAAGCTCGCATAGCTAAGTTTCAAACCGAATTCAATCAACAACAAATGGAGATGACCAATAAGATTGACAACTTGTTGAAAGCCCTCAACAACCAAGTGCTAACTACACCTAGGAAGGACACTAGGGACACTAATAGCGGAATCCAAATTAAGGACCCCTCGTCATCCAAACACATCCACTTTGTCAATGTTGTCACCATTAAGCCGATAGATAAGAATATGGAAGAAAGTGACAAGGATGAAGTTGGAACAGAAACTGAGACTAGGGATGAGATTAAGGAGATTGAGGATAATAAGGAAGTGATGAGGCGAAAAATGAACCACTTTTAGGGGGTCATTTAAGCCCGGAATTGAATTTATTTGATCAAATATTGCCCTAAATCTTTCCTTTTGTGATTTTAGGTACTTTGGGGGTAAAATCTGGAAAAGGAAGCAATTCGGACGTTTTTGGAGCATAAAAGTGAAGAAAACGCCAAAGTCTTAATTTTCCTTGCTGGGAACAGTAGGTGACGGCGTCAAGAGTACCATCCTGATGGCGTCAAGAGTAAATTACATGATAGCCCAGTGCAAACATGAAGGCGTCACGAGGAAGAGCGTCAAGAGTTAACACGTGACAGCCTGGAAGAGCCTAATACATGACGGCGTCAGATGAAGATCAAGGCAGTCCGAGAATTATTTTGGCGGCGAGATGACGGCGTCACCTATTTGGTCTTGACGCCGTCAGCCTCAATTTCCTATATATAGTTTTCTAATTTTCATTCATAAAAAAAGAGAAGTTTTGGAGAAACCCTAAGGCCGAACCTATTACGAATTTTACAGGTTTTTCATGGGTTTTCAGCCCTTGAACCCTTACATGTGTAATTGAGATAAGTGTTCTTCTAATTCAATCAATATGTCTATGTGTTGGTTGTCTATATCTTGTGCTTGTCTTAATTCCACCATGCTAGGCTAGATTTATCTTGTGTTTGCTTAGATCTAATGAAACCTAGATATTGATTATGTGTTGATTACTTGTTTATGGTTGTATTGGATGAATGATTTCGATGTTAGGCTTAAGAAAACTGGCAGATCTCCAAATGGTAACATGCTTGAACGTCTTAGGAAACATGAACCGATGTGCACTAGGTTTTATTGGTTGTATTTAATGCATGAGTAAATTCTAATGATCCCATGTTAGGAGCTTCTTAGCCGGCTCGACATAGGAGTGAAGTAGGCACTCATAGGATTGGGGAGTTAAGTGCGCCACCCCATGAATGGCATTAAGGAATACAATCCGTCATCCACGCAACTATAACAAGTAATTAACGTGTAAAAGATATCTAGGGAGTAGTGAAATCTAAGTAAACACAATTTCTCCACTTATTGCTCACAACCTTAGTTTAATTTAGTTTTATTTTCATTTCTAGTATTTTTTTTTGATTGCATCTTTAGTATTGGGTTAGTTGATTAGCAACTAATTCCGCCCAAATCCTTCAAACCCGAGATTTTTACTTGCTTTCATAAAAATATAAAAAAATACAAAAATAATCATCCCTCATCTTTAGAACTAGTATTTAGGTTTTCTAATCCTAGCGACACTATTCCTAGCTGAACGATCAATCCCCCGGTATTTGTCACTATACTATACTACAATGATCAGGTACACTGCCTGGTGGGGGTTGTAAGCTTCTTGAGATCCCTCGAGAGGTAAAGCCTGGTGCAATCCCCACGCATCAAGTTTTTGGCGCCGTTGCCGGGAAAATAGTTATTGTCTAGGTTAGAATCTCTTTTTATTAGGTCTACTTGCTAGATTCCTTTCTAGTAAGATTTTATTTTTTTATTTATAGGTTTCCTTTAGTCTATCTTTTTCTTTGTGCCTTTGTTAGTAAATTAAAATTCATTGACTATTCCGTTGACCAATATGGAAAACGCGAATCCACCCCTTTCCCCTAGTGAAGTGGCTGTGTTACGTGAACAAATTGAGAGTGAGATTAGGGAACTTAGGGAGCTTAATAGGTTGATTAAAGTTGAGCTCTACCAAGCATTTAGTGATTTAGCGACCGCCTTGTATTCGAATGAGAACCTAGGGCCTAATGATTTTGTGAATGTCGTTGAGGAACTTGAAGAGGGGGAAATAGATCCGAAGCTAAATGATTATTTTAATCTATACCCCACTAAGGAGGAGATTGCATATTATAATAATCTTATTGATAACCCGCGATCTCCTTTCACTATAATCGAACCTAAGATAAAGAGAGGCGATCCTAAGAATGCTAAGATACCATGTATGATTGGGTATAGACACGTTAAAAATGCTTACATTGACTTTAAATCCCCAATCAACATTATGTCCTCAAATGTTTATAACGATATAGTGAAAACAAGACTTGAACCTAGAAAAGATCCCAAATACCCTGGTGGAGTTTGTAACTTTGTCGGGAGAGTTAAAGGTTTACATGTCTTTGTTGGGAATTTCACTTTTATCACCGACTTTATGATTGTGGAAGATCTTGCTAATGTTATTGATTGTCGATTGTCCAATGTCGTGTTTGGTAAACCGTTTGTTGAGGAGTCCAAGTTAGAATATGATGAGATAGAAGGGACAATCCGATTTGCAAGTAACACCGATAGGATCACTTATAGGATGCCTAATAGAATGAAAGAATTTCACTTTATATCCCGATTTGATAAGGATAACGTTGGTGCTTTTGAGGACATCAATGAAGAGGATAAGAAAAAGGGCATGGATTATGTATGGGAAAAGAGGAGTCTTTTCTACAAAGATTGCTTGGCTCTAGGACCAAGGTATAAAGTCAATAAGGAATTTGCCCAAAGGATTATGGGGGCGATTGAGAAAAAGGTGATTGGTTTCTACAAAGAATATTTACAATCGGAGAGTGAAACCAATGATGAGGTCACGTAGTAACCCATGACCTTGAGTCTAGCTACAAGACTCATAAATAAAGAAAAGCGCTTCTTGGGAGGCAACCCATGTTTTGTGTGATTTTTATTTTGTTTGTTTGTTATTTGCTTCCGTATGCATGCTTTATTTTTATTGTTGGTAGATCATGTTTCTCAATTAAATAGTGGAAATACTTTACTTTGTTGTTTTGGCCTAGTCTTAACTCCACCTAAAAGTATTTTTGCAAAAGATAAGTGTAAGGGGAAACCCCAAAGATGTTTTTAAGAAACAAACCGATCATGATTCTCCACAATATTAAATGAACACGTATATTCGTATTTGTTAGAGTCAAATGTTTGTATTGAGTTATAATGAAGTTTTGCAGGATTTTCCAGGAAGTAGGACCAAGTTTTTCTAGAAATTTTCCGGAAACTTAACATAAGAATTTCTGCAGGTCACTTCTGACGGCGTCACGAGCTAACTCTTGACGGCGTCACGTGTAAAAATCTGGAAATTTTACCGGTTTTGTTTTTCTAACGGTGTCTTATGGTTTTTATGAATTATTAAGTTTTATAATCTCCATGAAATCTGCAAACTTCATTCCACAAGCATTATATCTTATTTTGTTTTCTAGGATTTAGTAACTTATATAGGTTGCCGCCGATTTTATGCGAGGTTGTCTTGTCTATTTTCTCAGGATTCACAGGTTATGTATGACAAGAAGATGATTTATATTCTGGAAGGGAAGCTTTGATTGTTCATTTTCTTGGAGGAAGATTTAACCTGGCCACCTAATTATCCATACCGAGCGAATCAGGGGAGTATTTGATTTCATTCTTTTTACTTTTTTCACTTTTACATTCTTTACTTGAACATTCGGGACAATGTTCATCTTAAGTGTAAGGGGAGGGTAAAACGATGATACCTTACAGACACACTTTCGCTTGAGTTTGATTGTTTGATGGTAGGTGTGTAATAAAACTATGATAAATACTTGTTAGTGCAATTTTAGTGCCAAATTTAAAATTTTTTACAACATTTAGGAGTGAAACTTTAGCCATAGCAAGCGTCTCATGGATAGGAGATTGTATGACTAGCACATAACCGTACTTTCAGAAAAATTTTCCACCCAAATATGTGAGGTTCTCCTTTAGATTTGATAGGAAAAGCATTTATTATTAGTGCTTATGAGTGTACCGGTAGCATTTAGATTCTAGAACTTGCGTTAGTGATGCATCCCGAGACCGCTAGTGAGACTACATTCGTGTAGTAGGATTTACTACATGATAAGTGGCATTAGGATCACCCTTGTGTTAAACCCGTATCATAATTACTTGACCATTTAAGTCATATTATTTGGCTAGTTAAGTCAACTAATTTTCCGACACCCTTAGCGTTGTACTCATTTTTAGTACACGAAACCCCTAGTACACCCCTCCGAGCCTATCTTTTCGTTTCTAACTTTAAGCATCTTACTTAAAGGAAGAATTTGTTACACCCCACTTAAATGTACAACCAAATCGCCTTAGCCTTCCGTGTATGCACTCATTTTTAGTGCATTATTGTTATTTGTTAAACCCTAAGTTAACTATCTAATTTATTACATGGTTGCTAAGTCGAGTCATATCCTTGTACATATTGTTTTGGGACGATTGAGACTCATGGGTAAAGTACTTATTTTATGGAGTAATGGGGAAGAACATCATTTATTACCCCCATATGTGCGTTAATCTTAAAAGTGCTTCAAGTGTTTTGATTTTCTTAATTCGAGTCATTAGATTAGTTTATTGTAAAGTATGTAAAAATTCAAGTGTAAGGGGAATTTACATTCCCTATGATGTATTATTTTGGATGGTAGGGTAAGAGTGTATGCAAAAAAAAAAAAAAAAAAAAAAAAAAAAAAAATCGAAAAATCAAGAAAAAGAAATAAAAAAACATACGGACTACCATCCCGTTTCATTCTATGTTTATTTTATGTTTTTGTTATTTTTCATTTATTAGCTTAAGTCGAGTCTAGTCTTGGCTTAGTTACGCCACATTGTACATGTAATTAACCAAGTTTGTTAACTCGCCACCAGTAAAAACTGCCTATATCCAACAAAACCGTGTTTTCCATTTCCCTACACCTAATGTTACAACCCTTTAAAAGACCTCTTTGATAGTTTATCCTAGGTGCTTACGCCATGTGGTGGAGGTTTGATCCTTTCCCAAGCCTATGGTAATCTATTTTGCTATGACAGGTAGTGATAGATATCTTCCGTTTCCATATTGTAATTTATACTTTATTATACCCGAGAGATGTGAGTATCTAAACACTATTTGTGAGGTGCTTGTGTATGACCTCCGTGCTTGTCTTTGGTCTTTAGTGGAATGATTATTTGTTGTAATTACTTTTATATTAGTGTTAAATGACCCCTAACTTGTATTTTGAGTAGAATAAAAGCGCATTTGCTTGAGGACAAGCAAATCTCAAGTGTAAGGGTATATGATGAGGCAAAAAATGAACCACTTTTAGGGGGTCATTTAAGCCCGGAATTGAATTTATTTGATCAAATATTGCCCTAAATCGTTCCTTTTGTGATTTTAGGTACTTTGGGAGTGAAATATGGAAAAGGAAGCAATTCGGACGTTTTTGGAGCATAAAAGTGAAGAAAACGCCAAAGTCTTAATTTTCCTTGCTGGGAACAATAGGTGACGGCGTCAAGAGTACCATCCTGACGGCGTCAAGAGTAAATTACAAGACGGCCCAGTGCAAACATGAAGGCGTCACGAGGAAGAGCGTCAAGAGTTAACACGTGACGGCCTGGAAGAGCCTAATACATGACGGCGTCAGATGAAGATCAAGGCAGTCAGAGAATTATTTTGGCGGCGAGATGACGGCGTCACCTATTTGGTCTTGACGCCGTCAGCCTCAATTTCCTATATATAGTTTTCTAATTTTCATTCATAAAAAAAAAAAAAGAGAAGTTTTGGAGAAACCCTAAGGCCGAACCTATTACGAATTTTACAGGTTTTTCAAGGGTTTTGAGCCCTTGAACCCTTACATGTGTAATTGAGATAAGTGTTCTTCTAATTCAATCAATATGTCTATGTGTTGGTTGTCTATATCTTGTGCATGTCTTAATTCCACCATGCTAGGCTAGATTTATCTTGTGTTTGCTTAGATCTAATGAAAACTGGATGTTGATTATGTGTTGATTACTTGTTTATGGTTGTATTGGATGAATGATTTCGATGTTAGGCTTAAGAAAACTGGCAGATCTCCAAATGGTAACATGCTTGAACGTCTTAGGAAACATGAACCGATGTGCACTAGGTTTTATTGGTTGTATTTAATGCATGAGAAAATTCTAATGATCCCATGTTAGGAGCTTCTTAGCCAGCTCGACATAGGAGTGAAGTAGGCACTCATAGGATTGGGGAGTTAAGTGCGCCACCCCATGAATGGTATTAAGGTATACAATCCGTCATCCACGCAACTATAACAAGTAATTAACATGTAAAAGATATCTTGGGAGTAGTGAAATCTAAGTAAACACAATTTCTCCACTTATTGCTCACAACCTTAGTTTAATTTAGTTTTATTTTCATTTCTAGTATTTTATTTTGATTGCATCTTTAGTATTGGGTTAGTTGATTAGCAACTAATTCCGCCCAAATCCTTCAAACCCGAGATTTTTACTTGCTTTCATAAAAATATAAAAAAATACAAAAATAATCATCCCTCATCTTTAGAACTAGTATTTAGGTTTTCTAATCCTAGCGACACTATTCCTAGCTGAACGATCAATCCCCCAGTACTTGTCACTATACTATACTACAACGATCAGGTACACTGCCTGGTGGGGGTTGTAAGCTTCTTGAGATCCCTCGAGAGGTAAAGCCTGGTGCAATCCCCACGCATCAGGAAGAAAAGTTAGATGAAGTATAAAACATAGAAGAGTACTTTGATAAGTTGCCCACCAAGGAAGAACGGGAATATCACAAGGATTTATTCGATGATCCCGAGACACCACATATCCTTGGTTCACCCCTTATTAAAGTAGGTGATCCCTTTAACATCAACATACCATGCAACATTGGGCATATGCATGTGTGGAAAGCTTATATCGATCCTAGGTCTCCTATAAACATCATGACTAGGACCTATTATAATTGGGTAATAAAGAAGCAACTTGGTTATAGGATGATGCCCAACACGAATTGGATGAGCAATTTTGTAGGAAGAGTGAAAGGATTGCATGTTTTTGTAGGAAACTTCACTTATGTTACCGATTTTGTGATAGTAGAGGATACTCGTCCAGTAATAGATGATTGCCTAAGTCAATTAGTGTTCGGAAAACCATTTATTGAAGCCTCTAAGATGAGTTATGATCCGACCCTAGGGATAGTTAGATTCAAGGAAGAGAATGATGAAATTGCTTACCAAATGCCCTATAAGATTGAACAATACCGCCTTCTATCAAACATAGAAAAGGAACACAAACAAGCGGTTTACTATAGGAATGATGAGGATAGACGTAAAGGCAAAAATTGATTGATGCTAAACCACCAACTTATATTGACCAAAGAATGGTCAACAAAGTCAAATAGCCTAGATCAATGCTCCGTGGAAGTATAGTGTTTCCCCGGGTCGTTATGTCCCGACGAGGTGTGGATGGTTATGAAACGGTTCTGTGATTGGGTGAAATTGGACAGGAAAAGGTTTTGAGTGATTAGAACTAAGGAATATACGAGAGAATAGCTTAAATAAGCTATATAAACAAGACTGGAAAGTTTGAAAACCCAGAAACGTTTAAATCTAAAAACACGTACGTTTACGTTTAAATAAAACGTAGACGTACGAAATAAAACGTGAAAATTGAAATCTGAAAACACCCAGGGGGTGAAAATGACTTTTTTACAAACTAAAAGGTAAAAGAAAATTTTTAGAAAAAGAAAAAAAATTTTTACACTATTTAATTATTTAATATTAATTAAAAACTGTTTTATACTTATTATTAATATTTAAACAACTTAAATATAATACAATATTAATTAAATACTAAAAAGGTAAAAATAAAATTCTTAAAATTATAAAATAACTAAAAACAATTTTTAAAATTAAAAATAAGTATTTTTGTCTTTTTGTGGTTTTTCTATTAATTAATTATTACTTACCTAAATAAACTATTTTAAATTAAGAAAAATACTAGATGAACAGTAAAAATTACAAGAAAATTTCTAAAATTATTTTATAACATATAAAAGCTATAAAAAATATAAAAACTAGGTTTTGCTTACTAAAAACTAATTATGCTATTTTAAACTAATTATTAATTAATAATAAATAAAACTAAGATTAATTCTAATAAATACTAGATGATAAAATAAAAATCTGAAAAAATTATTACAAATACTTTAATATATGAGGAAATTAATAAAAATATAAAAATGACAAGTACTTAATTAAAATCTAAAAATGAAAAATAAAATTTAAATAAAATTAAATAGAAACTATCACTTAAAATTACTTTTGATTTTCTGGATTTTTCTTTTGGAAACTTACTTTACAACTAAAAATGAAAACTTTTGTGAAAACACACTTTTTAAAACTTAATAATAAGCTGTTTAAGGGCTTATGAGCTTGACAGTTGACTTTGGTCAACTGTCAAAGCCAAAAGCTTTGAAACAAGCTTCAAGCTTAAACCAAAGATGGATTAGGGTGAAAACAAGCTTGTAGGACTTAAATGAAGTTGAAACAACAATTAAAGCTTATTAAATAAGCTGGAAAAGCCAAATAAGCAATTTCCAAACTCCTTGGCAACTCAGGAATGGGACAGAATTGAGGTCCAAATCCAAGTGGGTCCCAAAGGTCCTTAGGTCAAAACAATGGTCAACTTGTGATCCCTGGTAGGAGGGGGGTTGAGAGGAACCAAGTAATGGCCATGAAACCCACTGAGGTGGTCAGAAAACCACCACCAAGTGGTGGTGGTGGGTTGATACCTGCTGGTGCAGGGCACACAGCCCCCTTGCAAGTGACATTTGGGGGTTGTGGGGCCCAGATAAAAATTTGCAAAAATCAAGGAGCCATAGAAACATGAAATTGAGATGGTAGAGAACAAATACAAACAAGTTTCACCCTCTAAATCATTGCACAAAATTCACTAAAATTCCTTGAAGTTTTGTAAAATTCTGAAGTGCATGCAAATTGACTTTTGTAAAAAACTTAAGAACTTAACTTTTGTGAGATTTGTTTGACTCTAAACTACTGAATACATGTTTATAAGTAAAAGTGAGACCAAAATAAGTTAAAAGAGCAACTTATGTTATGAAATGATGAGTTATGGAACTCAATGACCACCACAGTTAACTGTGGTGGTGAGATTTGTGTAAAATTGACTTTTGGCTTAAAAAGATACAAATGTTATGCTTTGACTGAGGTAACTAGAACCTAAGAATGATGTTTCAACAAGTCTAAACTACTGAAAGGCTCAAATGCACAGATGGATACCCTAATCCAAACACCCCTTTACTGAAGCAGTTGTACTATGAAATGCAATTTTAACCTTACTACTGCCAAATTAAGGTTCAAACTAGGTTCCTATTATATATTTAAATCAGATTGATAAATCAAATCCAACAACTAACCACTAGAACTCAAAAACACAAATTATATAAAAAAATAGAAAAAGCCTTACAGTCTTATCCAAGCTTTGAACAAAGGATGAACCGGATCTTAAACAACATTCCTAAAGTTTCCCTTGAAACACTAACCCAAGATTCCACTGCTTCCTTCTCCTCTTCTTGACTTCTTGATTTTCTATTTATTTTGATTTTTTTTTTTTTTTTAAGTAAAACTACTGGAAGGTCCACTAAATGATTACCAAGCTTCAAAAAGCTTAACAAGTGACTGAATTGAGATAATAGGAAAAAGAAACAGTAACAAATAACAAGTTTCAAGTGAAATGTCAAATTCACTTGAAAAAGCTAAAATTTAAATTGTAACTGAGAAATAGAAACTGAGATACTTAAACTTTAAACTTCCATTGATATGAAAATGTGATACAACATTTAAATTAAGACTGAAATTAAAGGTTTCAACATGAAAATTAAAGAGTACACTACGAATTGGTCTAAAAACATTGACAAAAAAAATTCTTCTCCTTTTCTTCCACTTTATAGCTCCTGGAGGCATCTTTGGACTTTCCCACATCCTTTTTAAGTCGTTGGATGGCTTGCTTTGATCCCCACCGTTTAAATTCATTTTGGCGGGAAATGGGGAGAGTGCAAATTGGCAGGGTTTGGTGAGGTAATTAATAAGGGGAGGAGGGGGGTTGAATGTAGGTGAGTGCATTGATGGTGGAGTGGAGTTGGTGAGGAAAATTGAGAGGAGGGGAAACATGGTTACTGGAAATTAGGGAGGTGGATTAGGGAAGATGAACAGTGGTTTGGGTATGGGTGTTGACTGGGTCAAAGACGGGGGGAAGTATTAGATGGGAGGTGGGCTGGATTGCTTGGGCTTGGTGGATCAGGGGTGTACATGGGCTGGGGATTGGGTTTGTTTCTGTTTTGGTTTTAAATAAATAAAAGGGCCCGTTTGTATTGTTAGAAATTAAGCATAAGGACCACTTTTGTAATTCTGATTTTTTAGGGGCTGAAAATGCCAAACATCCAAAGTTATCATAAGGATAAAAATTGCCAAGTTTAATTATTTCAAGGACCAAAATTTATATTTTCCAAAATAAAACACCCGGGGACCAATTTTGTAAATTTCCAAATTCCGGGGACTAAACTTGCAATTTTCTGAAAATTTCACCCAAGGACTATTTTTGACACATTTTGATTTTCCAAGGGCAAAAAATGATTTTCCTTTCAAAAATACCCCACCAGGGACCAAATCTGTCAAAGTTTGAAACTCCAGGGACTAAACTGTAAATTCTCAAAACTTTTATGATTTTTCACCAAAGGACAAAATATGACAACTTATGATTGTAAAAGGACCTTTGGTGATAATTTTTCATATTTGAATGACCAGGGACTAGTTTTGTAATTTTATGAAAGCTGGGGGACTGAAACTGCCAATTTTGCAAACTTTGTACGTTTTTTGTCTGTTTTTTCTCATTTTGCCTCTAAAACATATAAAACACAATTTTGAAATATTTTCAGTATTTTGATGCATTACTGAGTGTTTTTGTATGTTTTGCAGTTCAGATTTGACCGAAAATGATGAGTGTTTGAGCACTCATCAATCCCCCACACTAAACTATTGCTAGTCCCTAGCAATACTATTTTGAAAACTTGATGGATTTTAAACTTTTTACCAAAAGCCATCACTTCTGGAGTAGCCAGGTGTAAGAACTGTGGCACACCTGATAACCGTGTGATTTTGAGCAAACCACCAGCTGTCAACGGATTTGAGTAGTCTTTACCAAAAGCCGTTTGCTTCTGGACTAGCCAGCTCTTGATGGAATAGTCAACATCTTGGTGAGCTGATTACCAATTATGGATTTTCCACTGCCTTTACCACAAGCCATAATCTTGCGGGCTAGCCAACTCATTCGCGTTTTAGGATATGGCGAGTTGAGGTACCATACAATTTTGGGCAAATTGCAAGCCGTAAACGGATTTGAGATGTCTTTACCAAGTGCCGTTTGCTCCTGGACTAGCCAATCCCTTTTGTCGGTTAGACAAGGCGGACTGATTACCACAAAAATTTTGAACTCAAGTGAAAAATTTTTGAAAAATTTTTGAATTTTGGCTAAAACGGGGGTATTATATAGTAAAATGTGATAAAACTTGCTAGAATAGCTAAATACCCCCCCCCCCCCCCCCACACACTTAGCATGAATATTGTCCTCAATATTCAAAATCCTGGCTATTATGCCGACATTTTGAACGTAAAAGGGCAACATTACAAGCTAAGCGTGGAAAATACCATTTTGTATTTTCACTTCTGTAATCATAGCATGGGGGACTCCCCCATACTTAGGGTGAAAACCCTATAAGCATCCAGCTCAAGGTAATGATAAATGAGAATGCCGGGATCAAATATAGTGTCCTCACTCCCGAAGGAGTGAAGAAGAGAAGAAGTCACCGTATAGGTGAAGAAAAGGAAGAAAATCATGATAAAAAGCATGATTTGATCTTCTTCCTCGAGAGCAGGCTCCGTAGCCTGAGTTTGGATTCCAAAAGGTAAGCTCGTAAACAACCCGGGAGGGTGGGTGGGAATTTGCAAATTCTCATGATTGAGAGCATCTCCCCCCGGGCTATCAAACTCCGGAGGAGTCATAATATGATGAGTGAGTTCACCGGAGAACTCCTCATGAAGAGAATCATTCACAAGATTTGAATCTGTGAATTCATGTTCCGGAATAGACTCATCACAATCCTCATTCTGAATATCAAAGAGTGGATTATCAGAAATCGAAGTGAATTCAGATTCGAATTCAAATAGAGGATTGGTGAGAGTAGTATTGAATGTTTCGGGAACAAAGAGATTATCATTCTCTTGTGGACTGTTAGGATAAGAAGTGAGTGGTGGATCATGATATAGGAGACTTTCAATTTCTACCAGATCGGCTTGGAAATCGAGGAGACCATCATCACTTTCCAATGAAAGTGGATCGATGTGAGCAAGTTCATCAGCGAACTCCTCAAGAAGATGATCAGCATCAGTTTGTGGAACTGATGCCTCAACATACTCGATGTCTCCATAAGATATACAATCATCGTTACAATCTAAGAAAGTCTCAAATTGATCTTTAGGACACTCAATAGGGGAAGGAATATCACACATATCATCCAAAGTTCCCTATGACTCTCTCGGGATTGGAACAAGGATCTCAACACTAGACTTTATTAATTCGTCCGATTCCTTGTTAGGAACAGTGCTAAGATGCTCATCCCCCATGATCAGAGAGTGAGTGTGAACTTCGGGTGTGATAACAACAGACTGAGGGAGTGGAGAAGGACTAGCAGACATGGGTTTTATAAATTTCATTTGTTCTTCTGCTAGTAATTCTATCATAGTCTTTTCTCCCTGATTTTCCGAGGCAGGAATCACAACAGATGAACTTGATGAACCCTTACAAAATTGAGAAATATCAAGGGTAACATCATCATCATCATCATCGTCAAGAAGAGCAGCATTGCGAAATATGGCACGTGTTTTAGCTGCTTGTTCTAAGACTAGCAATTCTTCCTTGCTCAATTCGTTTTTAGCTGCTCGTTCTTCCGCAAGTAATTCTGCCATAGATTTCTCACGAGAGCTTTGAAACGATGAAGTAGCTAACTCCTCCTTAAGTTCTTTCAATATCTTAAGAGCCTCTATTAAAATGTCTTGCTCAGTAACAAGAGGAGTTGCTTGGGTTATTTGGTACTGTGGAGGTGGGTCTGAAAACGAATAGTCGTAATTGTTACAAGGAAACGGATTCCCTGTTTGACAATCAGAGCTAGTGTGTGGACCTCCATAATACTCACAACAGTAAAACTGATGTGGATGTGAGTCATATGTGCTTGAGTCATAATTGTTATTAGGAAACTGCTCATAGACAAGCGTGTTTCCCGATTGACAATCAGAACTGTAGTGTGAGCCACCACAGTACTCACAACAGTAAAACTATTGAGAATCATGGTGTGGTAGCTGGTGGAATAAATCAGTCGTGTCATGGTAGGAATAGGGATCTTGGTTATAGACAGACCCGTTTCCTGACTCTACCATGCCACAAATGGGGCAATTGCCACCATTATAAGAACTACCACACCACTGGGAAACCAGAAAGTGTGGATGAGACATAGAAAGAACCAAATGTGTATAGAGGGTGAGGAAATGAGAATCAAAAGTGTGAGAGGGTAAAGGTGAACATTTTTGGGTTTTTGGATAGACATTTTGTACAAATGAGAAAGAAAATGTTTTTGGGTTTTGTTTTTATGAAAATATGAACAAGGATGGATAAATGTACAATGGAACGAATTCCAAAGTCACTAATCAGAAAAACCGTTTAGAAAACGCACACAACCTCCCCGGCAGTGGCGCCAAAAATTGATTGATGCTAAACCACCAACTTATATTGACCAAAGAATGGTCAACAAAGTCAAATAGCCTAGATCAATGCTCCGTGGAAGTATAGTATTTCCCCGGGTCGTTATGTCCCGACGAGGTGTGGATGGTTATGAAACGGTTCTGTGATCGGGTGAAATTGGACAGGAAAAGGTTTTGAGTGATTAGAACTAAGGAATATACGAGAGAATAGCTTAAATAAGCTATATAAATAAGACTGGAAAGTTTGAAAACCCAGAAACGTTTAAATCTAAAAACAGGTACGTTTACGTTTAAATAAAACGTAGACGTACGAAATAAAACGTGAAAATTGAAATCTGAAAACACCCAGGGGGTGAAAATGACTTTTTTAAAAACTAAAAGGTAAAAGAAAATTTTTAGAAAAAGAAAATAAATTTTTACACTATTTAATTATTTAATATTAATTAAAAACTATTTAATACTTATTATTAATATTTAAACAACTTAAATATAATACAATATTAATTAAATACTAAAAAGGTAAAAATAAAATTCCTAAAATTATAAAATAACTAAAAACAACTTTTAAAATTAAAAATAATATTTTTGTCTTTTTGTGGTTTTTCTATTAATTAATTATTACTTACCTAAATAAACTATTTTAAATTAAGAAAAATACTAGATGAACAGTAAAAATTACAAGAAAATTTCTAAAATTATTTTATAACATATAAAAGCTATAAAAATTATAAAAACTAGGTTTTGCTTACTAAAAACTAATTATGCTATTTTAAACTAATTATTAATTAATAATAAATAAAACTAAGATTAATTTTAATAAATACTAGATGATAAAATAAAAATCTGAAAAAATTATTACAAATACTTTAATATATTAGAAATTAATAAAAATATAAAAATGACAAGTACTTAATTAAAATCTAAAAATGAAAAATAAAATTTAAATAAAATTAAATAGAAACTATCACTTAAAATTACTTTTGATTTTCTGGATTTTTCTTTTGGAAACTTACTTTACAACTAAAAATGAAAACTTTTGTGAAAACACACTTTTTAAAACTTAATAATAAGCTGTTTAAGGGCTTATGAGCTTGATAGTTGACTTTGGTCAACTGTCAAAGCCAAAAGCTTTGAAACAAGCTTCAAGCTGAAACCAAAGATGGATTAGGGTGAAAACAAGCTTGTAGGACTTAAATGAAGTTGAAACAACAATTAAAGCTTATTAAATAAGCTGGAAAAGCCAAATAAGCAATTTCCAAACTCCTTGGCAACTCAGGAATAGGACAGAATTGAGGTCCAAATCCAAGTGGGTCCCAGAGGTCCTTAGGTCAAAACAATGGTCAACTTGTGATCCCTGGTAGGAGGGGGTTGAGAGGAACCAAGTAATGGCCATGGAACCCACTGAGGTGGTCAGAAAACCACCATCAAGTGGTGGTGGTGGGTTGATAACTGCTGGTGCAGGGCACACAGCCCCCCTGCAAGTGACTATTGGGGGTTGTGGGGCCCAGATAAAAATTTGCAAAAATCAAGGAGCCATAGAAACATGAAATTGAGATAGTAGAGAACAAATACAAACAAGTTTCACCCTCTAAATCATTGCACAATATTCACTAAAATTCTTTGAAGTTTTGTAAAATTCTGAAGTGTATGCAAATTGACTTTTGTAAAAAACTTAAGAACTTGACTTTTGTGAGATTTGTTTGACTCTAAACTACTGAGTACATGTTTATAAGTAAAAGTGAGACCAAAATAAGTTAAAAGAGCAACTTATGTTATGAAATGATGAGTTATGGAACTCAATGACCACCACAGTTAACTGTGGTGGTGAGATTTGTGTAAAATTGACTTTTGGCTTAAAAAGATACAAATGTTATGCTTTGACTGAGGTAACTAGAACCTAAGAATGATGTTTCAACAAGTCTAAACTACTGAAAGGCTCAAATGCACAGATGGATACCCTAATCCAAACACCCCTTTACTGAAGCAGTTGTACTATGAAATGCAATTTTAACCTTACTACTGCCAAATTAAGGTTCAAACTAGGTTCCTATTATATATTTAAATCAGATTGATAAATCAAATCCAACAACTAACCACTAGAACTCAAAAACACAAATTATATAAAAAAAAAATAGAAAAAGCCTTACAGTCTTATCCAAGCTTTGAACAAAGGATGAACCAGATCTTAAACAACATTCCTAAAGTTTCCCTTGAAACACTAACCCAAGATTCCACTGCTTCCTTCTCCTCTTCTTGACTTCTTGATTTTCTATTTATTTTGATTTTTTTTTTATTTTTAAGTAAAACTACTATAAGGTCCACTAAATGATTACCAAGCTTCAAAAAGCTTAACAAGTGACTGAATTGAGATAATAGGAAAAAGAAACAGTAACAAATAACAAGTTTCAAGTGAAATGTCAAATTCACTTGAAAAAGCTAAAATTTAAATTGTAACTGAGAAATAGAAACTGAGATACTTAAACTTTAAACTTCCATTGATATGAAAATGTGATACAACATTTAAATTAAGACTGAAATTAAAGGTTTCAACATGAAAATTAAAGAGTACACTACGAATTGGTCTAAAAACATTGACAAAAAAAATTCTTCTCTTTTTCTTCCACTTTATAGCTCCTGGAGGCATCTTTGGACTTTCCCACATCCTTTTTAAGCCGTTGGATGGCTTGCTTTGATCCCCACAGTTTAAATTCATTTTGGCGGGAAATGGGGAGAGTGCAAATTGACAGGGTTTGGTGAGGTAATTAATAAGGGGAGGAGGGGGGTTGAATGTAGGTAAGTGCATTGATGGTGGAGTGGAGTTGGTGAGGAAAATTGAGAGGAGGGGAAACATGGTTACTGGAAATTAGGGAGGTGGATTAGGGAAGATGAACAGTGGTTTGGGTGTGGGTGTTGACTGGGTCAAAGACGGGGGGAAGTATTAGATGGGAGGTGGGCTGGATTGCTTGGGCTTGGTGGATCAGGGGTGTACATGGGCTGGGGATTGGGTTTGTTTTTGTTTTGGTTTTAAATAAATAAAAGGGCCCGTTTGTATTGTTAGAAATTAAGCATAAGGACCACTTTTGTAATTCTGATTTTTTAGGGGCTGAAAATGCCAAACATCCAAAGTTATCATAAGGATAAAAATTGCCAAGTTTAATTATTTCAAGGACCAAAATTTATATTTTCCAAAATAAAACACCCGGGGACCAATTTTGTAAATTTCCAAATTCCGGGGACTAAACTTGCAATTTTCTAAAAATTTCACCCAAGGACTATTTTTGACACATTTTGATTTTCCAAGGGCAAAAAATGATTTTCCTTTCAAAAATACCCCACCAGGGACCAATTCTGTCAAAGTTTGAAACTCCGGGGACTAAACTGTAAATTCTCAAAACTTTTATGATTTTTCACCAAAGGACAAAATATGACAACTTATGATTGTAAAAGGACCTTTGGTGATAATTTTTCATATTTGAATGACCAGGGACTAGTTTTGTAATTTTATGAAAGCTGGGGGACTGAAACTGCCAATTTTGCAAACTTTGTACGTTTTTTGTCTGTTTTTGCTTATTTTGCATCTAAAACATATAAAACACAATTTTGAAATATTTTCAGTATTTTGATGCATTACTGAGTGTTTTTGTATGTTTTGTAGTTCAGATTTAACCAAAAATGATGAGTGTTTGAGCACTCATCCTTAGATTATGCCATGAATAGAATACTTGGTTTCTAAAAGGAGTGTTTGCTACTAGGTCCGGAATACAAAACTAAGATTGGAGATGACCTAGAGAATGAGACCAGCGATAAGGTCACGTAATTGCCCATGACCTTGAGTCTAGCTACAAGACTCGTAAATAAAGAAAAGCGCTTCTTGGGAGGCAACCCATGTTTTGTGTGATTTTTATTTGTTTGATTGTTATTTGCTTCCGTATGCATGCTTTATTTTTATTGTTGGTAGATCATGTTTCAAACTAAAATTGTGAAAATGCTTTATTTTGCTGTTTAACTTCGTCTTAACTTCATATAAAGGTATTTTGCAAAAGCTAAGTGTAAGGGGAAACCCAAAATTTGTTTTTAAGAATGAAATTGATCATGATTCTCCACAATATTAAATGAACATGTGTATTAGTATTTGTTAGTGTCAAATGCTTGTATCGAGTCATAATGATGTTTTGCAGGATTTTCCAGGAAGTAGGACATAAGTTTTTCCAGAAATTTTCCGGAAACTTAACGTAAAGATTTCTGCACGTCACTTCTGACTGCGTCAGGAGTTAACTCCTGATGGCGTCATGTGTAAAATTCTGGAAATTTTGCGAGTTTTGTTTTTCTAACGGAGTCTTAAAGTTTTTGTTAATTCTTGAGTTTTATAAACTCCAGGAAATCTGCAAACATTCATTCCACAAGCATTATATCTTAGTTTGTTTTCTAGGACTTGTTAGTATATATAGATTGCCGCCGATTTTACGCGAGGTTGCCTTGTTGTTTTCTCAGGTTTAACAGGTTATATGTGACAAGAAGATGATTTTTATTTCTGGAAGGGAAGCTTTGAATGTTCATTTTCTTGGAGGAAGATCTAACCCTGTTGCCACACTATCCACACGGAACGAATCAGGGGAGTACTTGCTTTCATTCTTTTACCTATTTCACTTTTACCTTCTTTAATTGAACATTGGGGACAATGTTCATCCTAAGTGTAAGGGGAAGGTAAATGATGATACCTTATAGGATACAATTGCACTTGAGTTTGTTTGTTTGATGGTAGGTGTGTAATAAAACTAAGAGAAATACTTGTTAGTGTAATTTTAGCGCCAAATTTAAATTTTTTTATAACATTTAGGAGTGAAACTTTTGCCTTAGCAAGCATCTTATGGATAGGAGTTGTATGACTAGCACAAAACCGTACTATTCAGAAAAATTTTCCAGCCAAATATGTGAGGTTCGCCTTTAGATTTGATAGGAAAATCATTCACTATTAGTGCTTATGAGTGTACCGGTAGCATTTAGATTCTAGAACTTGCGTTAGTGATGCATCTCGAGACCGCTAGTGAGACTGCATTCGTGTAGTAGGATTTACTACATGATAAGAGGCATTAGGATCACCCTTGTGTTAAACCCGTATCATAGTTATTTGACCATTTAAGTCATATTACTTGGCTAGTAAAGTCAATTAATTTTTCCCACACCTTAGCATTGTACTCATTTTTAGTACACGAAACCCCTAGTACACCCCTCCGAGCCTATATTTTCGTTTCTAACTTTAAGTATCTTTCTTAAAGGAAGAATTTGTTACAACCTACCCAAATGTGCAACCAAATCACCTTAGCCTTCCGTGTATGCACTCATCTTTAGTGCATTATAGTTATATGTTTAAACCCTTAGTTAATTATCTAATTGATTACATGGTTGCTAAGTCGAGTCATATCTTGTACATATTGTTTTGGGACGATTGGGACTCATGGCTAAAGTACTATTGTAATGGAGTAATGGGGAAGAACATCTTATATTACCCCCATATGTGCATCAATCTTAAAAAGTACTCCAAGTGTTTTGATTATCTTGATTCGAGTCATTAGAGTAGTTTATTGTAAAGTATGTAAAAGTTCAAGTGTAAGGGGACTGTACATTCCCTATGATGTATTATTTTGGATGGTAGGGTAACAGTGTATGCCAAAAAAAATAAAAATAAAAAATAAAATAAAAAAATAAGAAAAAGAAAAAAAATAGAAAAAAGAAGAGAGAAAAAACATACGGACTACCATCTCGTTTCATTCGATGTTTGTTTTATGTTCTTGTTATTTTTGATTCATTAGCTTAAGTTGAGTCGAGTCTTGGCTTAGCAACGCCATATTTTACATGTAATTAACCAAGATGATTAACTCGCCACCAGTAAATATTGCCTTTATCCAACAAAACCGTGTATTCCATATCCCTACACCTAACGTTATAACCCTTTAAAAGACCTCTTTGATAGTTTATCCTAGGTGCTTGCGCCAAGTAGTGGAGGTTTGATCCTTTCCCAAGCCTATGTTAATCTATTTTGCTATGACAGGTAGTGAGAGATGTCTTTCATTTCCATATTGTGATATATACTTTATTACACCCGAGAGATGTGAGTATCTAAACACTATTTGTGAGATGCTAGTGTACGACCTCCGTGCTTGTCTTTGGTCTTTAGTGGAACGAGTATTTGTTGTAATTACTTTTATATTACTGTTAAATGACCCCTAACTTGTATTTTGATTAGAATAAAAGCGCATTTGCTTGAGGAAGCAAATCACAAGTGTAAGGGTATTTGATGAGGCGAAAAGTGAACCACTTTTAAGGGGTCATTTAAGCCCGAATTCGAATTTATTTGATCAAATATTGCCCTAAATCATTTCTTTTGTCATTTTAGGTACTTTTGCAGTGAAATCTGGAAAAGGAAGCATTTTGGACGTTTTTGAACCATAAAAGTGAAGAAAACGGCAAAGTCTTAATTTTCCGTGCTGGGAACAGTACCTGACGGCGTCAAGAGCTTCTACATGACGGCGTCAAGAGCAACTCAAGAGGTGGATGTGGACAATACACGTGACGATCCAGAGAGTTTTGTGCATAGGAGATGACGGCGTCACCAAAGGCCGTCATGGTCCAAGTATTAGTGACGGCCCAGAACAATTTTACACATGACGGCATCACAAGTGGATCTAGGCAATACGATTTTTATTATGGCGGCGTCACAACTCAATACATGATACCGTCACCCTGTAAAATCTATATATAGTTTTCCAAATTTCATTCATTAGTGTGCAACTTTGAGGGAAAAACCCTATGCCGATTGTTACAGCTTTTTCAAGGGTTCCAACCATTTGAATCTTTCATGTTCTATTTGAGATAAGTACTCTTTCAATTCAATCAATATGTCTATGTGTTGCTTGAATATATCTTACGCTTGTCTTCAATTTAACATGCTCGGCTAGATTTCATTTGTGTTTGCTTAGATGTAGTGAAACCTAGATGTTAATTATGGGTTGATTGTTTGCTTATAGTTGTTACGGATGATTGTATTCGATGTTAGGCTTAAGAAAACTGGCAGACTTCCATTGGTAACTTGCTTGAACGTCTTAAGAAACATGATCGGAGGTGTACTATGATATTTGGTTGTATTTAATGCGTATTATAATTCTAATGATCTCATGTTAGGAGCTTCTAATGGCTCGACATAGGAGTGAAGTAGGATCCTATAGAGTTAGGGAATATTGTACACGGCCCTACGACTAGTATTAAGGAATATGACCCGTCATCCATGCAATTGTCACAAGCTATCAACCTATAAAAGATATCTAGGGAGTAATGAAACCTAAGTAAACACAACTTTCTTCATCATTGTTTACACCACACTAGTATAATTAGTTTCATTTTCATTTATGTTATTTAATTTTGATTGCATTTGTAGTTAATTGGGTTAGTTGGCTAGCAACTAATTCCGCCCACTCTTCCAAAAACTGAGATTTTACTTGCTTTTATAAAATATAAAAATACAAAAAGAATCATCCCTCACCTCTAGACTTAGTTTAAGAGACTTTCTAATCCTAGCGACACTATTCATGAGTTGAACGATCAATCCCCAGATACTTGTCACTATACTATACTACAACGATCAGGTACACTGCCTGGTGGGGGTTTTAAGCTTCTCGAGATCCCTCGAGAGGTAAAGCCTGGTGCGATTCCCACGTATCACTCAAACTCACTATACCACTACGGTGAAGGAACTCTTAGCCGTGGTGTATGCTTTTGAGAAGTTTTGGCCATACTTAATCCTGACCAAGTGCATAGTGTATACGGATCACTCGGCTCTGAAATATCTCTTTGCTAAACAAGATGCAAAGCCGAGATTGCTCCGATGGGTTCTGCTCCTGCAAGAATTTCATATCATTATCCGTGATAAAAAAAAAGGAGCGGAGAACCTAGCGGCTGATCATCTATCACGACTAGAGAACCCTCACCAAGATGTCCTCGAGAAAAAGGAAATAAATGAAACCTTTCCCCTCGAGACACTCAATGTGATCTCTACTCGTGGTGATTCCACTACCCCATGGTTTGCAGACTTTGCAAATTACCATGCGGGTAACTTCATTGTCAAAGGGATGTTGTCCTAACAGAAGAAAAATTTCTTTAAAGATGTTAATCACTACTTCTGGGACGATCCCTACCTGTTCAAAATATGTGCGGATCAAGTCATCTGGCAGTGTTTCCATGGCCTAGAAGCCATGGATATCCTTAAAGCTTGTCATGATGGACCCACGGGGGGACATCATAGTCCAAACTACACCGCCAAAAAAGTGTTTGATTCCGGGTTCTATTGGCCCACGATCTACAAAGACGCCCATGAGTTTGTCAAAACCTGTGATGCTTGTCAGCGTCACGGGAATATTTCAAAGAAGGATGAGATGCCTCAAAACGCCATCCAAGTCTGTGAAATCTTCGACATCTGGGGCATTGATTTTATGGGTCCATTCCTGTCTTCACGAGGGAATAAGTATATACTAGTGGCCGTTGATTATCTTTCCAAATGGCTGAAGCCAAGGCTTTACCTACCAATGAAGCCCGAGTTGTTGTCAAATTTTTGAAAGCTCTTTTTTCCAGATTCGGAACTCCATGTGCCATAATCAGTGATCGTGGTACACATTTTTGCAACGATCAGTTTACAAGAGTCATGCAAAAGTACGGTGTCACTCACCGTCTTTCCACTGCATACCACCCCCAAACAAGTGGGCAGGTGGAGGTTTCAAATCGTGGTATAAAAAGAATTCTAGAGAGGACAGTAGGAGAAAACCGTGCCTCTTGGTCGGATAAGCTAGATGATGCACTCTGGGCTTTCCGTACAGCTTACAAAACACCCATCGGGTGTACTCCATACAAGCTGGTTTACAGGAAAGCGTGTCATCTACCAATTGAGTTAGAGTACAAAGCCTACTGGGCCTTGAAACATGCCAACTTCGAACTTAAGATAGTGGGTGATCACCGCAAGGTTCAATTAAATGAATTAAACGAACTTCGTGATCAGGCTTACAAAAACTCTTTGATCTACAAAGAAAAGACAAAGAAGATCCATGACTCAAAGATTAAGAACCGCGTTTTCAACGTTGGTGACAGAGTCCTTCTTTTCAACTCAAGATTGAAGATTTTCTCGGGCAAATTAAAAACCCGTTGGTCTGGGCCTTTCACTATCACCAAAGTGTTTCCATATGGAACCGTTGAGTTATCTCAACCAGACGGTCCCAACATCAAAATGAACGGTCATAGGTTGAAGCACTACTTTGGAGGGTACATACCACCCATGGTTGTCCCGGATCTCCAAACTTTCCCCACGAACCAATAAATTCGGGGATCGAGTCAAGCTAGTGACTCGGTGAACAAAAACATTAGCATGCATATGGGTTTTCACCCATGTTTTTGACTTCTCTCTTCTTTCTAATAAAGTAACGGGTAGAGGGAAACCTCTTCTGCATCTTTTGTCTTGTGGTTGTTGTGTTTGTACAGGTAATTTCTCCCGATGCATGAAGGCTCTCGTGCTCATATTTTTGTCCTTACTTCATAAAAAGCTTCATTGTTCAACAATTCTGATATCCTTTACTAACGTTATCTTTTGGCATAATTATTAAACGACCTTTAGATACAAAGTAGGATGACCCTCGCCTTTGAAACATTGAGGACAATGTTTAACTTTAGTCTGGGGGGTATCTTCGATTTGACTTGCACCTTTCATGTGCCGTTTACTCATGCAACTCTGTTTTTCTCAAAAATCTAAAAAAATGTGAAAAACATTTATCAAAAAGTACCAAAAAATTGAAAAAATTTTGAAAATTTTCTGCAAAAATATAATAAGTTTTAATAAGTTTTGACACTTTGTTCTGACTTTCCGCTGGGTAGAGTAGGGATAGAAATTTTGACCTGACCGGGCACATTGAGCCCTAGCTGTTCCCTTAACTCTGTGAGGCTAAGCATTCGCGAATCTCATTTCTTGATGTAGTGACCATCCGATTACTAGATTAATTGACTAATCCCGCCAGCGAGCTAATGTATGACTTGGTGACCATCCGTTATGCAAATAACGCGCCAGCGAGCCAAGAAGTGCACTAGTGACCATCCGTTAGTTGAAGCGTCGAAATATTCGTGCCAGCGAGCTACTAATATAGGGTTTGTTTAGAAGTTATATGCTAAGCGTGGAGTAGTTGGTTCTCTTTAGAGCTCATCGTAGGTACTTGTGGCTTTTTGCTCCCACAAAATTGTCTCACCTTATATCTGTAAAAATAATAATTAAAGAGATTATGTTATGACAAAACTTAGTTTTGTATCTTTTTAAGAGAATCTTTGTTTTAAAAGTTAGGTACACATCAATGTGTGAGGTCTTGATCTTAAACCTTTGAGTCCTCATTTCAGAGAAGAAATACCAAGTGAAAACTCCGTTATGTATGTAAAGTTATCCATTCCAAAAAGAAAATTGTGTCTGTGTTATGAATAAGAGTGAGTTATGTGCTTAAGTGTTAGACAAAAAGTTAATGGCGCGTGAGGTGCATGTACAGGGTCCTTGACCAGATACATGAGGTGCACGTGTATTTCTCCTCAACTCATGTCTATGAATCTACCCGAATCCTAACTCTTTGATATGGACCTCATTTTTAAAGCACTGATTCTAGAGAAAAGATTGAAAACTACTTAGCGTCTTAATATGGTATCTTTATCGGAATAAAAATTATCGAAACGAGAAAATATGAAGAAATTCATCTCTCACCAAAAATAAAATAAATAAAGGAAATAGGAAAATGGGAGTCAGGAGTTTTACACAAGTAACTTCCATGAGTAGTATTAGCATCTACCTTGTAATCAATCTATGGCTTCGTTTTTACGTTTAGCATGGGAACTGGTGAAAAATCAGGAATGATGAATTCTATCCATATGGACACTTTTGTGTTTTATACTCTGTGACCCTAAACGTTATTGCAAAATGATGAAAGCCAAAACATCCCGTCACCCAACAAGTGTAAAAAGTATGTAAATAGTAAGTGTAGTGTGGAAAACTAGAAGGGGGGGGTTGAATAGTTTACCGCTTATTAACTTAATTATCTTTGAAAAGCTTTACGTGTAATTAACGATTCTAACTAATTAACAATAATAAGTATGCAAGTATAAAGAAAGAAACAATCAAACCACAACACGATTGTTTATCGTGGTTCGGCTACAAGGACTCTTTTTCCTTGCCCTACTCCACGCCCCGAGTATCCAACTCAAGAGTTTCAAGCACTAATCAACAAGCTCCTTTCACCGGTGGAGAAACCATTACAATCGTCGCTTACACCTTTATCCAGTACAAAGCTAAATATCGGGTCCTAGTTCAAGGTAGAACCATCCTAACGTCGCCTATCCACTATTTCCGACACTAAGCTAGATGTCGAGTTCTTTTCACAAAGGTACAGCCACTCCTTTCACTTTATGTATTTTGAGGCCTAGAATACTAACCAATCACTTCAATACAAGATATAGATGAAGTATAAACTACAAGAGTCTATACACTACAAAGCTAACAAGTCTTGCAACTTTGAGTTGAAACTTATGACTTCTCGGATGAACTTGTGAACTTCTTTGCTACATAAGAGAATCACACAAGTGAGTTGCTACTGAGATAGATGAGAGTATATATGTAGTATATGACCTATAGTGATGAGAGAATTCTTGCAAATAGCTTGGTATTTATAGCTAACCAAGCCAGCTGACTGGCGGATCCGGCGGAACCAAAACAAGGGTTCCGCCAGGTCTGACAGTCAAAGACTTAAGAAATCTTTCCATATCAAGTAATGTCAAATCATGTTTTTATAAGTCAACACACTATGGATTGAGTAAGAGACTATCCAAATGTGTAAGAGATCTTTATGGAAAGTCAACTACTAGATTTAGTAAGCTTTCCATAAATGCACATGATGTAAGTTATGATGTCATATTATGTTTTCTATATTAAGTAATATAGAAAAGTTGTGTTTGGAATGAAATATATAGTCTAGTTATAATGAGACTATAACTAAAATGATGTTTTACTAAAAACTAAAGTTTACACTTTGTCGTTAACAAAACTTAGCAAAGATCGTAAAATATAAATAACGTTTTTAGACGATATTTGTATTAACAATCTCCCCCTTTTTGTTGATGACAAAACATAAACTTTGTTTTTAAGTAAATCACTAATTCTAGTGTTAAGTCTTATATAAGTTTGATTATAAACTTGTTTGACTTAATTCATGATATGATATGCAAGACGTAAGGATGAGAACAAGTTAGAACAAGTTTAATATTACTTCTCCCCCTTTTTGTCAAAACAAAAAGAAGAGTTACGAAGCGGAAAACTACATGTGCTTCCCCTTGGATAATGCTCCCCCTAAATGGAGTGCCAAGGTAGGAAACATGTATTTTGAACCTACAATAAAAGAAGTTAGTTGCCGCACGAGACAAGTGTAGAACAAGTCATGAAAGCCCTTTTTGTCGAAATAAAAAGAAGAGTTGCGAAGCGGAATAATGCAATTCTCATGCTCCCCCTTGAATATTACTCCCATAAATTGGAGTAACAAGGAAGGGATACATGGATTTTGAACCTACACAAAAAATCGTTAGTTGATGATAATGACAATTTGCTTAGCGAGAATATGAGCAAATATATCAAAAGCACAAGCCATATATGAGCAACCAACAATGCAAGCAAAAATAGTAGAGAAGAAGTCATTTCAAGTAAAAGGTTGACTTGCAAAAGTCAATAACAAGAAACGAAAAATTCTAGCCTACTAAATAAAAGAAAATTAAACTAACAAAGAGAAATTCTTATTTCTATAAATAGAGTAGTCTCTAGGATTTCTTAAATGAGGCAAGGCCTCCACAAAGAATGCTCTAAGCTTGAGGTGGATGAGAGATGGTGTCTAAACGCTTCAAAATGTGGTTTAAGATAAACCTCATTTCGTATGTAAGTTCTCGGATGTCCTGTCGACATCCTTCACTAATACGAGCGGTTCTCTCACAATTTACGCAATTATGGCGAGGAAAGTTTGGTGGAAGGAGTTGATTGGTTGTTGGTGCATCATTTGATGGGGCAAAAGTGGATGGTTGAGAGTTGTTTTGATTTCCTACTGTAGATGAGTGTAATGCCAATTTAGTCTCTATGACATGGTTTAGACGAGAGTCAATCAAATGTTTGAAGGCATAGAGATGATTCAAACTAGTGTTGAGCTCTTCGTGGGTGTTTGAAGACTTGGATCCTATGGATGCTTCGATTTCTTCATAAGTGGGAAATCGGGAATCAAAGTGTTGAGAATGTGTTTGAGGTGGATTGTGTTGTTGGGTATGATTGTGGTTGCTTGATTCTCCGTAAAGATGACCATGAATTTCTTTGTAGATTTGATGGAACAACAATGGTTTTGGTTGATCATGTGGAAAGATTGAGGGTCGAGCATATCGATAAGCCAAACGCTCTATTAATGAAGGTTGATGAGGTTCATGATCTAATGGCTCATTTGGTTGAAACCTTGGTTGTTGTTGATGTAGAATATCAATAATTATAGCATACATGGTTTTGTAATTGGATATAGAATTATAGAAGAAGAATAATGGTAGAAGGGTTTAGAGAGAGAAAGAAGTGGGGAGTTTTCTAGAGAGAGAGAGGATGAGAGAAAATGTAGAATGTTAGATTGAGAATGAAAAGCTCCAACCCTCTCCATATGTGGAGAGGGGTATATATAGTTTTCTACAAACACCCACACCCGGGCTGTGGATCAGGCATACAGTGGGTAAAGGCCCGTCCTTCTTCCACGGTGTTACTTAAACTAATACTAACTAACTAATATATAAACTAACTACGAGCTAACTTAATGCTATTACAATAATTAGGTTACCGAGACTTTTACAGGAATATTTGTATTCCTAACAATCTCCCCCTAAGTGAGGTCACCTTTGAAATTAAGCTCTTTGGTCTTTAAGCATTCTTACATCTCTGTAGCTTGTAGGATCTGATTCTTCACTTTACTTCACACTTTGTACTTCAAGAAAGCGAACTTGTGATTAGAATTCCTTTGTGATATATGATCTTTGAGCTTCCTTTGAGATCATCAGCCAAAGTAAATCTCCAAGCTCATCCATAGTCGTATTGCCTTCATGTGATGTAGTGACTTTAGGACCATCATGCTCACACCCTTCTGGATCAGGAGACTTTGCATTAGAGTTGTGGATCAGGAGACTTTGTCATCAGAGTTGCGGAAACGTTGTTGGTAGTCTCTCAACATTTGTTGTAGCAAGTCTCACATCTTCATTGATAGTGTGGAGGATGTGTGAGCATGAGGTATGGATTGACCCGATTCAGTTGGAAACTGGAGCCATCAACGCCATCTTTATATGTGTTCCTGAAATAAAACAGTTAGCAATAAAGATAGAGAACGAATATGGCTTTTTCATTCGTTCTGCGAGGACAGACTACCCTCCGGTTTTGTGAAAACCGACCTGTGATCAGGTAGAGTCTCTTTTAAAGAAGACTCTCCTTGACAGGAATTTCCAGCTTGTAGTAATGAATTTTCCAAAGAATCCACTTTGGAATCTTCATACTTAGCATGTTCTCATACCGGAACGTCTCAAAGCAGACAGCACGATAGAGTGAATTGGTGAATAAACATTCACGGATTGATGAGAAATAGATTTATAGAAATTACTCGTGTGTCCTATGATAAACATTTTTGAGACACGACGAGAGTTTTATACTTTGAATCTCATTTCCATCAAAAATACTTTTGTTTGAAAGATATTGTACACAATCAATGTGCTCGAAGAATTAGTTTGTGAGCACATTGAAAGGTTTTTGCAAAAGTATCCGTCAATCCATATCCTGGAACAAGTTTGATTCAATATTGAATCACACCATTGTTGCTTTCCAGTTTTCATTTGATCATTGATCCAAGATGGATCTCACATGTCACCTACCAAGAGCTTGAGTGATGTTCGCTCTAGAAGGATTTCCATCTTCATCGTGAATATTTTCATATTACTCGGATGTTTTGGCAATACCACAAGGATAATACGTAGGACTCTAAATATTTTATCTTATTTTCCACATTATGTGAAACAATAAGCATATTTGGAACGTGTCTGATACGTGGGAATCGCACCAGGCTTTACCTCTCAAGGGATCTTGAGAAGCTTACAACCCCCACCAGGCAGTGTACCTGATCGTTGTAGTATAGTATAGTGACAAGTACCGGGGGATTGATCGTTCAGCTAGGAATAGTGTCGCTAGGATTAGAAAACCTAAATACTAGTTCTAAAGGTGAGGGATGATTCTTTTTGTATTTTTTATATTTTTTAGAAAGCAAGTAAAAATCTCGGGTTTGAAGGATTTGGGCGGAATTAGTTGCTAGTCAACTAACCCAATACTAAAGATGCAATCAGAATAAAATACTAGAAATGAAAACAAACTAAATTATACTAAAGTTGTGAGCAATAAGTGGAGAAAATGTGTTTACTTAGATTTCACAACTCCCTAGACATCTTTTACACGTTAATTACTTGCTATAGTTGCATGAATGACGGATTGTATTCCTTAATACCATTCATGGGGTGGCACACTTAACTCCCCAATCCTATGAGCTCTTATCTCCTCCTATATCATGCCCAGCACAACCATAGGGATTATAAACAGTGGCTCATGCATTAAATACAACCAATAAAACCTAGTGCACGTCAGTTCATGTTTCCTAAGACGTTCAAGCATGTCACCAATTGGAAGTCTGCCAGTTTTCTTAAGCCTAACATCGAATTCATTCATCCAAAACAAATATAAACAAGTAATCAACACATAATTAACATCTAGGTTTCATTAGATCTAAGCAAACACAAGATAGATCTAGCCTAGCATGATGGAATTAAGACAAGAACAAGATATAGACAACCAACACATAGACATATTGATTGAATTAAAAGAATACTTATCTCAATTACACATGAAAGGTATCAAGGGCTTAGAACCCTTGAAAAACCTGTAAAATTCGCACCAAGTTCGTACTTAGGGTTTCTCCAAAACTTCTCTCTCTTTAATGTGAAAATTAGAAAACTATATATAGGAAATAGGGTCTGACGGCGTCAAGACAAAGCTTGTGACGCCGTCACCTCGCCGCCAAAACTCTTCTCGGACTGCCTTGATCTACTTTTGACGCCGTCATGTGTTGTACATTTCCAGGCCGTCATGACTTTTACTCTTGACGCCCTACTTCGTGACGCCGTCAAATATGTACTGGATCGTCATGGAAAATTGCTCTTGACGCCGTCAAGGATTCCTTCTTGACGCCGTCACCTACTGTTCTCAGCAAGGAAAATTAAGACTTTGGCGTTTTCTTCACTTTTGTGCTCCAAAAACGTCCGAATTGCTTCCTTTTCCAGATTTCACTCCCAAAGTACCTAAAATCACAAAAGGAACGATTTAGGGCAATATTTGATCAAATAAGTTCAATTCCGGGCTTAAATGACCCCCTAAAAGTGGTTCATTTTTCGCCTCATCATATACCCTTACACTTGAGATTTGCTTGTCCTCAAGCAAATGTGCTTTTATTCTACTCAAAATACAAGTTAGGGGTCATTTAACACTAATATAAAAGTAATTACAACAAATAATCGTTCCACTAAAGACCAAAGACAAGCACGGAGGTCATACACTAGCACCTCACAAATAGTGTTTAGATACTCACATCTCTCGGGTGTAATAAAGTATAAATTACAATATGGAAACGGAAGATATCTCTCACTACCTGTCATAGCAAAATAGATTACCATAGGCTTGGGAAAGGATCAAACCTCCACCACATGGCGTAAGCACCTAGGATAAACTATCAAAGAGGTCTTTTAAAGGGTTGTAACGTTAGGTGTAGGGATATGAAATACACGGTTTTGTTGGATATAGGCAGTCTTTACTGGTGGCGAGTTAACAATCTTGGTTAATTACATGTATAATATGGCGTTGCTAAGCCAAGACTAGACTTGACTTAAGCTAATAAATGAAAAATAACAAAAACATAAAATGAACATAGAATAAAAAGGGATGGTAGTCCGTATGTTTTTTGTCTTTTTCTTTTTCTATATATATATATATATATATATATATATATATATATATATATATATATATATATATATATATATATATATATTTTTATTTTTTTTGTGTGCGCATACACTCTTACCCTACCATCCAAAATAATACATCATAGGGAATAAACGTTCCCCTTACACTTGAATTTTTACATACTTTACAATAAACTAATCTAATGACTCGAATTAAGAAAATCAAAACACTTGGAGTACTTTTAAGATTAACGTACATATGGGGGTAATATATGATGTTCTTCCCCATTACTCCATACAATAAGTACTTACCCATGAGTCCCAATCGTCCCAAAACAATATGTACAAGGATATGACTCGACTTAGCAACCATGTAATCAATTAGATAGTTAACTTAGGGTTTAACAATTAACAATAATGCACTAAAGATGAGTGCATACACGGAAGGCTAAGGCGATTTGGTTGTACATTTAAGTGGGGTGTAACAAATTCTTCCTTTAAGTAAAATGCTTAAAGTTAGAAACGAAAAGATAGGCTCGGAGGGGTGTACTAGGGGTTTCGTGTACTAAAAATGAGTACAACGCTAAGGGTGTGGGAAAAATTAGTTGACTTAACTAGCCAAGTAATATGACTTAAATGGTCAAGTAATTATGATACGGGTTTAACACAAGGGTGATCATAATGCCTCTTATCATGTAGTAAATTCTACCACACGAATGTAGTCTCACTAGCGGTCTCAGAATGCATCACTAACGCAAGTTCTAGAATCTAAATGCTACAGGTACACTCATAAGCACTAATAGTAAATGCTTTTCCTATCAAATCTAAAGGCGAACCTCACATATTTGGGTGGAAAATTTTTCTGAATACACGGTTATGTGCTAGTCATACAATTTCCTATCCATGAGACGCTTGCTATGGCTAAAGTTTCACTCCTAAATGTTGTAAAAAATTTTAAATTTGGCGCTAAAATTGCACTAACAAGTATTTCTCATAGTTTTATTACACATCTACCATCAAACAAAACAAACTCAAGTGAAAGTGCGTATGTAAGGTATCATGATTTTACCCTCCCCTTACACTTAAGATGAACATTGTCCCCAATGTTCAAGTAAAGAATGTAAAAGTGAAAAAGTAAAAAGAATGAAATCAAATACTCCCCTGATTCGCTCGGTATAGATAATAAGGTGGCCAGGTTAGATCTTCCTCCAAGAAAATGAACAATCAAAGCTTCCCTTCCAGAATGTAAATCATCTTCTTGTCAAACATAACCTGTAAATCCTGAAAAAATAGACAAAACAACCTTGCGTAAAATCGGCGGCATCCTATATAAGTTACTAAATCCTAGAAAACAAGATAAGATATCATGCTTGTGGAATGAAGTTTGCAGATTTCCTGGAGATTATAAAACTTAATAATTCACAAAAACCATAAGACTCCGTTAGAAAAACAAAACTGGTAAAATTTCCAGATTTTTTACACGTGACGCCGTCAAGAGTTAACTCTTGACGCCGTCAGAAGTGACCTGCAGAAATTCTTATGTTAAGTTTCCGGAAAATTTCTGGATAAACTTGGTCCTACTTCCTGGAAAATCCTGCAAAACTTCATTATGACTCAATACAAGCATTTGACTCTAACAAATACGAATATACATGTTCATTTAATATTGTGGAGAATCATGATCGGTTTGTTTCTTAAAAACATATTTGGGGTTTCCCCTTACACTTATCTTTTGCAAAAATACTTTTAGGTGGAGATAAGACTAGGCCAAAACAACAAAGTAAAGTATTTCCACTATTTAGTTGAGAAACATGATCTACCAACAATAAAAATAAAGCATGCATACGGAAACAAATAAAATCAAACAAAATAAAATCACACAAAACATGGGTTGCCTCCCAAGAAGCACTTTTCTTTATTAACGAGTCTTGTAGCTAGACTCAAGGTCATTGGTTACTACGTGACTTCATCATCGGTTCCACTCTCTAGGTCGTCTTCTAAACCAGTTTTGTATTCCGGACCTAGTTGCAAGCATTCTTTGTAGAAACCAAGCATCCTATTCTTTACATACTCTACTCCTCTACGTCTATCCTCCTCATTCCTATAATAAGCTGCTTGCTTGTGTTCTTTTTCGAAATTAGAGAGAAGGCAGTATTGCTCAATCTTGTAGGGCATTTGATAGGCAACTTCATCATTTTCTCCCTTGAATCTAACTATCCCTAGAGTCGGGTCATGACTCATCCTAGTGGCCTCAACAAATGGTTTTACAAATATTATTTGGCTTAAGCAAGCATCTATCACCGGACGAGTGTCTTCAACTATCATAAAATCGATCTCATAGGTGAGATTCCCTATAATCACATGCAATCCCTTCACTCTTCTTGCAAAATTACTTATCAGATTCTTACTAGGCATCATCCTAAAATTAAGTTGCTTCTTCATCACCCAATTGTAATAAGTCCTAGTCATGATGTTCACGGGGGATATAGGGTCGATGTAAGCTTTCCATATATGCATGTGCCCAATATTGCATGGTATGTTAATGTTAGAGGGGTCTCCCATTTTGATAAGGGGGGTGCCAAGGATATATGGTCTCTCGGGACTATCGAATAAATCCTTATGGTATTCCCGTTCTTCCTTGGTGGGCAACTTATCAAAGTACTTTTCTATAGGCTCTACCTCCTCTAATTCCTCTCTCCTATTAACCTCAACTTCCCTACTCTCATCCTTAGTCTCGGCTTCTACTCTAACTTCATCCTTGTCACTCTCTTCTATCTCCTTATCTATTGGCTTAATGGTGACAACATTGACAAAGTAGACATGTTTGGATGATGAGGGGTCCTTAATTTGGATTCCGTTATTGGTGTCCCTAGTGTCCTTCCTAGGTGTGACTAACGCTTGGTTGTTGAGGGCTTTCAACAAGTTGTCAATCTTGTTGGTCATCTCCGTTTGTTGTTGGTTAAATTCGGTTTCAAACCTAGCTATGCGAGCTTCTTGAGATGCCATAAACTTTGACATCAATTCTTCAAGATTGTTGGTACTACCATAGTTGTTAGAAGGATTGTCGTTGAAAGTACAGTTGGATGGTGGCCCATTTGGTTGGTAACGATTAGGCGGATTGGAAGAATTGGGTTGATTTTGTTTCCACCTAAGGTTTGGGTGATTTTTCCAAGAGGGGTTGTATGAATCACCGTAAGGGTTTGGCTCGGGCTTGAAAGTGTACCACTTATCTCCCGCTTCGTTGGTACGCGTGGATGCGTAGTCCGGAAAAGCTGTTCCGGGGAGTTCCACACAATCACGAGTGTCGTGGGGACCACTACATAATTTGCATGAAGAAGTGATTTTGTTCACTTGGCTTGAAGGTTTAGGAGCTTCGTAAGATTTCATGAGAAACTTGACTTGGTCCTCAAGTTCCATGATCCTACGGTCGGGAGTGCTAGAATTGTTCGAGGGCAAAGATATTGCCTTGACCGTTTTGTTCAAATCACGGGGATCATTCCAACTTTCGTTGTCATAGAGAGCAAGATCTTCTATGAGTTCCCATGATTGTTCCGCACTTAGATCACATAGCTTACCACCGGCCGATTGGTCAATGGCTCGCCTCGTGGAGATATCGATATAGTCATAAAAAATTTGGACTTGGAGCCAAAGATTTATGCCATGATGAGGGACTTTTTGGAGTAAGTCCTTGAAACGAGTCCATGCTTCATAAAGAGATTCATTTTGACGTTGTTGGAACATCAAGATGTCATTTCTAAGCTTAGTAGTTCTCCCCGGTGGGAAAATTTGAGCAAGGAAACGAGTGGTGAGATCATCCCATGTGGTGATGGATCCCGTGGGTAAACGCTCAAGCCATTGACTAGCTTGTCTCTCTAGTTTCAACATCTAGGTCTATGGAATCTACGATTTTGAGGAAGTCCTTAAGATGTTGGTTTGGATCTTCGGAACGAAGTCCATGGAATGCACATCCGCTTTGCACCAACCGGATGGTGTCGGATCGCAAAGGGGTCACATTGGCTCCGGTGAGCTCAATGGTGTTTCGGTAGCCTTGGTGGCTAGGTCGGGAGTACTCTCCTAAGGTTCGGGGCCTAAGGGGTTCTAATGGTGGGTTTTGTTGTGGTGGGATGACGGGTTCAAAGATGTTCCCGTTGTCCATGATGTCGGGTGGTGAAGAGTTACGAACAAAGTCACAAAGAAATAAGATAGACTAAAGAAAACCTAAAAATAAAAATAAAATCTTACTAGAAAGGAATCTAGCAAGTAGACCTAATAAGAAGAGATTCTAACCTAGACAATAACTATTCCCCGGGCTGCGGCGCCAAAACCTTGATACGTGGGAATCGCACCAGGCTTTACCTCTCAAGGGATCTTGAGAAGCTTACAACCCCCACCAGGCAGTGTACCTGATCGTTGTAGTATAGTATAGTGACAAGTACCGGGGGATTGATCGTTCAGCTAGGAATAGTGTCGCTAGGATTAGAAAACCTAAATATTAGTTCTAAAGGTGAGGGATGATTCTTTTTGTATTTTTTATATTTTTTAGAAAGCAAGTAAAAATCTCGGGTTTGAAGGATTTGGGCGGAATTAGTTGCTAGTCAACTAACCCAATACTAAAGATGCAATCAAAATAATATACTAAAAATGAAAACAAATTAAATTATACTAAAGTTGAGAGCAATAAGTGGAGAAAATGTGTTTACTTAGATTTCACTACTCCCTAGACATCTTTTACACGTTAATTACTTGTTATAGTTGCATGGATGACGGATTGTATTCCTTAATACCATTCATGGGGTGGTGCACTTAACTCCCCAATCCTATGAGCTCTTATCTCCTCCTTTACCATGCCCAGCACAACCATAGGGATTATAAACAGTGGCTCATGCATTAAATACAACCAATAAAACCTAGTGCACGTCAGTTCATGTTTCCTAAGACGTTCAAGCATGTCACCAATTGGAAGTCTGCCAGTTTTCTGAAGCCTAACATCGAATTCATTCATCCAAAACAAATATAAACAAGTAATCAACACATAATTAACATCTAGGTTTCATTAGATCTAAGCAAACACAAGATAGATCTAGCCTAGTGATTCGCCTCAAACGGTCAGATAATTATTGATCAGCCACTTGTGAATGGCCAACTGTAATAGTCAAACAGCTGAGGCAAATGCTTCCGTGGAATACAGTGTTTCCCCGGGTCGTAATGTCCCAACGAGGTTGTGATGGTATTAAAAACGAATCTGTGATCGAGTGATTGTGAACAGGGATATGAATAAAAGTGTGTGTGTGTTTAAACTAGGGTTTTACAAAATAAAATGACTTAACTAAACTATTTAGAATGATTACGTAAAACCTAGATATCTAAAACGTAAAAACGTACACCAATTTAAAATCAGACGCGACTGCGTACTGAGAAAAAGGTGAGTTTTAAGAAAAATAAACTACAAGGGTTAAAATTGAAAATTCTATAAACTTAAACTTAAAATTAAAAAGAAAACTATTTTTTTGATTATTTTATTATTTATAATTAATTATTTATTTAAAAACTATTTAACTATTTAATTAAAACTAACTTAAATAAAAACTAAAAATAATTAATACTACAAAATTAAACTAAAAACTTATAAAAATAATTTCTAAAACTTAAAATGAACTTGAAGAAAGTATAAAAAATAAAAATAAATCTTTTTGTCTTTTTATGAATTTCTTATTAATTAAAAACTATTTATATTAATTAAACTAATTAAACTATTCTAAATTACAAATAATACTAAAATGACTTGGAAAATTAAGAAAATTTTTATAAATCTAATTAACCATCATAGGAATCCTAAAAAATTATAAAAACTTTATTTTATATATTTTTAAACTAGTTTACTATTTATTATTCTATTTATTATTTAATTACTATTTAAACTATTTAAATTATAAAAACTATTAAATGAACAGTATAAATCACAAGAAAATTTCTAAAATTATTTTATGACTTATAGAAGCTAGGAAAAATATAAAATATAGGTATTACTATATAAAAACTAATTATGCTATTTATAACTTAATTATTTATTAATTATTAATAAAGCTATTATTAATTATAATAAATACTAAATGACAAAACAAAAATCTGAGAAAATTATGAAAAATACTTTAACTTAAAATGAAATTAATAAAAATATAAAATCACAACTTTCTTAATTAAAATCTAAAAATGAAAATTAAAATTAAATTAATTAAATAGAAACTATCACTTATTTTTATGTTGTATTTTCTGGATTTTTATTTTACCAACCTATATTATACTTAAAAATAAACAACTTTAATAAAGACAACTATTTTATAGCTTATTAATAAGCTAGTTATAAGCTATCAACCCTAACAGTTGACTTATGTTGATTGAGATGGAAAATAAGCTCACAAGAGCTTATGTGGGACCCACCTTGGTATATTCTGATCTAAATAAGTGGATTAGACTTGTCTAAGCTAAAAATGGCCAAATAAGCTCAGTAGATAAGCTGAGAAGCCATATTAAGCTATTCCAAAAACCTTTTTCAACTCAGAATAGGGACAAGGTTTATAGCTTATTTAAAGTGGGGTCCACTAAGAGTTAGGTCAAACAAAAAGTCAAACTAAGATCTATGGTAGGAGGGGGGTTGGGAAAAGCTAATTTTATGGTCTGGAGCCCACTGAGGTGGCCACAAATCACCACCAAAGTGGTGGTGATGGCCTGAGCTGCTGGTGCAGGGGAAGAAGTCTTCCCTGCAGTTGTGTTTGGGGGTGAGTGGGGCCCACACTAAAAATCCTAAAAATATAAGCTCAGTGGGAACTTAAAGACATGCTAATAGGCTATTGCTACAACAATTTTCAGACATTGAAACTTAATACAAAATTCACAACAAATCTTGGAGTTTTGGTGAAAACTGAGAAGTGTAAAATTGACTTTTGATGAAAACTTGCTAGTTTGACTTTTGTGACTTTCTACTGCTTCTAATAAGCTAAATAAGTTATGATAAGCTAATGTAATTCTAAAAAGAGCTACAATGATCACTTATGAGCCAATGTGCAAGGTTTTGGAATGCCAAAGTCCTCACAGTTAACTGTGAGGGCTTTGGAGTGGGTTTTTGACTTTTGAGTGAACAAGGACTGAATCTTAAGACCTAAATAACCTAAAGAGACCTAATACATGTTAACTAAACTAAGAGTAACAACTAAACTAACCAAGATACCACAGAAACTGACAAAGCCAAACATCCCCTTAATGTAACTGTTTTGTGATTTAATGAACCAAATCAAATAACTAACTTATGAATCTGATTATTATTGATTAACTAACTTATATTGACTATAATTAACAACTTTTAAACTATGAATAAGCAGTAGATTAAGCTATGCTATAAAAAGCTATTTTTGGTTTTTTTTTAAGTGATTTGAAGAGAAATAAATAGAAAGCTTAAATTAGACTGATGTTACAGATGAAATATAAGTATAAACTAATAATAAGCAGTAAATTATAATAATAAGCTATAATTAAGCAATACTACAATTAAGTGGAAATAATGCAAAAATAGAAAAATGCTTACAACTGAAAGTAGATGAAACTGAATGAACCAAAGAACTAATCACACCCAGACTTATTCAATAAGCCAGAAATTACCCAAATAAGCTTGTCACATCAGCTTATTCTTCAACAACTGCTTATTTGACCCTATGTTGACTATTGTTGACTTTTTTTGGTTTTTTCTAAATTAAACTACTAGAGTTTAATACAGACTCATAAACAACTACAATAAGCTTAACTGAGCTTGTAAACAGGGTAACAGGGCTTGTGGAACTTATAATTAGTATATATGACTTAATACGATTTAACAATCTCATAAAATTTCATTAACCTCAGAAAATGATACAATACTTGATGAATTACAGATACTTGAACTTAAACAAACTTAAATTGATAACTAGAACTTAATTTGAGATTAAAATAAGCAACTAGTAACTTTTACACTACATACGATTTTAATTATACTAAACCTAATCTAATACTCCATCACCACTGCCTCTTTTGCCTTTTGTAGAGTTTTTCTGAGCATTGTGGGACCCACTTGTCATTTCCCACCATATCCAAGCCGTTGATATGGTCTGATGGATCATGTCCGTTTAAAAAGCTTTTACGCGCCAAAAGTCTTGGGTGTCAGATTATGCGTGGAGAGGTTTTCAAGGGTTGTATGAGGTGGAGGGTGACTAGTGGGAGAGTGGGTGGTGAGTAGGAGGTGATACTAGGGGCTGGTATGGTGGTTTGGGTGGTCTGTGTGGTGGTGGTGGTATTGGGAGGGAAAAGGTGGAAGGCTGGGGTGGTTTTGGTGTTTTGACCGGGCGTTGACCCTGGTAATAAAATAACGGGGTGGGTTTGGTTTGTACTTGGGCTTAGGTGGGAAATGAGCTTGGGTAGTATTAGGATAGTGGGTGGGTTTGTTTGTTATTTGGGTTTAGTTTGGTTTATTTAATAACATTAGGGTCCGGTTTGGTATATTTCACACAAGGACTAAATTTGTAATTTGTACAAAGTTGAAGGTTTGGTTTTGTAAGTTTATCAAAGTTCTCATAGGGACCAAACTTGACAAGGGTGAATAGTACAAGGGTATTTTTGATGTTTTTCATTTTTTTAAATACCGGGGACTATTTTTGCCAAACTGTGAAACTTTAGGGACCAATTATGTAAATTCACCAAACTTCACACCAAGGACCATTCCTGCAAAAGATTATTAGTAGAAGGACCGAAATTGATTTTCTCAAAGTTTTTTACATCCCAGGGACCATTTCTGTCAATTTCCAAAGTATAGGGACTAAACTTGTAATTTTATGAAACTTTGCACCAAAGGACTAAATATGTAACTTTATGATTAAAAAGGACCTTTGATGACTTTTTCATGTTTTAAGAATAACCAGGGACTAGTTTTGCCAATTTATGAAACTTGAGGGACTGAAACTGCCAATTATGCAAACTTTGTACGTTTTTCATCTGTTTTTACATATTTTGCATTTGAAACATATAAAACACACCTTTAAGATATTTTAAGTATTTTGAAACATATTTGAGTGTTTTTGTATGTTTTGGCAGCTCAGATTGGTATAAAATGATCAGTATTTAGACACTCATCAATCCCCCACACTAAACTATTGCTAGTCCCTAGCAATCTTTTGAGAAAAACTTAATGGATTTGAAAAACTCTTTACCAAAAGCCATCACTTCTGGAGTAGCCAGGTGTAAGAACTGTGGCACACCTGATAACCGTGTGATTTTGAGCAAACCACCAGCTGTCAACGGATTTGATTAGTCTTTACCAAAAGCCATTTGCTTCTGGACTAGCCAACTCTTGATGGAATAGTCAACATCTTGGTGAGCTGATTACCAATTATGGTTTTTCCACGGCCTTTACCACAAGCCATAATCTTGCGGGCTAGCCAACTCATTAGCTTTTGAGGATAATGGGGAGTTGAGGAACCATACAATTTTTGGCAATTTGCAAGCCATAAACGGGTTTGAGTTATCTTTACCAAGAACCGTTTGCTCCTGGATTAGCCAATCCTGTTGTGGGTTAGACATGGAGGATTGATACCATTTATTGCGTTCTAAGTGAGAAAAAATTTTAAAATTTTGGCTAAAATGGGGGTTCTTGATGGAACATGTGTTTAAATTCGTTAGAATAACGAATCTCCCCCACACTTAGAACTGAATATTGTCCTCAATATTCAAAGTACCGGGTGTTAAACCGAACTTAGAACGTAAGAAGAAAAATATTCCATAGCCTTTATTTAAGATGTATATACATACAATTTATTTTTTTAGATAAAACTTCTTAAATAGAAGCTATCACTATATGTACATTTTTTTATAGGATATATATATATATATATATATATATACAACATGTGGGGTATCTCCCCCACACTAGGGTGTTACACACGGGTGAAAACCTATGTACATGCTACTGTTTTGATTACCGAGTCGCTAGCTTGACTCGACCCCGAATTAATTAGTCCATGGGGAAGCATGATGTGGAAGAGACAATCTGCATCGGACTTTCATTCAAGATATTTGGATAAACATTTGAAGCACGTGAAAGTTCCACACCGATGAGATAAGTAGACACCCGGCTCATAATTTATAAATGAGAATGCCGGGGTCAAAGATAATATCCTCACTCCCGAAAGAGTGAAGAACAGGATAGGGAACAGAATATATGAAGAAAAGAAAGAAAGTCATGATGAAAATCATGATTAACTCCTCATCTTCAATAGGATAGTTCATTGGTTCATGAATCTCCTCGTTTAAGCTCGTTTGATCAAGACATATTATGGGTATGTCTAGATCAAAATAAAAACTATCATACTCCGGTGGAGATATGATATAATTGAGTTCATCGGAGAACTCCTCAAAGGTGAATGATTCGTATTCGGGATTGAATTGAGTGAGTTCATTAGGGAACTCCTCAAAAGTAAATGATTCATATACGGGAAGAGAATTATAAGAATGAGAAGTGGTGATACCACTTATCTTCTCTTCCGCATGATCAAAATGGAACGTTTGCAATTCCGAAATAGAATCATTGATCAAAATCTCACTATCCTTGATGGGGATAGGAGATGAAATAGGCTTTTCATTAAAAGCCTAGATTCTAGAAATGAGAAGATTAGCATTTAATAATGTAAGATGAAGAGATTCGTCTTGGATGATTTCTTCCTCATTCTCTTCTTCTGAGTTGACAAGCTCAGAAGGTAATTCCCCCACATAACTTATGTCTCCACAAGATAAAGAATAGTTCTCCTCAGAATCAGAGAACATCTCAATAAGATCATTTGGAAAGACAAGAGGGGGAGGAATATCACACACATGATCAAGAATTCCCTGTGACTCACTTGGGATTAAGACAAGGTTCTCAACACTAGACTTTATGAATTCGTCAGATTCCTTTGCAGGAATTGTGTTAAGATGCTCGTCCCCCATGTTCAGAGAGTGAGTGGGAACCTCGGGTGTGATAACAGCATACAGAGGGAGCTGAGAAGGACTAGCAGTAATGGAGTCTACAAGTTCCATTATTTCTACTGCTGGTGATTCAGTTATATTCTTTTCTCCCTGTATATCCATGGAAGAAGTCTCAACTGATGAACTTGATGAGGTATCATCACTTTCATCATCCTCGTTGAGAAAAACAGCATTTTGAAATTTGGTACGTGTTATAGCTGCTTGTTCTAAGACTAGTAATTCTTCCATGCTTCTTTCGTCTCTAGCAGCATGTTTTTCAGCAAGTAATTCTGTGATAGATTTATCACGAGAATTTTGAATGAGTGGAAATTGTGGGGGTGTGAATGTGTCAAAACCGTATGTATTAGAGCTAGAACAATGTTCAGGTTTATAATACGGTTGGCATTGGAAATCATCATGAGGACCCCCACAATGTACACAAGAAAAACTTGGTGCATTGTGAGACGACATATTAGCTAACTCCTCTCTAATGTTTTTAAGTTTTTCAAGAGCCTCTAGACAAGGGTCTTGCTGGTTTTGAGGAGTTGCTTGGTTTATTTGGTACTGTGGAGGTGGGTCTTGAAACGAATAGTCGTAATTGTTACAAGGAAATGGATTCCTTGTTTGACAATCAGAGCTAAAGTGTGGACCTCCACAGTACTCACAACAGTAAAACTGTTGAGTCTGGCTTGGTGTATTTTGATACGAAGCATCATTGAGATTTGGATAATATGATTCTTGCTCGTATGAATGTGATGGGTAGTTGGAAAAATTTGAGGAGTCGTTGAATGAGTTTTGATTAGGATCATAAGAAAATAAATTACTCGATCCACAAAACAAACAACTCCCGTCTTGAATATCATTACCACATTGTTCACATGTACACCAACGACATGGAAAACCGAAAAGCGGCTCACCACAACCGACACAAGGAACAAAATCTGGAGGTGGGACAAGTGGTGTGCTCTGAGAGCTAGGAATTTCCACCACTTCCGTTATGGTCTCGGGTTTTGGTTCTTGATAAACGTGAAGGTTAGGTAAGTCGTTCTTTTTAGTCACTACCCTAAGCTCTGTATGTTTGCTTGACAAACTTTTAACCGTAAACCGTGAAAGATCAGGATTGATTCTTGAAGGTTTAGGAGTATTTGTGAGCTCAGGTTTTTGGACAACCGTTGTTTGGACGTATTTAGCACTTCCATCGTTAGAGGAAAGTACAAGGTCCTTTGTCACCTCGGTTTCATGATGTCTTTCCCTCACCGGAGAGGGAATAGGAATCGAAGGTCCATCATAATCAACATAACATCTCGACATTTTTGACAAGGCCATAAGTTTTTCAACTTCAATTTTACAGGCCCTTTGTTTAATGAAATCTTCATCGAGAGATGCCATTAGAATTAATTATGAGATAAGTGGAAGAAAGTAGAATCAAAGGGTTTTGGGGATGAGAAATGAAGAATCAAATAGGTAGGGGTGTAAAGGTGAATATTTTTGTGTTTTGTTTTATAAAAATATGGATAAAAGATGGTAAATATACAATGGATGTATATCCAGAATCACTAATATGCAAAATCGTTTAGAATAAGCGCACAACCTCCCCGGCAGTGGCGCCAAATTTTGATTCGCCTCAAACGGTCAGATAATTATTGATCAGCCACTTGTGAATGGCCAATTGTAATAGTCAAACAGCTGAGGCAAATGCTTCCGTGGAATACAGTGTTTCCCCGGGTCGTAATGTCCCAACGAGGTTGTGATGGTATTAAAAACGAATCTGTGATCGAGTGATTGTGAACAGGGATATGAATAAAAGTGTGTGTGTGTTTAAACTAGGGTTTTACAAAATAAAATGACTTAATTAAACTATTTAGAATGATTACGTAAAACCTAGATATCTAAAACGTAAAAACGTACACCAATTTAAAATCAGACGCGACTGCGTACTGAGAAAAAGGTGAGTTTTAAGAAAAATAAACTACAAGGGTTAAAATTGAAAATTCTATAAACTTAAACTTAAAATTAAAAAGAAAACTATTTTTTTGATTATTTTATTATTTATTATTAATTATTTAATTAAAAACTATTTAACTATTTAATTAAAACTAATTTAAATAAAAACTAAAAATAATTAATACTACAAAATTAAACTAAAAACTTATAAAAATAATTTCTAAAACTTAAAATGAACTTGAAGAAAGTATAAAAAATAAAAATAAATCTTTTTGTCTTTTTATGAATTTCTTATTAATTAAAAACTATTTATATTAATTAAACTAATTAAACTATTCTAAATTACAAATAATACTAAAATGACTTGGAAAATTAAGAAAATTTTTATAAATCTAATTAACCATCATAGGAATCCTAAAAAATTATAAAAACTTTATTTTATATATTTTTAAACTAGTTTACTATTTATTATTCTATTTATTATTTAATTACTATTTAAACTATTTAAATTATAAAAACTATTAAATGAACAGTATAAATCACAAGAAAATTTCTAAAATTATTTTATGACTTATAGAAGCTAGGAAAAATATAAAATATAGGTATTACTATATAAAAACTAATTATGCTATTTATAACTTAATTATTTATTAATTATTAATAAAGCTATTATTAATTATAATAAATACTAAATGACAAAACAAAAATCTGAGAAAATTATGAAAAATACTTTAACTTAAAATGAAATTAATAAAAATATAAAATCACAACTTTCTTAATTAAAATCTAAAAATGAAAATTAAAATTAAATTAATTAAATAGAAACTATCACTTATTTTTATGTTGTATTTTCTGGATTTTTATTTTACCAACCTATATTATACTTAAAAATAAACAACTTTAATAAAGACAACTATTTTATAGCTTATTAATAAGCTAGTTATAAGCTATCAACCCTAACAGTTGACTTATGTTGATTGAGATGGAAAATAAGCTCACAAGAGCTTATGTGGGACCCACCTTGGTATATTCTGATCTAAATAAGTGGATTAGACTTGTCTAAGCTAAAAATGGCCAAATAAGCTCAGTAGATAAGCTGAGAAGCCATATTAAGCTATTCCAAAAACCTTTTTCAACTCAGAATAGGGACAAGGTTTATAGCTTATTTAAAGTGGGGTCCACTAAGAGTTAGGTCAAACAAAAAGTCAAACTAAGATCTATGGTAGGAGGGGGGTTGGGAAAAGCTAATTTTATGGTCTGGAGCCCACTGAGGTGGCCACAAATCACCACCAAAGTGGTGGTGATGGCCTGAGCTGCTGGTGCAGGGGAAGAAGTCTTCCCTGCAGTTGTGTTTGGGGGTGAGTGGGGCCCACACTAAAAATCCTAAAAATATAAGCTCAGTGGGAACTTAAAGACATGCTAATAGGCTATTGCTACAACAATTTTCAGACATTGAAACTTAATACAAAATTCACAACAAATCTTGGAGTTTTGGTGAAAACTGAGAAGTGTAAAATTGACTTTTGATGAAAACTTGCTAGTTTGACTTTTGTGACTTTCTACTGCTTCTAATAAGCTAAATAAGTTATGATAAGCTAATGTAATGCTAAAAAGAGCTACAATGATCACTTATGAGCCAATGTGCAAGGTTTTGGAATGCCAAAGTCCTCACAGTTAACTGTGAGGGCTTTGGAGTGGGTTTTTGACTTTTGAGTGAACAAGGACTGAATCTTAAGACCTAAATAACCTAAAGAGACCTAATACATGTTAACTAAACTAAGAGTAACAACTAAACTAACCAAGATACCACAGAAACTGACAAAGCCAAACATCCCCTTAATGTAACTGTTTTGTGATTTAATGAACCAAATCAAATAACTAACTTATGAATCTGATTATTATTGATTAACTAACTTATATTGACTATAATTAACAACTTTTAAACTATGAATAAGCAGTAGATTAAGCTATGCTATAAAAAGCTATTTTTGGTTTTTTTTTAAGTGATTTAAAGAGAAATAAATAGAAAGCTTAAATTAGACTGATGTTACAGATGAAATATAAGTATAAACTAATAATAAGCAGTAAATTATAATAATAAGCTATAATTAAGCAATACTACAATTAAGTGGAAATAATGCAAAAATAGAAAAATGCTTACAACTGAAAGTAGATGAAACTGAATGAACCAAAGAACTAATCACACCCAGACTTATTCAATAAGCCAGAAATTACCCAAATAAGCTTGTCACATCAGCTTATTCTTCAACAACTGCTTATTTGACCCTATGTTGACTATTGTTGACTTTTTTTGGTTTTTTCTAAATTAAACTACTAGAGTTTAATACAGACTCATAAACAACTACAATAAGCTTAACTGAGCTTGTAAACAGGGTAACAGGGCTTGTGGAACTTATAATTAGTATATATGACTTAATACGATTTAACAATCTCATAAAATTTCATTAACCTCAGAAAATGATACAATACTTGATGAATTACATATACTTGAACTTAAACAAACTTAAATTGATAACTAGAACTTAATTTGAGATTAAAATAAGCAACTAGTAACTTTTACACTACATACGATTTTAATTATACTAAACCTAATCTAATACTCCATCACCACTGCCTCTTTTGCCTTTTGTAGAGTTTTTCTGAGCATTGTGGGACCCACTTGTCATTTCCCACCATATCCAAGCCGTTGATATGGTCTGATGGATCATGTCCGTTTAAAAAGCTTTTACGCGCCAAAAGTCTTGGGTGTCAGATTATGCGTGGAGAGGTTTTCAAGGGTTGTATGAGGTGGAGGGTGACTAGTGGGAGAGTGGGTGGTGAGTAGGAGGTGATACTAGGGGCTGGTATGGTGGTTTGGGTGGTCTGTGTGGTGGTGGTGGTATTGGGAGGGAAAAGGTGGAAGGCTGGGGTGGTTTTGGTGTTTTGACCGGGCGTTGACCCTGGTAATAAAATAACGGGGTGGGTTTGGTTTGTACTTGGGCTTAGGTGGGAAATGGGCTTGGGTAGTATTAGGATAGTGGGTGGGTTTGTTTGTTATTTGGGTTTAGTTTGGTTTATTTAATAACATTAGGGTCCGGTTTGGTATATTTCACACAAGGACTAAATTTGTAATTTGTACAAAGTTGAAGGTTTGGTTTTGTAAGTTTATCAAAGTTCTCATAGGGACCAAACTTGACAAGGGTGAATAGTACAAGGGTATTTTTGATGTTTTTCATTTTTTTAAATACCGGGGACTATTTTTGCCAAACTGTGAAACTTTAGGGACCAATTATGTAAATTCACCAAACTTCACACCAAGGACCATTCCTGCAAAAGATTATTAGTAGAAGGACCGAAATTGATTTTCTCAAAGTTTTTTACATCCCAGGGACCATTTCTGTCAATTTCCAAAGTATAGGGACTAAACTTGTAATTTTATGAAACTTTGCACCAAAGGACTAAATATGTAACTTTATGATTAAAAAGGACCTTTGATGACTTTTTCATGTTTTAAGAATAACCAGGGACTAGTTTTGCCAATTTATGAAACTTGAGGGACTGAAACTACCAATTATGCAAACTTTGTACATTTTTCATCTGTTTTTGCATATTTTGCATTTGAAACATATAAAACACACCTTTAAGATATTTTAAGTATTTTGAAATATATTTGAGTGTTTTTATATGTTTTGGCAGCTCAGATTGGTATAAAATGATGAGTATTTAGACACTCATCACCTAGCATGATGGAATTAAGACAAGAACAAGATATAGACAACCAACACATAGACATATTGATTGAATTAAAAGAATACTTATCTCAATTACACATGAAAGGTATCAAGGGCTTAGAACCCTTGAAAAACCTGTAAAATTCGCACCAAGTTCGTACTTAGGGTTTCTCCAAAACTTCTCTCTCTTTAATGTGAAAATTAGAAAACTATATATAGGAAATAGGGTCTGACGGCGTCAAGACAAAGCTTGTGACGCCGTCACCTCGCCGCCAAAACTCTTCTCGGACTGCCTTGATCTACTTTTGACGCCGTCATGTGTTGTACATTTCCAGGCCATCATGACTTTTACTCTTGACGCCCTACTTCGTGATGCCGTCATATCTGTGCTGGATCCTCATGGAAAATTACTCTTGACGCCGTCAAGGATTCCTTCTTGACGCCGTCACCTACTGTTCCCAGCAAGGAAAATTAAGACTTTGGTGTTTTCCTCACTTTTGTGCTCCAAAAACATCCGAATTGCTTCATTTTCCAGATTTCACTCCCAAAGTACCTAAAATCACAAAAGGAACGATTTAGGGCAATATTTGATCAAATAAGTTCAATTCCGGGCTTAAATGACCCGCTAAAAGTGGTTCATTTTTCGCCTCATCAGTGTCCTATCGAGATTTATGGATGATCTCTTTGGCTCTAGACTCAATAGTGCGTTTTGATCCGGTCCTAGAGACTGGGGAGGTGTCTCCTGTTTTAGGAATCAACATAGCTCGCAATGAGCGGTTGATACAATGCACAGGGTTCCCCGTGAGAATGAAACTAGTTCTTTTAAGAGAACTTGAGTGGTTAAGAAGTTTAGTGCAGTGCGTCACTGGGTCCATGACGTCTTGTCTTCAATACTAGCATTACCTTAGTAATCACTAGTAGATTATTAATTGAACCCGGTTTCTGCCCTAAGGTTGAATATATGGAGGGCTATTTCTTTTCACCCTTTCTCATTTCATTTCTTTTTCATTCTTAAACCCCTTCAGCGCTTACCGAGACTTCACCACTAGAACCTTGTTGGGTTTGTTCCAGTCCTAGCTCTATCTCAGTCCGCACTCTTCCCTTTCTCACTTTTCTCCTTTTTTCAATCATTCCTAAGGACTTCTAATCTATCTAGAGGATTGTCCCTGGGAAGATCCTTCCGGTTCTGGTGGATCATGGGAACTCATACCTAACCTTAACCAACCTTATAACTTCATGCATAAAGATAAATGGTCGGTCTTTGGTATAACTTCCACAAACGCCTTTTGCTCCCCCTCAATATGTGCATCGATATTCGAAAGTGTTTAGCACATATGTGGGAGCCTATTTATTGAGTCCAAAAGATCACTTTTGATTATCAGATTTCATATTTAAATCACATTCTCTCCCCCGATCAAAAATTTCAAATCTTTTGAGATTTTGGATCCCAATTGATTTAAATAAGTTAGAAAACGTTTTGGGAGAGAAATGCGGTTAGTTTTTAATATTTTCTGATAAAAAGGAACCTTTTTCTTGCTCCCCCTCAATCTGTGAGGGAGGTTGTTATGTGTCAGATTTGAAGAATTTGCAAAAGATTCGAATTTTTTAACGAAAACTCATTGAAAATTTACTCATTCTGACACATAACCATCACAAATCGTTTTGTTGCTTTTGTTTTGTACAAAGTGTGGGGAGTTTTGATGGTACATAGAATTTTGAGAAATCACTCCCCTCAATCAATGACAGATGTTAACACATAAATAAATTATGTCATTGATTGAGTGAAAAATTTTACCAAAGTTTGAGTTCAAATTGATTTCCAAACAAAATCTCATGGTACCACCAAGTTTTGCACAAATACTATCCGGAAAAATCATAGAAGGGAAAGTATTTGGCGATAAAAAGAAGACTTCTCTTCTTTATCAAGAAATAATGCACTGAAACGTACATTAGATCGAGGGTGCATGAATATAAAGTAATTCACGCTCGGATGAACGGCACCCTTTGCTAGGAACAACCGTCTTTTTGGCGACGTGTTTTCCTCATTTTTGAAAAACGGGTTGCTATCTGAAGTAATAGCAAGCCATATTTTTGAAGTCCGGGTTGCAGCCTGAAATGACTACAAGCCATAGTTTTAAGTTCGGGTTACAGCCTGAAATGACTGTAAGCCATAATTTTAAGAATAGTTTGAGAGGCGACATGTTTTAGAAAAACATTATTTGGAAAAAAATAGAAAAACTCTCGCTCAAGCATATGTATGTTTCCATGTCATTATTGAATGACATTTCTAGAAATGTACATAATATTGATTACACGAGAGACATGTCGCGAGAAGAATATTTTTGAAATTTTTATGCTTTTCCGTTTCTATGGATTTTATATGTTTTATATTTTTTCTATTTACAATTTGATAAAGTATATATATACAAAGGATATTATGCAGTTTAAGAGGATGTTGACCAGAATACCGAAAAGAGGATATCGGTCTGCAAGTTGTAGAAGTCAGAAGTCAACATCTCTTAAACTTTCACCACCAAAGCTTTCGAGGCTCCTGAATAGTCGTCAGAACTTGAGCCTTCTCAATAAGAAGCTTTGATAGCTCAGTAACGTATCATCTCACGCTTGACTAGTTCTTCTCAACTTTCGTCCCTGCTGAAGGCTGAAGTAGTATGTACCAAAAGTATCCAGAGACCACTTCCCCCTAAGTATTAGAAATGATGCAATTAGTCTCATTATATGAAGCTCAGAAACCCGAAGTACACACAATCCATTTTGTACGTCTTTTGTCGTCAGAAACTGTTTCTTACATCTCTTCCCCCACGTAGTTGGAATAACACACCAAAAGAACGAGTTAAAACACTGATTTTCTCTGCGGTTATGACATTTGTCTTCCCGGAATAACTTCAGTTAAGATGAAGTATAAAGCTCATCATGTGTACTCATTGTGCGTTCCGATGTATGTCTCCTTCCCCCTTGCTGGTTTTGATACCTCAGAATCAGCAACACATTTTATGCACATATTCTTGAAATCTTGTGAGAAGAACAAAATTAGCTCAAATGTATCCTGTGAGAATCAAATTGCTGAAGAGCAATGTGAGCACATCTAATTAGGTATTAACTTAGACTTATCACTCTCCCCTAATTGGTGCTCTCCCCCAAACTGGCAACCTTTCAGATGAGTGCCTTGAATATGAAGAAGTCTTTTGATAATTAATTGCATATCGTCTTTAGTCTTCTAACATGCAGAAGAAAATGTAGAACAGACTGTAGACTCGACCTTCTTCACGGTTGACCATTTGGGGAATAGAATATCAACATCTTCATCTTGCCAAATGCATTCCAGTCATATTACATATAACAAATCAACCCATAATGTACACATGTACCCAAAGACAAGAAGAAACGATAACACCAAAGTAACAGGTTGAAGCACTGGTCATCTCTGCGGATATCAACTCTAGAATAACTGATTAAGCTCGATCATGTGAACCTGTTCTGCGTCCCTGATGTACACATTTTTCTCTCCCCTGATGGTTGCGATTAATCAGCCCGTGGCGTGCACATGAAATGATAATACCAAAGTAACAAGTTGAACCACTGATCATCTTTAATTTGTTTCATAAGACATTAAGCCCGATCACGTGAACTCGTTGTGCGTCCTTGGTGTACACATTCCTCTCCCCTAATGGTTGCGATTAATCAGAATCATCATACTGATGTGTACATGAAGCATTAACTGGAAGCCCTTCATCACTAATAATATCAGCCTGGAAGAAGATGTCGATAAACCCTCATGAGTCCTGAACTGAAGATTTCAGGAGTCATGAAATGATGACTAATTGAGTTTGCTCCCCCTCAATTAGGCCATCGTATGTAAAAAGCCTTTTCGAAACTTGTGAAGTTTCTGAATCAGCTCCCCCTCAAGCTGACCATCCTCTTTTATGGATTCGATACATTAAGTCATGATCATGTTTGAGGGTCTTGATGTTAACCATCTTCTTCTTTATCTCCCCCTCAACAATGGCAAGCAAATGACATTTTTGCCATAGTTGAGATTCCATGATGGTTGAGATTTAATCATGTGCAGCATAAATATGCATGTAGGCCCAAACACTACTGCGAAGAAGATGATGATTAAAGCTCTCTTGTAGCAGTCCCTCTTTTGTCTCCTCATCAGTGGCTTAGCAAATGAAGAGTTCAATTAAGCATATAATATGCTTAAACCACTTGTAGAAGTATGTTGAACCTTAGAGGGAGAAAATATCTGCGTACAAGAGCCGAATGACCATTCTTCACACATCATCAACATGTAGTATCTTCATCCTTTCCCTTCTCCCCCTCAAAAATTGCATATGCCTGTTTGCAATTTTTGATTGAATAAGTGAAGCACAAAAATATAATCCAATGTATATCGATCCACTTGATGACTGTACGAACATGGGAAAAGCATGAAAGTTGTTGATGAGAATGGTCATAAATAAGAAGATTTCTCTTCTTTCTAAGGTAAGGCGCATTGACACGTACACCTTTCTTTTCTTTGAGGAATGGGGCCTGAAGTGTTATCTGCAGACGCCATAATGTTGAAGAACGAGGCTTGAACTGTAGTGTCCAAACGTCATAGTCTTTGAAGAACGAGGCCTGAACTGTTGTGAACAGACGTCATTGTCATAAGCATCAAAGTTGAGCTTCTTTAACCCCTGATTGATAAGATATCACTCTTTTCGACAACCAAACTCTGAGTCTTTCCTTAGTTGTATTGAGCGATGTACCTGCACTTAAGTAGAGACTACCTGCACTGACATTGGGAGTTTGTTTGCATTTATATGGGTTAGTGATATCAGCATATATACCATTTGGGGTTCTACTGTCAACCTTGGCTTTGCAATCAGTGAACATCTTTCTCATAGGTATCCATCTAAGACCAACAATCTTAAAAATTATCCCCGTCGGTATCCACCTAAGGCAAGTTCTGGGAGTGTTTGGTTTCTCATGTAAAGTGGGAGTCTTGTTTAGAGAAAACCTTTGTCCTAAATCAATCTGCCTGCCAGGTTTCTGAGTATAACACTTTGATTCTACGGGCTTGTTGTAGTTTCTAGTCTTAGATGGTAGGACCTTATTACAAGTATTCACATCCTTCAGGAATTTTGTAGCACACTTATCATGATTTGCCTTAACCACACATTTTAGACAAGTTGAACAAAAAAGGTTTTTGGATTCCGAACAAGGTCTAGGTTTCTTAGAGTGATTTGCAATGGGAATCGCTTTAATCAATGTGCAACTACTCTTGGACACTAGACAATTCATATATGTTTGTTGAGTGCTCACAGATTTTGGTTTGCTGCAACTGGCCGAGTTCTGCAATAAGCTAGAAGGCATCCTATGAGGTCGTGAACCTAAGATTCCATCCTTTTGAAGTAGAGCCCCTTTCCTAGCCTTTTCAAGATTATAGTTCTTGTACAAGTCATTTATATCATAAGAGATTTGAGTTTTAACGCTCGGTATTGACACAGTTTTCGAACTTATCCCAGAAGAGTCAGGTGTAGGTGAAGCTATGTAACCTCTCATAAATTTCCCTTACGATTAGTAAATGCATACGAATAAATAAAACGATGTTACGATAAATTAACACCATTTTACGGGTAACAAAATTTTTTTATGATATGGCTTGATATTGAACCACTACGATAACTATGATTGACCATTTACCCAGGAACGATGCTTACACACGACCTAGATAACCTATGATTATTGCGAACGATAAATATATATAAAACGTTTATATTTATAACAATACGTTTCGTCTAAATAACGTATATTATTTTTATATTCCCCGAACCTACGAAACTTCCCGAGAACGCTCACTAATATTTTTGAACTTCGACACGATAATCGAGACACACCATGTGAGCCCCCAACACTCTTTGGTCCACGGTTACAATATACAAACCAAACGGACTCCTTATTTTTCTTTCTTTTGTTTTGGGCCGACACAAATCCTGAGCCCAGTTACAAGCCCAAACGCACCCTTATATTTTTTTTTGTTTTCTTTTCCTTGTTCCCAGTCGCGACACTCCCAAACGCACCCTATTACTAAACGATTTTTACACATAACGACTCAATATTATTGCACATCTTAATTTACCTAGTACCCAAGAAACACACGAGACCAAAACATTACATACTCACCCTCGTTCACTACCCTAAAAACGTCCAAAGCAAAGCTTGAACACTTCCATGGAGATAAGACCAAAACGTGTCATAAACCCTCTTCCATGCCTCCCCTCTTCCCCTATGATGAGTGAATGAACAGGAATTATGTCAGGAATGAATAGGAAGAGATCTTACAAGATCTTGGCTTTGTAAGAAACCGATTGGGCATTGTTTGTGGCAATACTATTCGTTTACATGCACCCTCAAACTCTTGCGATCTTATCTTGTCTCTACACATTCGAAAACTGCCTATATAAGCCTTACATGCAAAGCTAAGTCACTACATGCACTTAAACGAATCATATCACTAAACATATTGACGAGAGAGAAGTTGTGGAGGGACGAACGGATTCTCAAGTGTACCACGCCTTGAAGTGAACCTAGGAAGCAAAGCTTGGAACCTCTTGAACCTTGGTGGGACGTGAAGTGAACCACGGAGCTTTTGAACCATTCCACGAACCATACGCTTTGTTTTACTCCACCTTTTAAGGTGAGGTGAGACTTCAAATTGCTAGTTTCTTATATATATATATACACGTACTATTTATTTTTGCACGAACACTTCACCTAGATAAAACCTAAAACTTGAACGCGACATATATATATTAATTATCGTATTACATGTTTATTAAGTCACAAACGAGATTCTATAAGTATTTCAAGCTTATATTTACGCATACATACTAAAAATCACACGTTCCTAAGTCGTAAGGACTTATACGTTTACTCTAAAACACTTAGTTTATTTTCAAGTTTTATAAAGTTTCACGTATTGAGTTTTTAGCTACACTTTGACCTCGCCATTTAAAAATTTGACACACGACCCATCATTATTTTTGTACGACCTATTTGTATACTTGGAACACTAACGAGAATGATAAATAATACGACTTGACAACTTCGTTTGACCACTTGATCGAGCCTAAAGCTAAACGAGTTTACTTAAGGATTTTCAGAAATTAAAAACCTTGCGTGGGCCAAAAAGCCCAAAAAGCTGATTTTAGCTTATTGCGATAAGCTAAGCATATAAGCTCTTTTGAAATGTTATTGTAACTTAAAAAGATGGATTTCGACAAACCCAATGTCCCCCCAAACCCTTTGGATCGAAAATCCTTAACGGGCCCTTAATATGATTCGTTAAGGCCCAATTTGAGAAATAAGAAGAGATTAAGCAAATAAGCTGTGAAAATAAGTTGTTTAAGACCTTATGAGCTTATTGAAATAATAAAAATGATAAGTTTTAAATTTGGTAATGTTTGGACTAAATTTGCAAATATTCGAGAAATAGGGACTAAAAGTGTCAAGTTTGTAAACTTCGGGTAAAAAGTATAAAAACTGTTTTTCTAAGGGTATAAATAGTTAACATTGAAACTTAGGATTTAAAAATGTAATTATTGATATACTTGGACTTAAAACGTAAATATATATAATTTTGGACTAACGACGTAAATGTTTTCCGTTAAGGGTAAAAAGTGTAAAATTGAGAAACATAAAGGATTGAATAGTAATATTGATTTTATATATATATATATATATATATATATATATATATATATATATATATATATATATATATATATATATATATATATATATATATATATATATATATACGTATAAAATTTATAACGATAAATAAATTTAGACAAATAAAACGATACGTAATCATTATCTATTTTATATACGACGTAACACATCGCCTATACACTTTATGGTTTATTCGTAATAAATAATAAACGTTCGCAATACAGCGAGACTTAAGAACTAAAACGTGCCATATCTTTTAGGTTGTGTGTGAAGCCGTTGCCTTGCATCGTTGAGAATACGACCATTCTACTATACTACTAAGGTGAGTTCATAGCCCACATTTAACTTATTTTGTGGGGGGATACATGCTCAAAAACCGAACACCAGTCTTTTCCTGATCTTATTATTGCTTATGTAGCTATTGCCAAAAGTCCCTCGATCATGAACCTTAATCACTTAAAGGGTGAACCTAAATAATTGTGGATAGATCTATTAGGGATTGACAATCCCCATTTGGTTGCTAGAGGAAAGTCACCAAATGCACATTATTTGAATATAATAGGTTACTGGCAAATACCTATCTTGGGGGCTATATATTTTACATCATTATTACATAAAATATTGATGTCTGTTGAACCGTTGAGTGTCATGAGCTTAAGGCAATAATGAATGCGACTTTCTAACTTGTTTATTCGTATTTATATACAATAAGCACCTATCTCTTGTGTTCAAACTCTTAATTATAAACCTATGAATTTCACTCAACTTTTGTTGACTTTTAGCATGTTTATCTCAGGTAACTAAATGGAATGGATGGCAAAGGCACGAAGTGGGCAAATAAAGAAACGTTTATTTCTCTTTGAATAAAAACTTGTTGTTGAATAACGAATTCTCTTGGAATTATGAATATTTGGTATTTTAAATAAAACTTAAAACGATCACTTGAATCGTTTTCTATAATTGTGACAAAGATCCACGATATAATATCCCAAAAGTCTTCCGCTGACATTTTAAGTCTTCCGCTGTATTGATCAATTTTGGGGGTGTTATAGATTGGCATCAGAACTACGGTTATAGTGAACCAAGTGTTTTTGGAACATTGGACTATAACTACACTTTAAACGGGACAAAATTTTCATAAAATACCATCCTACGCCCTTCGTGCCTACGCATTCCAATAATTGGTAAAAAGTATTATTTACCTTATAGCATTTTAAATTGATTATAATTATGCTTACATTTACTAATCGGGAAATTTATTACAGTGTCATGTCTTCGAACACCCACCCTATCAGCTTGTCCTCAAACTCAGGAACTGGAGATGTTACTTCAGCCTATGCTACCTCACCTATGCCTATGTCTCCTGCTACTGACAGATACATGCAAAGCCAGCAATTTCTGCCAGCATCTCACACAGAGGCTTCTCCTCTGACAACATCTGGTCCGATTCGCCGATCTAGGCAAATTAGACAACTTCAGCCGTATGAAGCAAGTACTGCTGTACCAGCACCAGCTCTTGTCATACCACCTGAACAGTTGTGCCATCACCACCTGCACCACCAGTGATACCACCACTACCAACTATCTTCTACAGCCAAACTACTACTGCGCCACTAACACCATCACCCATAGCATCACCTGCACTAGCATCACCACCTGCCTTACCGAAGTGTCCCAATATCACCTCACCAAAGGACTTACCCGATCCGCCCAACCACCTCAGAATCTTGTGTTCAACGCAGACGCCGAAGGACCCACAAGCGAGTAGATGCGAGTAGATGGTCTTTCTTGTTGCCTATTATGCGATATTGGAGATCTCAAGAAGGAACACCAACAACAAGGGAACTTGGGGAAAGTTCTTACTCTACTTCCCGAATTCTGCCAGTCACTGGGGAACCCATACATCATACCATACCATTGTTAGCTGCAAGAATGGTTCGCCACGAAGACCGACTTGATTCCATCGCTAGTATACTCAACAAGATTCCACATGAACTTCTAGAAACCTTTGAAGATGATATGAACAGTCTCATAATTGGTCATCTTGCAATAGAAGATAAGGTTGAAAAGTTGGATTCTCTATTTTGGGAATCAATGGAATTCATAGTAGCACTATGTGGGGCTAACACTTCAACAGAAATAACATTGGGAACTTTAGACCGTGAAATTGAGAGGATCAACACTGAAAACCTACGTCTTAGGCAAGCCCTGTTAGAATCTCGAGAAAGGGAAAGGACTCGAGATCAAACCATGGAAACCATGTCCACTGCCATTCAAGAACTCCAAAACCGCCTACACAAAGCCTTAGGAAAACCATGAGACCATCACCTTGTTAAGTAAAAATCAATGTCCTACAAATAAGAGTATCTTGTCGTGTTTTGTAAACATTTGCACAAGTATCAATAAGTGTTGTAACACCTTGACATTGATTTATGGAAGTTTATTTTATCTTTATTTACGTTGCAAACTTTATACATTATATCGTAATATATTAGTTCATGCAGGTCAAGCTTATTCGTAATGTGTGTCATTCCAACATACGATAATTTACGATTTAAACCTTTTCAATGATCGAATCATTTTAACTACGACCTATATTTAACTATTTATTACTCGATATGTATTTTCAACGTGATAAGATTATTATAAATGTTCTAATAATATACCTTCTTTTATAGCAACATGGCTAGAACTAGGAGAACAACCACGAACGCCGCACCAGCAAACCCTGAAGTTATGACCCCGGAAGCGATCCAGCAAGCAATTGCTGATGGCGTTACTGTCGTTTTAGCTGGACAAACCCGTAATAGAGATGGAAATGCACCGGCACCCCGCTACTGCACATACAAGGACTTCATAGCATGTCAACCAACGTATTTCAAAGGAACTGAAGTAGTGTCGGAATTAGCTCAATTGTTTGAAAGAAGTGAAACTGTTTTCCAAAGAAGTGGATGCTCGGAAAACAACAAGGTAAGTTTCGCAACGAGAACACTAATGCAAGACGCTCTATCCTGGTGGAACTCTACCGTTCAAACACTAGGAGCAGAGGCAACACATCAGCTTACTTGGATTGAATTCAAGGCTAAAATACTAAAGAAGTATTGTCCCCGTTCCAAACTGCGAAAACTCGAGGATGAGTTCCATGCCTTAATAGTGAAAGGAGTTGATTTGAGAAGTTACAACCGGAGATTCCAAGAACTCAGGATACTATGCCCTACCATGGTACCCGATCATGAGAAGACATTAGAGAAATATGTCGAAGGACTCCCTAGGAGTTTTGAAGGAAATGTCACCTCAGCAAACCCGCCAACCTTGGAAGCAGCAATGGAACTTGCTCAGAAACTTCTAGACCGAGAAGTGAAATGCAATGAGCTTAAAAGGAAATTGGACGATAAGAGAACCACCCACCATCACAACAACAACCAACAAAGCTACAACAGTCATCACCGAAACAACAACCACCGCAACAATAATCGAAACCACCAACAATATCACAACACTCGAAGCACTCAACAGCAGAATCAAAGACAAGAAAAACCCCGAGTCTATGCCGCCACGGAAGGTGTAGGGTACAACTGACAGAAACCCCAATGCCAGCGATGCAAACTTCATCACGAGGGTCGTTGTACCGTCCGATGTGACAAATGTCATAAGATCGGTCATCAAACCAGAAACTGTAGGATTCCGGCTACAGGAAGCAACACACAGGTTATATCACCCACTTGTTACGGATGCAGAGAAGTAGGACACATCCGGAGGAACTGCCCAAAAGGAAATGAACCAGCCAACGCCCAAGCTAGGGTATACCTACTCGGAGATGGAAACGGACCCGATGTAGTCACCGGTACGTTACTACTAAACCATCATAATGCTAGAGTATTGTTTGATTCGGGCGCCGATAAGAGTTTTATATCAGATACGTTTGCCCCTTTACTTAATGTTACCCCCTCTAAGCTAAACACCAACTACGAAGTCGAAATGGCTGACGGGAATTTAATAGATACCAATACTATCATGAAAGATTGCACCCTAACCTTATCTGAAAAACCTTTTGCCATTAATCTTATGCCGGTTCAACTTGGTAGTTTCGACGCTATCGTCGGCATGGATTGGCTATCCCACCATCGTGCTAGGATTCACGGTGACGAAAAGGCCGTCCATATACCACTCAAGGATGAAACACTCATTGTCCAGGGCGACAAAACCAAACCTCGATATGGAATTATCTCATATATGCGAGTGATAAAATACATGAAGGAAGGATGTCAAGTATTCATGGCTCAAGTTACGGAAAATAAGTCATCCGAGAAGCAGCTTGATGACGTTCCTATCGTTAGGGATTTTCCTGAAGTATTCCCTGAAGAATTACCTAGTATTCCACCCGCACGTCAAGTAAAATTTCGGATTGAACTAGTGCCTGGAGCGGCACCAGTGGCTAAAGCACCTTATAGGCTAGCGCCATCTGAAATGGAAGAGTTGTTAGAACAACTAAAGGAATTGTCGGACAAAGGATTTATTCGACCAAGCTCATCACCTTGGGGAGCTCCAATTTTATTTGTTAAGAAGAAGGATGGATCCTTTAGAATGTGCATCGATTACCGGGAGTTGAATAAACTTACGGTAAAGAATCGATACCCATTGCCTCGAATTGACGATCTGTTTGATCAATTGCAAGGATCGAGTGTGTACTCAAAAATTGATCTGAGATTAGGATATCATCAGCTAAGAGTTCGAGAAGATGATATCCCAAAAACTGCATTCAGAACGCGCTATGGTCACTACGAATTTCAAGTAATGCCGTTCAGTCTGACCAATGCACCAGCAGTTTTCATGGATTTAATGAATCGAGTATACAAACCTTACTTGGATAAGTTTGTAATAGTATTCATCGACGATATTTTGATCTACTCTCGCAACGAAGAAGAACATGCAGAACATTTATGAATCATTCTAGAACTACTCAAGAAAGAAGAACTGTACGCTAAGTTCTCCAAATGCGACTTTTGGATTCGCACCGTACAATTTTTAGGACACATCATCTATAGTCAAGGCATTCACGTAGACCCTGCAAAGATTGAGGCTGTTAAAGGTTGGTCATCTCCTACAAACCCCACGGAGATACATCAATTTTTAGGTCTCGCATGTTACTACCGAAGATTTATAAAAGGATTCTCCAAAAATGCAAAACCTTTGACTAAGCTAACCCAAAAGAATGAGAAGTACATCTGGGAAGAAAAGGAAGAAGCAGTCTTCCAGTTATTAAAACGAAAGCTTTGTGAAGCTCCAATATTAGCCCTCCCAGAAGGAAATGAGGACTTTATAGTATATTGCGACGCATCTTATCATGGACTAGGAGCAGTCTTGATGCAAAGAAGAAAAGTAATAGCTTATGCATCTCGGCAACTGAAGAAACATGAGGAAAACTACACGACTCATGACTTGGAATTAGGAGCTGTAGTGTTTGCGCTCAAGTTATGGAGGCACTACTTATATGGCACCAAATGTACCGTGTACACAGACCACAAGAGTCTTCAATATATTTTGGATCAAAAGGATTTGAATATGAGGCAACGTCGCTGGCTGGAGCTGCTCAGCGATTATGATTGTGAGATCCGTTACCACCCAGGAAAGGCTAATGTAGTAGCAGATGCGTTAAGCCGAAAAGAACGATTGAAACCCCTTCGAGTTAGATCACTAGGGATGACTATCCACTCACCCCTTCCATCCCAAATCCTTACCGCACAGAACGAAGCGCTTAAAGAAGAAAACCGACCCAAGGAAAAGATTTACGGTATGCTCGAGAATAAGAATGGTTTCGTGAAGAAATTCGATGGAACACTGTGTTTCAAGGACAGAAGTTGGATCCCTATGGTTGGAGGTATTCGTGAGCTCATCATGTATGAGTCCCACAAGTCAAAATACTCCATTCATCCAGGTTCCGACAAGATGTATCAGGATTTAAAGAAACTAGATTGGTGGCCAAACATGAAGGCTGACATCGCAGAATATGTCGGTAAGTGTTTGACATGTTCAAGAGTAAAAGCAGAACATCAGAAACCTTCAGGTTTACTTGTACAACCAGAACTTCCTATGTGCAAATAGGAACGAATCACTATGGATTTCATCACCAAACTCCCAAGAACCTCATCCGGATATGACACAATATGGGTTATTGTGGATCGTCTCACAAAAACCGCTCATTTTCTACCCATCAAAGAAACCGATGAGATGAATACACTAGCTCAGCTGTATGTGAAGGAAATAGTCACTCGACATGGAGTACCAATTTCAATTATCTCGGATCGAGATAGTCGTTTCACCTCTCACTTTTGGAAATCGTTACAGAAAGCCTTAGGAACTAAACTAGATATGAGCACCGCATACCACCCTCAAACTGATGGTCAAAGTGAAAGAACTATCCAAACCTTGGAAGATATGCTCCGAGCATGCGTTATTGATTTTGGAAAAGGTTGGGATAAGCACTTACCATTAGCAGAGTTTTCATACAACAATAGTTACCACGCCAACATAAAAGCAGCACCCTTCGAAGCACTGTATGGTAGAAAGTGCAGATCACCTGTTTGTTGGGCAGAAGTTGGAGAAAGACAACTTATAGGACCTGACCTTGTTCGGGAAACAACCGAGAAAATCGTTAAGATTAAGCAACGCTTACAAGCAGCCCGAGACCGACAGAAAAGCTACGCAGACCTAAAAAGGAAACCCATGGAATTTCAAATAGGAGACAGAGTCTTATTGAAAGTATCTCCCTGGAAGGGAATGGTACGATTTGGAAAGCATGGAAAGTTGAACCCCAGATACATCGGTCCATTCAAATTCCTGGAAAGGATAGGACCCGTGGCTTATAAACTAGAACTACCCGAAGAACTTAGTCGGATCCACGACACCTTTCATGTGTCAAACCTTAAGAAGTGTTTATCCGATGAATCTCTCGTGATTCCATTGAAAGAGATTCGACTAGATGATAACCTTGTCTTTACCGAGGAACCCATTGAAATCATGGATAGAGAAGTTAAACAACTCAAACAAAACCGTATACCTATTGTCAAAGTTCGTTGGGACTCCAAGCGAGGACCGGAATATACTTGGGAGCGCGAGGATCAGATTCGCTCCAAGTACCCACATCTCATCACCTAAGACACCCTTGGCAACTATCTTAGACTAGAATTCCGGGACGGAATTTCTTGTAAGAGGTAGGTAATGTAACCTCTCGTAAATTTCCCTTACGATTAGTAAATGCATACGAATAAATAAAACGATGTTAGGATAAATTAACACCATTTTACAGGTAACAAACTTTTTTTAATGATATGGCTTGATATTGAACCACTACGATAACTATGATTGATCGTTTACCCAGGAACGATGCTTATACACGACCTAGATAACCTATGATTATTGCGAACGATAAATATATATAAAACGTTTATATTTATAACAATACGTTTCGTCTAAATAACGTATATTATTTTTATATTCCCCGAACCTACGAAACTTCCCAAGAACGCTCACTAATATTTTTGAACTTCGACACGATAATCAAGACACACCATGTGGGCCCCCAACACTCTTTGGGCCACGGTTACAATATATAAACCAAACGGACTCCTTATTTTTCTTTCTTTTGTTTTGGGCCGACACAAATCCTGATCCCAGTTACAAGCCCAAACGCACCCTTATATTTTTTTTTTTGTTTTCTTTTCCTTGTTCCCAGTCATGACACTCCCAAACGCACCCTATTACTAAACGATTTTTACACATAACGACTCAATATTATTGCACATCTTAATTTACCTAGTACCCAAGAAACACACGAGACCAAAACATTACATACTCACCCTCGTTCACTACCATAAAAACGTCCAAAGCAAAGCTTGAACACTTCCATGGAGATAAGACCAAAAGGTGTCATAAACCCTCTTCCATGCCTCCCCTCTTCCCCTATGACGAGTGAATGAACAGGAATTATGTCAGGAATGAATAGGAATAGATCTTACAAGATCTTGGCTTTGTAAGAAACCGATTGGGCATTGTTTGTGGCAATACTATTCGTTTACATGCACCCTCAAACTCTTGTGATCTTATCTTATCTCTACACATTCGAAAACTGCCTATATAAGCCTTACATGCAAAGCTAAGTCACTACATGCACTTAAACGAATCATATCACTAAAAATATTAACGAGAGAGAAGTTGTGGAGTTCAAGTGTACCACACCTTGAAGTAAACCTAGGAAGCAAAGCTTGGAACCTCTTGAACCTTGGTGGGACGTGAAGTGAACCACGGAGCTTTTGAACCATTCCACGAACCATACGCTTTGTTTTACTCCACCTTTTGAGGTGAGGTGAGACTTCAAATCGCTAGTTTCTTATATATATATATATATATATATATATATATATATATATATATATATATATATATATATACACGTACTATTTATTTTTGCACGAACACTTCACCTAGATAAAACCTAAAACTTGAACGCGACATATATATATATTAACTATCGTATTACATGTTTACTAAGTCACAAACGAGATTCTATAAGTATTTCAAGCTGATATTTACGCATACATACTAAAAATCACACGTTCCTAAGTCGTATGGACTTATACGTTTTACTCTAAAACACTTAGTTTATTTTCAAGTTTTATAAAGTTTCACGTATTGAGTTTTTAGCTACACTTTGACCTCGCCATTTAAAAATTTGACACACGACCCATCATTACTTTTGTACGACCTATTTGTTTACATGGAACACTAACGAGAATGATAAATAATACAACTTGACAACTTCGTTTGACCACTTGATCGAGCCTAAAGCTAAACGAGTTTACTTAAGGATTTTCAGAAATTAAAAACCTTACGTGGGCCAAAAAAGCCCAAAAAGCTGATTTTAGCTTATTGCGATAAGCTAAGCATATAAGCTCTTTTGAAATGTTATTGTAACTTAAAAAGATGGATTTTGACAAACCCAATGTCCCCCCAAACCCTTTGGATCGAAAATCCTTAACGGGCCCTTAATATGATTCGTTAAGGCCCAATTTGAGAAATAAGAAGAGATTAAGCAAATAAGCTGTGAAAATAAGCTGTTTAAGACCTTATGAGCTTATTGAAATAATAAAAATGATAAGTTTTAAATTTGATAATGTTTGGACTAAATTTGCAAATATTCGAGAAATAGGGACTAAAAGTGTCAAGTTTGTAAAATTCTGGTAAAAAGTATAAAAACTGTTTTTCTAAGGGTATAAATAGTTAATATTGAAACTTAGGATTTAAAAATGTAATTATTGATATACTTGGACTTAAAACGTAAATATATATAATTTTGGACTAACGACGTAAATGTTTTCTGTTAAGGGTAAAAAGTGTAAAATTGAGAAACATAAAGGATTGAATAGTAATATTGATTTTATTTTAAATAATAAATTTTATATATGATTATATATATATGTATATAAATTGAAATGATAGAAATTATAAATGTAACTTTATATATATATATATATATATATATATATATATATATATATATATATATATATATATATATATATATATATACACGAATAAAATTTATAACGATAACTAAATTTAGACGAATAAAATGATACGTAACCATTATCTATTTTATATACGACGTAACACATCGCCTATACACTTTATGGTCTATTTGTAATAAATAATAAACGTTCGCAATACAACGAGACTTAAGAACTAAAACGTGCCATATCTTTTAGGTTGTGTGTGAAGCCGTTGCCTTGCATCGTTGAGAATACGAACATTCTACTGTACTACTAAGGTGAGTTCATAGCCACATTTAACTTATTTTGTGGGGTGATACATGCTCAAAAACCGAACACAAGTCTTTTCTTGAGCTTATTATTGCTTAAGTAGCTATTGCCAAAAGTCCCTCGATCATGAACCTTAATCACTTGAAGGGTGAACGTAAATAATTGTGGATAGATCTATTAGGGATTGACAATCCCTATTTGGTTGCTAGAGGAAAGTCACCAAATGCACTTTATTAATTTGAATATAATAGGTTACTGGCAAATACCTATCTTGGGGGCTATATATTTTACATCATTATTACAAAAAATATTGATGTATGTTGAATCGTTGAGTGTCATGAGCTTAAGGCAATAATGAATGCGACTTTCTAACTTGTTTATTCGTATTTATATACAATAAGCACCTATCTCTTGTGTTCAAGCTCTTAATTATAAACCTATGAATTTCACTCAACTTTTGTTGACTTTTAGCATGTTTATCTCAGGTAACTAAATGGAATGGATGGCAAAGGCACGAAGTGGGCAAATAAAGAAACGTTTATTTCTCTTTGAATAAAAACTTGTTGTTGAATAACGAATTCTCTTGGAATTATGAATATTTGGTATTTTAAATAAAACTTAAAATGATCACTTGAATCGTTTTCTATAATTGTGACAAAGATCCACGATATAATACCCCAAAAGTCTTCCGCTGACATTTTAAGTCTTCCGCTGTATTGATCGATTTTGGGGGTGTTATAAGCTACTTGTTGACCTTTAACCGACCCAGAGGCATTTTTCTTAGGCAGATTACGTGAAGTGACTGGTTTTGTCAAAACTTGTTTCGCATCAACTTGGGAGGCAAACCGCAATTTTGAAAATTTTGGTCGTTCAGATCTAAACGCAGTCGGTTGCCTAACAACACTTTGTTTCCTAAGAGGTTGTGAAAGTGGTTTTCCCAAGATTGATGGTTTTCCAAATTTAGTTTTCACACTGTTTCTTATTAGTTTTCTTAAATCATTTCTTAATGCCACAATTGCAAAACCCTTTTCCTGAAGTTGAGCTTTGAGTTCATCATTTTTGGCCTTCAAAGATATTGTTTGTTCTACATTTTTAGTCCTGATTACTTTGATTGAGTCATTTAGATCCTTTTGATGCCTTTTCAAAGACTCATTTTCCTTAAGTAATTCAGCCACATAGATTGACAGTTCACTAATCCTGGACTTAGTTGCATCAATGTCCTTGCATGTTTCGACTAAACTACTCTTCACATTCATAGCAGAGATATGTTTCTTCAAGTTTTTGATCGTCAAGTTTTTGGCTTTAAGTTGTGCTTTTAAATCATTTATCATGAAGAATTCATTGAAATTAGGAAGTTCCGGATTTTTACATGGTTGGTTAGTTTGAAAACTTTCTTCCTTTTCTTGCATTGCGATTTCAAGTGAAATACAATGTTTTTCAAGTTGTAAGAATCTGTTTGAAAGTTCATTAAAAACTGCTTTATCAACCATATCAGTTGATTTAAAAGACTTAGCCGAAAGCACAGAACTTGACTCATCATCACGTTCAGCATCCTGATCACTTTCTCCCCCTTTACGACTCATATTTGTTGAATTAGAAATGGTATTGCTATCAGTCTTCTCCAACAAATGTGTGTCATAAGTGGGTTTAATTTGATCAGGGTGCTGGCGTTCATTAGAAAGCACATTATGTAGATCAGTTATGGGTACCTCAGCACATGACACATGTTCTTTTACCGGTCTGAAATTTGCATCCATATCATGTGTGACAAGAGTCATTGAACTGCTGGTTGTGTCAAGCTTATCAGTCTCTGATCCTTTGCATTCATTGACAACTGACCCAACATCCGATGCTTTACCCGAGTCACCAACACCATCGCATGATTGTACCCTACATGCCTTCACCTTGTCATCATATGCAGGTATATGCTGTGCCTTTTCGTTAATGAATCTTTTCACTTTATCCATAAGCTGGACAAGTGTGTCTCTGAACGTGTCAACCTCAATTCCCGTGTGATCATCAAAGCACTTTTTTGTCGTCTCACTATAATGGTCATACTCCAGAGTGAGTTTCGAATCAAAGAACACTTGGAGTTATTTGTTGATCACACAAAGGCAGCCATGGATCCAGTATTGGAAGATTCTTCTTGGTCCAGTTGTTGTCGTAATTGATCCAAATTAAGAATCATTATGTCTGTGAAAGTTTGAACATCTTGACCGAAGAGAGTTGTAAATGCACGTTCAAACCCCATTTTGAATCGATTACCCTCTAACAGTACAGAGAGATGTGAGTGAAGCAGTCGAAAGCATTCAATGTGGCATTCCCTTGCATAGTCAAGTAATTTACTTGGCTGATGAATCACATTCTCTTGAGAATCTGAGCACGAATGTACCATTGAAGCATTATCAGGTACAAGTCCGTTCATTTGTAGAGAGAGAATTTCGGGTATCACTGAATCTGAAGAATTTGACATGATGCGGACGTGCACGGGATTTTACACTTCTATGATTTAAACCGAAAAATAATTCTTTCGCGGGATTTTACAAAATCAAGAAACCGGGAAACACTGAAGACTTGAGATGAACTTTATGATCAGTTGATGGACTTGATGATCAGTAGATGTTGTTAAGTTGTGATCTTGGTTCGGTTGATGCAAGTTTGGCCTCAAAAATTCGGTGATGATTAGGTCTAAAAACTTAAAACCTCAATAACTTCACTCCGGAGGTGATTTGGGACTCGAAAAATTTGTTTCACGACTTCGTGGTGAAACCTCACTATATTCAGCCTGTTCTGGACGTTTTGACAGCTAATTCGCTGAAAACACAGAGTTACGGTTCAAAAGTTATGGCCGTTTGAAGTTTTGACGTAAAAAGTCAACTTTGGTCAAACTGCAACTTTAGCAAATCGCTAGAAGAGGTAAATGCTAGTTGGAGGTAATCGTAATCTGAAGGTAAACGCTACAATAACCGCATAATGAGTTAATCGCAGAGTGAGCAAACCGCAAACCAAAGTTAACCGCAGAATGAGTTAACCGAAAAAAGAGTTAACGGTAGAATGAGTTAACCGCAGAAAGAGTTAACCGCAGAATGAGTTAACCGCAGAAAGAGTTAACCGCAGAATGAGCAAACCGCAAACCAGAGTTAACCGTAGAATGAGTTAACCGCAGAAAGAGTTAACCGCAGAATGAGCTAACCGCAGAAAGAGTTAACCGCAGAATGAGTTAACCGCAGAAAGAGTTAACCGCAGAATGAGCAAACCGCAAACCAGAGTTAACCGCAGAATGAGTTAACCGCAGAATGAGTTAACCGCAGAAAGAGTTAACCACAGAATGAGTTAACCGCAGAATGAGCAAACCGCAAACCAGAGTTAACCGCAGAATGAGTTAACTGCAGGAGCAAACCGCAGGAGCTAACCGCAGAGACTTAACCGCAACCCACTAGAGTCCAAAATAGTCACTATCTTGCGTTTTGTCCTTATACCCAATAAAGTAAACGCAAACAAGCAAACCGCAGGAACCAGTAGCTAACCGCAACCAAGAAATAAAATAGTAGAGCTAACCGCAGTCAAGAATAACGCCCCAAAATCAATCCCAACTTCAAATACACGTGCGATGTAGCATAACCAACTGAAAAACTATGTAGTACTAACACCAATGATCACAAAAGTACACCCATAACATATCAAATAACACTAGAAAGATCAAACCATGATGTTTTCAAAGAAAACTCTTCTAACTCACAAAAACCACACCAAATCCGAATATCCATGACCCTAAGATGAAACCTTGGCTCTTGATACCAATTGTAGAATATCAAAATTATAGCATACATGGTTTTGTGATTGGATATAGAATTATAGAAGAAGAATAATGGTAGAAGAGTTTAGAGAGAGAAAGAAGTGGGGAGTTTTCTAGAGAGAGAGAGGATGAGAGAAAATGTAGAATGTTAGATTGAGAATGAAAAGCTCCAACCCTCTCCACTTGTGGAGAGGGGTATATATAGTTTTCTACAAACGCCCACACCCGGGCTGTGGATCAGGCATACAGTGGGTAAAGACCCGTCCTTCTTCCACGGTGTTACTTAAACTAATACTAACTAACTAATATATAAACTAACTACGAGCTAACTTAATGCTATTATAATAATTAGGTGACCGAGTGTTGGGTCTGAAACTGCTACTGAGTGAAACTGCTGCCATGAACGAAACTGCTGCTAGTGGTAATGATTCTGCTGCTGATGTCAAAGTGCTGCTGTGGTTAAATGCTGCTGACAGAATCTACTGCTGATGGGATAAGGATGTATACGGTTTAGATAAATACAGAATAGATTGTGTAAATATTATATTTATCTAGAATATTCTTATCGTGTAAAGAAAGGTATTGTAAACCTAGTAGGATTCCTTAGTCTATAAAAGGAGGATCCTAGGGTTAGTTTATGTACATATTATTATTAACTTCAAGGTTGTAAAACCCTAGCATTGTTGAGTGCTCGTATTAATAATATTGAAGTGTTGAAAGTGAATTATTATTCTTCTTAAGTTAAGCTTTTACATTCCGCATATTAGCTTAAGTGTTTAATCAAGTTAACTTCTATACAAGATCATTTAAGCTCAACTGGGATCAACAAGTGGTATCAGAGCTTGTGATCTAGAAGTTATTATCAAGAAGAGTTTGTTTCTTAAAAGTTTGTTGTTCCAAATCTATTGCTAAGATGGGTGATGAAACTCATATGGTGACTGCTTCAAGGGTGCCCATGCTAAATCCTTCTGAGTATGAGCTATGGAAGAGAAGAATCAGACAGTACATTCGCATGATTGATTTCAACATGTGGAATGTGATTGTTAATGGTGATTCTGTACTTGAGAAGAGTGCTGATGGTAAGGAGATACCAATAAAGTATGTTGAAGCCAACACAGTAAGGAAGATGGAAATCAAAGCACACAGTATTCTCTTAATGGGAATACCTAATGAATTTCAAATGGACTTTGATGACTGTGAATCTGGAAAAGAATTGATGGATGCTGTTGAATTCAGGTTTGGAGGGAATGATGCTACTAAGAAATCCAGGAAAAACATGCTGAAGCATCAGTTTGAGAATTTTACTTCTGAAAGTGGAGAGAAGATAATTGGCACATACAACAGGCTAAACCAACTTGTTAGTCATCTAAAGCTTGTTGGTTATGTGGTTCCACAAGAAGATGTAAACCTAAAGTTTCTAAGAAGTCTTGCACCTGAATGGAGTATACATACAGTTGTGTGGAGGAATAAGCCTGATTTTGAAACTATGAAGTTGGAGAGTCTCTAAAACAATTTAAGAGTGTATGAATCAGAACTATCTACCTCTTCTACTTCATCTTATGGTACTCAAAATCTTGCCTTTGTATCCTCTAAAGGAAAAGGATCTCAAGAATCTCACTCTGCTGCTCATTCTACTGCTTATGGAGTATCTGCTGCTGATGAATCTGCTGCTAGTTCAAATGATAAGATTTCTACCAGTGATATTGCTTTGTGTGCATTCTTGGCTGAGCTCACAACTACTATAAGGTCACATGTCATTAATCAAGACTTGGATTATATTGATCCTGATGATCTTGAAGAAATTGATCTTAAATGGCAAATGGCTATGTTAACATTGAGGGCAAGAAAGTTCTTGAAGAAGACTGGAAAAGAAGTCAAGTATAAAGCTAAGGACAGTCCAGGCTTTGACAAATCAAAGATAGAGTGCTACAATTGCAACAGGAAGGGACATTTTGCCAGAGAGTGTAGAGCTCCAAAGAAAAATGCTGATGGTACAAAGAAGGTTGCTGAAGAATCAAAGACTGCACTGGTATCTTGTGATGGACTAGGAGATTATGATTGGAGTGATATGGCTGAAGAAGAACCAAATTTCTCTTTGGTAGCTGTTGCTCAACCCAAGGTGCAGAACTTTGCACTTATGGCCTATGGTTCATCATCAAGCTCTGACTCTGAGGTATCAAATGATTCAGACTTATCTGTGTGTTCTTTTAAATCTTGTGCTGACACCATAGAAGAACTTAAGTCTAGGAATGAGAGTTTAAATAGAGAAATTGAACACCTAAAACTTGATAACTTAGGTTACAAAGTAGGTATTCAAAATGTTAAAAGAAGGTTAGAATATCTCAAAGAGTGTGAGAAGGAATATGTAGATCAACTTAATCTCAGAGATATAGAAATTTTTAAGAAAATAGTGAAGTAGAAGTTCTTAAAAATAAGTTAGAAGAAGCAGAAAAAGAAAAAGAGGAAGCTCTTGCTGAAAAAGATAAACATGTAGTAAGAGTACAAAAACAACAATATGCTTCTGATTTGGTTCATAAATCTATAGAGAATAACTTGATGAGAAAAGGTAGTGGAATTGGGTATAATGAAGTGGCTCCTCCAGCCAAAAGTGCTTTTGCTCCACCAGGAAAAGAACTATCCTTCATTAGTGAGCTAAATATTGAAAAACCTGTAGGTGAATGTAGCATAAGTGTTAATGAAACACCTAAGGTTGAGGCTAGAAAATTTTCTGAAGTTCCTATTATAGAAGATTGGTATTCTGATAGTGATAGTGATGAGGAACAGGTTAAACCAGAACAAAGTGTGAAAAAGGAAGAAATTCCTACAAAGTTTAAACCTAAAATTGAATAGGTTAAGTTTGTCAAACCTGTGTTAGGAAATAACTTCTCTAGGAAAATGGTAGAGTACAATGAGGTACCTAGCGAACAGATGGAAAGGTTCAATAATAAGCCTAGGGGTAACCAGAGAAACTTCAATAACCTAGTTTCACACAGATTAGGTAATCAGTTTCAATTACAAAAGAAGGCTTGTTATAAGTGTGGTAGCTTTGACCACTTGATTGTTAGATGTCCTGAACACCAAAAGCCTGTTTGAAATCAATACACTAGGGTGAATTACAAATATGTAACTAAACAATCTCACCCACATCCTAATAGAAATATGGTTCCAAGAGCTGTTTTATTGAGATCTGGTGCAACTAGATCTATTTATGCTGCTAAATCAAATGGTGTTTTCAAAACCACAACTAGTTCTTCTACTGGCTCTACTGCTAGTAAGCATTCTGCTGCTAGTATGCACTCTGCTGCCAGTAAGCAACCTGCTGCTAGTACAAAACTTTCTACTTCTGGGCCAAAAGTTTTAACAAATACAGTTGTTGGTAATCACTTTTATGCTGTTAAGGCCTCAGCTTGCTGGACTTGGAAACCAAAAACTATTGGTTCAAACTCTGTTTCCAAGAATAGTAGTGCATCAAGTGATTTAAAGAAATTTGATTATGTTGATGCACAGGGCAGATCCAAGTCAGTAATGGCTTGGGTCGTCAAGAGGAACTAATGTCTCTACTTTTCATGTACAGGTCAATCTACTGGATGAGCTTAAGGATATGGTTATTGTTGACAGTGGATGTTCTGGACACATGACAGGAGATGAGTCTCAACTTGAAGACTTTGAGGCTTTTGATGGTGGTTATGTTGCTTTTGGGAATGATCCAAAAGGTGGAAAGATTGTTGGAAGAGGAACTCTAAGAACTGGAAATTTGGACTTTGAGAAGGTGTTTCTTGTGAAAGGACTTAAGTTTAACCTTTTTAGTGTTTCACAAATGTGTGACAAAAAGAACTTTGTTCTTTTTACAGACACTGAGTGTATGATCCTTTCTCCTGACTATCAGTTGCCAGATGACAAATCTGTGCTTTTGAAGGTCCCTAGAAATGAGAATATATACAGTGACCATATTAAGAACATTGTTCCTAAGAGGGCTTTGACTTGTCTAATTGCAAAGGCCACTGTTGATGAGTCCAAATTATGGCATAGAAGATTGGGACACCTGAACTACAAGACTATGAACAAATTGGTAAAAGGAAATCTTGTCAGGGGGTGCCTACAAAGACTTTTGAAAATTGTGAAACTTGTGTTGCTTGTCAAAAGGGTAAACAACACAGAGTTTCATTCAAGTCCAAGACTGTGAACACAAATACTGAGCCATTACACTTACTTCACATGGATTTATTTGGGCCTGTATTTGTAAAAAGCTTGAACAAGAAGTCATATTGTCTTGTTGTCACTGATGACTTTAGCAGATTTACTTGGGTATTCTTTCTAGCCACCAAAGATGAAACTCCAGAAATACTCAAGGCATTCATTACAAGATTTGAAAACCTGTACAATCACAAGGTGAAGATAATCAGATGTGACAATGGTACTGAGTTCAAGAACAGTGTGATGAATCAATTCTGTGTGGGAAAAGGAATTCTTAGACAGTATAGTGTAGCAAGAACTCCACAATAGAATGGTGTTGCAGAAAGAAGAAACAGGACATTAATTGAGGCTGCAAGAACAATGTTATCTGATTCAAAACTACCTATACCTTTTTGGGCTGAAGCTGTGAACATTGCATGCTTTGTGCAGAACAGAAGTAAGGTAGTCAAGCCTCATAATAAGACTCCATATGAGTTATTTCATGGAAAGAAGCCAATGATTGATTTTCTCAAACCATTTGGATGTCCTGTTATAATTTTGAACACTAAGGATCAGCTAGGCAAGTTTGATGAAAAAGCTGATGAAGGAAATTTGGTTGGTTACTCTGTAATTAGTAAAGCTTTTAGGGTATACAACAAGAGAACCAAACATGTAGAGGAGAATTTGCATATCAAATTTTCTGAGAACACATCTAATCCTGAAAGAAAAGGACCAGAATGGCTGTTTAATGTTGATATGCTTACCAAAATAATGAATTATGTACCAGTCATTGCCAGTGTTGACAAACCACAAGAAGAATTTGTTTTGGTTGAGAAACTAATGGTTGGTCCTACTTTACTACCATTTCAGAGTGATCTAAGTCCTAAAGAAGATGTTGTTACTCAAGAGACACCTAAGGAAACTGAAGAAGGTATTGAAATACCTATTGAAGCAGAAAAAGAAACTAATGAATTTCCCAAAGTAGTTGTTGATGTCTCTCCTACACAGCCAGAAGACTCTACTGCGGACTCAGAAGACTCTACTGCTAGGCCAAAAGATACAACTGCTGCTCCACCTAATTCTGCTGCTAAGCCTACTAACTCTACTGCTACTTCAATGTTTCCTAATTTGGACACTCAGGGTAGATCTATTGATGATTCTATCTATCCTGATGATCCAAATATGCCTGCTCTTGAGAATATTTATTATGACATAGATGATGATGCACTTGATGGTAAGTTATTTGGAGCTGATGTAGACATTACTAATTTGGAACTCAATATTCCTGTTAGTCCCACACCTACCACAAGAGTACACAAGGATCATCCCAAAGACCAAATTTTGAGTGATCCACAATCATCTATTCAAACTAGGCAGATGACTAAAGCACTGAAAGATCTTCAAAATCAAAGTTTCTTTGCCAGATCTCTGCATCAAAGAAATAGTCATAAAGATCTTCAAAATTGCCTGTTTGCATGTTTTCTTTCTCAAATTGAACCCAAAAACACTTACAAAGCCCTACAAGAAGCAAGTTGGTTGGAAGCAATGCAAGATGAGCTTCTACAATTTAAGCTACAAGAAGTTTGGACTTTGGTTGATCTTCCAAATGGAAAAAGAGTGATTGGCACTAAATGGGTGTTCAGATGCAAAAGAGATGAGAGAGGAATAGTCATAAGGAATAAGGCAAGGTTAGCAGCACAGGGATACACACAACAAGAAGGTCTTGATTATGATGAAGTATTTGCTCCAATGGCAAGAATAGAAGCAATTAGATTATTCTTGGCTTATGCTTCATACAAAGATTTTGTAGTGTATCAAATGGATGTAAAGAGTGCTTTTCTGTATGGGACCATTACAGAAGAAGTTTATGTGTCTCAACCACCAGGCTTTGAAGACCCTGATCATCCTGACAAAGTTTACAAGGTAAATAAAGCAATGTATGGCTTACATCAAGCTCCTAGAGCTTGGTATGACACATTATCTACATACTTGTTAGAGTCTGGGTTTAGTAGAGGAAAGATTGATAAAACTTTGTTTCTCAAAAGACAAAAGGATGATATCTTGCTGGTTCAAATCTATGTTGATGACATCATCTTTAGGTCTACAAACAAAGCTATGTGTGTTAGTTTTGAGAAACTTATGAAGGACAAGTTTGCTATGAGTTCTATGGGAGAACTCGCCTTCTTCTTAGGTCTGCAAGTCACACAAAGAGATAATGGTATATTTATCAGTCAGGATAAGTATGTCAATGATATTTTGAAGAATTTTAGCTTTGAAGATGCTAAGCCTGCCAAGACTACCATGGAAACCAACAAACCATTGTTGAAAGATGAATATGGAAAGGAAGTGGATATTCACTTATACAGGTCTATGATTGGCTCATTGATGTATCTCACAGCATCAAGGCCTGATATCATGTTTGCTGTGCGTGCCTGTGCAAGATTTCAAGTGTGTCCCAAGGAATCACATCTCAATGCAGTGAAGAGAATTTTTAGATATCTAAGGCATCAACCAAAATTGGGCCTTTGGTATCCTAAGGATTCACCATTTGATTTGGTCTCCTACTTAGATAGTGACTATGCTGGAGCTTCTTTGGATAGAAAGTCTACAACAGGGGGTTGTCAATTTCTAGGAAGCAGATTGGTGTCATGGCAATGCAAGAAGCAAACAGTGGTGGCTAATTCTACAACTGAAGCTGAGTATGTGGCTGCTTCAAGTTGTTGTGGACAAGTTCTATGGATGCAGAATCAATTATTGGATTATGGGTACAATTTCATGAATACCAAAATTCATATTGATAACAACAGCACACTTTGCATAATTAAAAATCCTGTTTTTCATTCTAAAACAAAACATATTGAGATAAGACATCACTTTATCAGGGATTGCTATGAAAAGAAGTTGATCCAAATTGTTAAAGTTCATACTGATAACAATGTTGCTGATCTTCTCACTAAACATTTTGATGTAGGGAAGTTTCAATTTTTAATTGCAAACATTGGTATGATAAATCTTTTAAAAACTTATCTCTTTGTTTTTGTACAAGTATGTAAAGGAATTGTGTTGCTTGTTACTCTGTTGCTTATCTTAAAGCATCTGTTTGTTATGGAATGTACTATGCTACTATTTCTAACTCTACTGCTAGTACATATGTTTGTTTGCTTTGTGGTGTTTGGTCTAATATTGTGCAGGAATAAGTCTAAATGATGATTTGCAACAACAATATTATGATAACAAAGAAGAACATCTGTCATTCATCATTTATCAAGAACAGAGGTTCATACATCAAAAGAGAAATTACAAAGACTATTGCTGAAACCACAAAAGAGTGCAACAACCTAAGATGAAATTAAAGACTACAAGCACTACTTCCTAGGGCATGGAAGTCCAAGAACAATCTTTCTTTCCTTAGAGAGAGGAGGGTTTGTCTTCCTTGTCTTCTTTGCCTTGGTGGATTTCTTTGGTCGTGGCCTTGATGACTGAGGCCTCTCAGGAGTGGAAGGTGGTTCATTTGGAGGCTCATCCTCATCTGATGAAGTGTAGATGAAAGGGGAAACAAGCTCCCTTAGAGATGGTTGCCTGACAGGGATCCAAGCTGTGTCTTCTGATGACTCTGAAGTAGATGGAGATTTGGGGGACATCACAGCTTTACCCCTGGATGTGCTTGGGGTTTGATTCAAGCTGAGGAGATCTTTGAAGACAGGGAGATCATGCTTTCTCTTCTTAGCTTGCTCCTTGGTTCTACAACCATTATGAGGAGGACGGAAGGGAGGCACATATGTTTCATACGGGGTTTCATCTTCTGATGATGAATCAGATGAGATATTGATGATTTCGGGTGTTGATTTCATTATGATTTGATTGGATTTGGGTAATGGATGTTTTGATTTGGTTGATTGGCGTTTTGATTGCGATTAGGGTTTGATAGTGATGTTTTAGGGAAAATATTTAGTCCGCTTTTATAGGGATTACGGCATATCATCACATTAATTGCTGAGGATTCTTGACTTTTTGACCAAGCTTATTTTGTCAACTCTGTTGCTGGATTATTTCAATCTGCTGCTAGTTATATAACTCTGCTGCTAGTGTTCTTGTGTTGCTACGGTTGAAAGTGTAAGGGTGGGATGTGTAACTTCTTCAATCAGTTTAAAACCTAATTGATCTTCCTAATTGGTTTTCTCATGTTTCAAATTGAAGTTATCACAAACCCTAACACTCCATCTCTCTCAAAGTCAATTATTCCCAATTTCCCTAAACCATAAATCATGGAGTGCGTTCGTACCTGGGCAAAGCAACACAACAGTGTGGTCGTTCTTGATGCAGAATCAGTTAATGAAGATTTCACAGACATGGTAAAAATTTTGAATGCTACTTCTCTTAGGTATGCACTCACTGTGAATCCTACTATATTTGTTTCCCACATCAAACAGTTTTGGCTTACCGCTAAAATCAAAATTATGAATGGGGAAAAATATGTTAGTGCCTTAGTAGATGGGCAAAAGGTTCGTGTAACTGAATCATTAATAAGAGAAACTCTTCTCTTAGATGATGAAACAGAGACCACTTGTCTTGCCAATTCTACTATTTTTGCTGGGTTAAAAGATTTGGGATATGAGGGGAATCATACAAATTTAAAATTTTAAAAATCTCTTCTCTGTCCTCAATACAAGTTTTTGGTACATCTTCTTCTTCATTGTTTGATTCCTAAAACTTCTGGATGGCATGAGTTTAGTACTACTATTGCTTCTGCAATGGTATGCTTAAGCAAAGGTCAACCATTCAATTTTTCAAGAATGATATTGGAAGGGATGTTTCAAAGTGTTAAAGAGTCTGGTTCCTATTTGCTTTATCCAAGGTTTATACAACTCTTTGTTCAAAATCAACTTACAGAGTTTAGAGGCCATGTTGCTACTTATGATGCTCCAAAATTGGTTTCTAAAACCTTTACTTTCTTGGTTAAACATGGAAAAGGTTTTTCAGGCACACATACAAATCTTACACCTCACATGGTGCAACTTGTGCAAAACAATCAGGGTGAAGGATCAGGAAATCCCACTGACTCCCATCACACACCCAATTTTACTGCATCTGCTACACAACCTAAAATACTTTATACCCGTAGGAAAACCAAAAAGAACACTGATCTTCCTCAGGATAGTGTTAGTATGGCTATACCAGATGAGGCTGTCCTAGGTGATGCAGAGGACATGTTGGCAAGGGCTGTCACTACTGCTTCTAGCTTAGCAGCAGAGCAGGTTAGTGATAACATCATTAAGACCCAAACCAAGGCAACATCTAGAGATGCTGATTCTTCTGAATCAAATTCTCAGGATGGTAACCCTAGCCAAATGGCAAATACAGGGGGCTCAGATGATCAGACTAGGTTTGATACTGAGTTTATGTCCCAAGATTCACCTCTCGGACCAGGTTACACAGGTCGAAGTGATGAGGACAGGCCAGTGACCAATGAATTGACGGAAACTCTTGTACATGATGACAATGTCCATGATTCACCTCTCAAACCAGGTAACACAGGTCGAAGTGATGAGACTATTATGAAACTTATTCAGGAATTGACGGTTACTTGTACCAACTTGGGGGTGAAATGTACTACATTGGAGGACAAAGTTCTTAGTCTCTCATCTGTTGTTGCTGATCAGGACAAGACTATCATCAAATTGCAAAAACAGATTAAGAACTTTCAGAAATCAAGATCTTCAACCTCTTTGAAAAGATTGAAGAAAGTGGGCACTTCTCAGATTGTTAGTTCTCCTAATGTCTCTACTCACTTGGAAGAGGATGCTTCCAAACAAGGGAGGAATGAAGAGGCAATGGGTTCAGGGGAGGCAGCAAATTTGGAAAAGATTGATAGTGCTCTGGGTTTGAATGATGGAATGGTTTCAGGGGAGGCTCCAGTGATTGGTGATATGGATCTTGAAAGTCCTCAGGATGCTGAAAATTTTGTGGTTACTGATAAATCAGGGAATGAGGTTGTTATGGAAGAGGTGATTGCTACTCAAGAGAAGGTGGTAGAACAACTTACAACTTTGGAGCCTGAGCAATTAGTGAAGGCAACAGGGTTAATGGGTGAAACATTGATGAAGTTGGGAGATTTTGTGAAAAACAAAAGTCTTGACTCTGCTGCTCAAGATTCTGCTGCTCAAGAATCTACTGCTAAGGATCTCACTAACTCTACTGTTAGTGGATCTGCTGATGCACAAGACTCTGCTGTTGGGTCTGGTGACAATGCTGCTGCTGAAGCCATGGTATTGTTGAGCAAGAAGACTACTCCAGTATCAACTCCTTCACTACCACAACAAACAACAACAACAATCAAATGATCAGCAACTAGAAAACCTGAAAAAGGGATTGTTATTAAAGAACCTGCTGCTCAACAAAATAAGGTTATTTCTTCATCTTCTACTGATAAAGGCAAGGGCAAGCAAGTTGAAAAACCAAGGATTATGTATAAGGGGATTGATTTCACTGATGTACCATTTGAGTCTTGGCCTAAGGCATTACAAGTTGAACATGATACAGCTGCTGCACTTAAAGCACAAGAGTTGATTGATATGGAAGATCAACAGTTAGCTGAGAAAGAGGCTGAAGACTTAAAGAGGTATGATGATTGGATAAATGAGAAGATCAGAATAGAAGCTGATATTGAACTCAATAAGCTGATCAAGATTGAAAGAAATGAAGTTCCAACTTTTGATGTGCAATCTTGGTTAACAAAGTTTACTACAAAGAAGAGAAAAGAAAATGCTACTGCTAGAAGAAAGATAAAGATACTTAAAGGTCCAACTATTAAGCAACAAAGAAGAGAATATGAAAGGTATCTAAAGAATATGACTGGATGGACATTGGTACAGTTGAAACCTTATTCTGATAAACAAGTTTTTGACTTATATCAACAAGCTAAGAGGAGAACAGATACTTTTTATTCTATGGGATGTGCTGAGGATTTGTAACAAATTGCTCAGATAAACAAGAAGTTGGTACCTGAAAAAGTAATTGAAGCAGAGTATGTTCAAGAAGCTGATGTTGTTAAGCAGCTTGATGATGCAGCTAAGACTACTTCTTCTGTGCAAAGTGGTAAAAGAAAAGGTGTAGTTCATAAATCATTTGCAAAGAAGAAAAGGAAAACAGGGGAAGGAAGCAGTTCTAAGCCAGAAGGAGATGAGTTCAAGAATGATTGTGATCATATTCCTCCTGAGCATCTAAAAGAACAATTGAAAGTTTACACTATGGTTGGAAAGATGGAAGATCCTGAAGTAGTTGATGCCAAACCAATAGGAGTCAAATATCCCATTATCAAAGTAACTACAGGATATGATACTAATATTGGAGCATTTCATGATGTTGAGAGATCTGATGGTAAGTCTCACAGGTTTCTTAGACTTCAACAGATGCTATATTACTTTGATAGGGAGGATGTTGATGACTTGTGGAAGTTATACAAGGCAAAGTTTGGAGCAAAGAAGTTTGATGGTGAAAAGTATGAGAAAGATCAAATTGATCATATTATAACTAAGACTGATAATGTGCTATGGAGAGCTCTAAAACTTATGTATGAACTTTCCATGGATGATTCTGAATGGGCAGAGATAGTGCAATATAAGGTAAAGCAATGGAGACTTTTTCAAGACTTTGGAATTCATATGTTGACTATTGGGCCAATTATCTTATATATGTTAGCTGAAAAGGATTACCCAGTGGTAAGATACTGGAATACTGTCAATCAGATGGTTAATGGTGATAGATCACTTAAGTTGCAGAAAGACTATGATTCTGATGATCAAGCATTCAATTTGCTGTCAAAGTATAAGAAGATATTTGATCAACTGAATTCTCAAGGTTTGAAGTGTTTGGAAGCATCCTCCTAGAGATTAATTGTGCTTTGAAGAAACTTATTTATTTAGAAATAAATAATAAGTTTAGGGGAGGATTGTTGGGTCTGAAACTGCTGCTGAGTGAAACTGCTGCTATGAACGAAACTGCTGCTAGTGGTAATGATTCTGATGCTGATGTCAAAGTGCTGCTGAGGTTAAATGCTGCTGACAGAATCTACTGCTGATGGGATAAGGATGTATACGGTTTAGATAAATACAGAATAGATTGTGTAAATATTATATTTATCTAAAATATTCTTATCGTGTAAAGAAAGGTATTGTAAACCTAGTAGGATTCCTTAGTCTATAAAAGGAGGATCCTAGGGTTAGTTTATGTACGTATTATTATTCATTTCAAGGTTGTAAAACCCTAGCATTGTTGAGTGCTCGTATTAATAATATTGAAGTGTTGAAAGTGAATCATTATTCTTCTTAAGTTAAGCTTTTACATTCCGCATATTAGCTTAAGTGTTTAATCAAGTTAACTTCTATACAAGATCGTTTAAGCTCAACTGGGATCAACACCGAGACTTTTACAGGAATATTTGTATTCCTAACAGTTGAGTTTCCAATTGAGCAATGGTGTAAAACAGAGGCAATGGTGGTGGATTAGATGATCTTGATGGTAGGTCTTCTAAGGTTTCTAAATGTGGATGTGGTGATGTTGGAGGTGTTTGGTAGAGTTCCATCGGTGTTAAAGTTGGTGATAGAGGTGATGAGCCTTTTGATGGTTGATTTGGTGCCAAAGATGATGTGGGATCACTAGGTGTTTTAGTTGGTGGTGGAGTAGGGATAATGTTGGTTTTGCAAGATTTTGGAGATGGTGTTGGGGTGACAAGGTTAAGAAAATTAGTATTATGGATGGGTGATGAAATGTTGAGTGATGAATCACTTGATGATGATAAGCTTAGTTGGATGGTTTTGTTGAAGCAACATGGTTTTACACTCATTTTATTTCTAATGGACTTTGATGATTCGGATGAGGTGTTGGATTTAGTAATTTCAAGGTTTGAGTTAGCAAGACTTGAAAGATTAAGATATGTGATGGTGATGGTGTGAATTGGAAGTGTGAATGTTAGTCAATTTATAGGAAGATCATGGTATGGAAAGGAGTGTTTGGATTTGATGTTGTGCTATACAAAAATGGAGGTTTCTAATGATTTGGGAGATTTATGAAGGTTGTTAAATCATTGGAAGTCAATAATGGAAGAGATGGAGTAAGAAGACCAAGATATGCACTAAATGCTTAGTGGTCTTATCATTGTGTTTTGACTCAGATTTTTCACAGATACGAAGGAACCTTTTTGAGGGTTCCTTGCCTTATGAGTGAGGGTTCCTAGGGTTAGTTATGGTTTAATTTGAATTTTGGCGGGAAATGGGTTTTTATTGATTCTAATGTCTAAGAATGATCCTATTCCAGGTAACTAGTTGTTAGGCATAAGTTTCTAATCTTATAAGATGATTTGGAGGAATGTGGAAAATGAAATATTAAAAATCTAAGAAAAAATTTCTAGGTAGTCTGGCGAAACCCTGGGAATACATGGACGGAACCCTCGTTTGGGTTCCGCCATTTCCGTTGGACGAACTTGGGTTTACCCAGAATTCCTACTGGCGGAACCCACTTTTTGGTTCCACCAGATCCGCCAGTGCCCAGAATTAACACAGAGCGTATTTTTAGTGATTGAGACGAAATCGAAAATTTCCAAAAATACTTGGGACAAAAACTTAGAGTCATATCTGGTTAGGAAATGCAAAAAATGAATATGGAAACACTCTTACCGTTAGACTTTGACGGGGGGCTAGCTAAATTCACTATACTTAGTGAAATTTTTCATATACTTGAAAATTTGACAACATTTTAAATGTCATCGATTCTGCATAAGAGTTAGTTCAATACATTGTCCAACCATAGTAATAGAGTATAAAAGTACAAAACAACATAAGTCACAAAGTTTAACAATATCAACGTTCTAAAACTTAGTTGTGCCAAACGCTCCTTACAAGCGATCCAACTTCTTCTTAATCTTTCCCAAGTACCTTCCAAACACTTCCACATCCATTTCGTTTGTTTGAATTCTTCGGACTCATTCTCAATAGTGGGGAGTTCTTGAAGGTAATCGAGAGGCAGAGTTGGGAAGATCATCATTTTCACTCATTGGTGAAGATGAGGATGAAGGAGAAGGAGAACGACGACGTTTCCCTTGAGTCTTAAAGACTCGTTTACCACTAAGAGGAACAAAGGTGTGAGGAATGAGGGAGTAATCGAGACGAATACCTCTATCATTTGGTGGAATGGGTGAGATGGCTCTAAAGAGACAGGTGAGAAACATAACATATGAAAGAGCGGTTTTTCCATTTAAAGGTATATTGGTCATTCTTTGCGCCATGTACTAAGCTAAATTGAAATGTTGTCTAGTGGAGATATTATAGAGCATATAGCTTAAGCATGTGTTCACACGGTCTCTATTCCCTACAGAACTTATGAAATTAGCTCTAAGAACCTCTTCCCATCTCCTAAATTGAGGTTGAAGTTCATTAAGTTCCATTCCAAATGGATCTTTGTCCATTTCCTTACCCGAGCGATCTTTCCTAGTGAGGGAAGTTCTAATGAAGAGATGGTCACGAATCACTTCTTTGCTAACAAGAGGAGTGGAGTAAAGGGGATGACGTCCATCGGTGACTAAAGAAGAAAGTGGCCATTTGTCCGTGTAAAGGCAAGTGCCGTTGGAACACTAAGGATTTTTGCAAACTTATCAAGAGATAGGATAGTTTCATGTTGAATGATAGTAAATTTTATGAATATCTCACCATCATCATCACTTGTGAGCACAACGGTAGCATAGAATTCTAGAATAAACATAGGGCAAATAGGCTCATCAATATCTAGGAGACAATCAAAGTTGATAGTAGCTAAGTTTTGACGGATGGAGTTTCCTTCTAGGAAGAATGGGTCAATGGTTCTACCCTCATGAACATAGCCCTTCTCTAACCCCTTAAAGACATCGACTTGGTGTGGAGTAAGACCTTTGGTCATATGGTGTTTGGGTAAGTACTTGAGGGTACCTTTGTGATCGGAGAGAGTTGCAGGACGCATGTTTGTTCCTAGAAATCATAAAATTATGGTTATGATTGATATTTTTGAGTATGCATTTTTATGCAAGCAATGTGAAGACTTGGTTGTCTATGATGCGTTTTAATGTTCAAAAACATTTTTATGATGCAACTTATTATCTTGAAACATATTATGATCTTTAATTAAATGTATTTCTAAAATGTAACCAAAAAGTGCATATAGGATTATGCATTTTAAATGAATTTGGCCTAATGTTTTTATTTGTTTTAACAATGTGATGAAGTGCTATGTCCTAATTATGAATGTGATTAAAAAAATGGTTTTACAAGGGATGTTTGGCAAATCATGATGTTGTAAGAACATAATCAAGTGAGGGTATGATTAGTTTAGTTCTCAACTAAGGTTTTATAATTTTTCATAACTAATAACATAAACCCTAAGATTTTAGAGGTTGAATGTGAATAAGAATGCAATGCTTAAATCGGGTATGCAATTAATTAGACAATACTTACAATGTTGATAGGAATGGAGAATGATTGAAGAGAATACCCAATTTTCATGTGTGGAGATGTTTTGGTCATGAATAGTGGCAGTGAATGAGTTGTGGTTGTGGATTAGGGAGTGTTTGGTTTAAACTAGAGATAAATTTGACTGCAGAGTTGGCGGATCCGGCGGAACCAAAAGGAGGGTTCCGCACGTTTAGTCGCAGGGTTCTGCCAGTTCAACAGAGGTGGAAAATGTCATGATTTGTTTTGATTTTTGTGATTTTATTCTAATGTTCAGAACTGTGGTTTTAGGTTACATGAGTCCTAAACTAAGTCTAAGAAGGATGAATGATTCTTATTCAAGAGGTTTTGTGAAAACGTCGACAATGTGGTTATCATATGAAACTTTCGTGGTTGAAATGTTCCTCAATGAACATTTTTACCAAGGCGATGATGATGGATCTCAATATGTTAATTGAGAGCCCATTGGATTAGATTATCACCGAGGTAGATGCTTCCTTAGTGGAATTCCGTTGTAGACGTGAGTATGCTTGTTCTAACCGAGCTTGTTGACATGCTTTTCCGTACAATACTTATTTGAGATCCTCAAGCTTCTTAGATAATCATTGGGTAAGTAAGTATTTATCAAAAGTGCAAGTACCACTTGTGCTTTTTCAATCAACTTAATTATCGGCATTATCCGAGTGGGCATACACTATGGTTTCTATTCCCGTTCCTTTGGGATACCATAATCCTAGGTGTGTAGTACCCTTTGATGTATCCAAACAATCTCTTCAAATTGAATTGTTTTAGGATCTTCTTTAAAACGAGCACATAGACAAGTACTAAACATAATGTTGGATCCATTTATTGTGAGAACAAGTAAACTTCCAAACATTTCTTTATGTTTAGTTTTATCTACGGATTCACTAATCTCATTCTTGATAAGTTATATAAAACTTAATCATTGTGTACTAGTGAATAACTAGGAATGTCTTTGAGTGATTATTTCTTGCTTTTGGAGCTTGCTTAAGTTATCAAAAATTCTTTCATAGATTAACACTATAACTTCTTTATCTATTTTGAAAGATCTATTTTGTTTCAATTGTTGTTTTACTCAAATATCCAAAAACAATTTTTATCAAATTTGTTTAATCACAACTATGACCCATACTTCAAGTTTTATGACCTTGTCTATATTACTTGATTCAATGTTTGATACAAGATGAAAGATGTTATTTTCATTTTGAGCTTTTATCCTTAACATTATGACACTAGTTAGTATATGACTTTTGTATCCTTGAACATTTATATTTTCTCTTTTTAATAGTTCATCTTCCTTGTTATTTTTCTTAATTTTCTTGTCTTACCATCGTTGGATTTTCAACTAATCATCATCTACCAAAGGTGATGTCTTAGACGGAGGTGGTCTTTCATCGAATGTTAAATTCAATGATTCCTCGAGTCTTTAGGTTTCTTTATATATAACAAAATATAGGATTTGTTGTTTTGCAAATATCCAAGAGACACATCTTCATAAGACTATGTGTCGAGTTAGATGTGCAAATCCTTGATGATTATAAAGCATTTTCTCTCATTCATCCTAACGTACTCTAGTGTGATTTATTACCTGTGTATATCATATATGAAATTTTATTGAAAGAGTAGTTGAATTAAGACACGATTGAAAATATAAGGTATAGTATTAAAAGATGTTATGTTACAAACATTTGTGAATTGTTTTGTTTTACTAAATTTGCAAGCATCACAAAAGTGTTGGACATCTTATCACTTAGGAGATTCTTAGTTAGCTCACTTGTAGACAAATATTAAGTAAGACTCACTCAAGAGTTTCTCGTGTCTATTCATGATAATTTAAAGACCCAAAGCACCTTATATCTCCTATTCATTGTAATGTGGAAATCCTTTGATCACAGAGGATCTAATCATCGTTATTACTTACAAAACAGAGACAACTTAGGGTATGAACTACTAATACTACACACGATAAATCTTAATGCTAATAACAAGAGACAATAAAAGGTAAGTTGAAATAACGCGTACCTCTTAAGATCCATAGAAAGGATACCAAGAAGACAACCATAAAGCGTATTATCTTGACTTGAAGGAAAGCTTGGAAACTCAATTACTCATGATCCAAGGAGGTTAGACAAACATATAAAAGCATAGAACATGATATTATTAATCATAAGTTTCTATTTGAGATTAAACTACTACTAAATCTCTCTCCTAGGCTTAACAAACTTTACTTGCTTTGTTTTACTTGTTGATGGTGTATTTAAGTTAAATCCTAATCCGGTTTTATTTCTAAATGACTTTTGACTGTTCAACAATCTTTCAAGATATTTTGAACTTTCTACAGATTTAACTAACATTTTTCCTTTCTCATTTTGTCTTTTAATTTCATGTTCGTAATCTAGATCAATTTCAACATTACTCTCAAGTCTAGATATTTTATCTTCTAACATGATTTCCTTTTCAAAATTATTCACAAGAAATTTTGAAGGTTCATTGTCAAAGATAACTTTTAGGTCCATATTACATAAAAGTTTAGACTCATTTTCTAGTTTAGGAAACTCTATTATAAATGTGTCAAAGCAAAAGTGTTTGGTTTTAAAATGTACCTTACTTGTTGGTTTCTCAAAATGACACTCACAAACCGGAAAGATGTAATTTTCTTTGTCCATGTCACTCCATGATTCGTATAAGAGTTTTCTTTGAGCTTGACACATGTTTTCTTCGTCACTAATACCTTCATTGAAAACATTTAAACTCGTAATACTTGTATTAATTTCAACTAAATGTCTATCCATTAGTTTTTCTAATATTACTAACTCATATGTAAAATCAAATTGATCATCTTTGACTTGACATTTTTCATGATGGAAGTTTAATATATTTTTCCAAATATCATTAGCCGTTTGACAAAAATATACTCTTTCATATTCAATCCTTGGTAGAACTTTATATATCATTATCTTAGCTTTAGTGTTCTTATCAAATTTTAGATAGTCATCTTGATTTTCAAAACTTGTTTTTGTTAGTTTAAAATCACTATTGGAAATAACATGCCAAAGATCTTGATCAATTGATTTCACATAGTTTTCAAATTTACTTTTCCATTCTCTTTTTCAAATAGCGGTGGCCTTTTAAATAGATTTCCCTTCTTTGAGATTTTCAAAATCCATGGATCGATCCAAGTTTTAAAATACAATATATTTTAAAGATCTTGAGTAACGTAGTTCTTGATGCCAATTATGGAAAACTAGAAGGGGGGTTGAATAGTTTACCGCTTTTTAACTTAATTATCTTTGAAAAGCTTTACGTGTAATTAACGATTCTAACTAATTAACAATAATAAGTATGCAAGTATAAAGAAATAAACGATCAAAGCACAACACGATTGTTTATCGTGGTTCGGCTACAAGGACTCTTTTTCCTTGCCCTACTCCACGCCCCGAGTATCCAACTCGAGACTTTCAAGCACTAATCAACAAGCTCCTTTCACCGGTGGAGAAACCTTTACAATCGTCGCTTACACCTTTATCCGGTACAAAGCTAAATACCGAGTCCTAGTTCAAGGTAGAACCATCCTAACGTCGCCTATCCACTATTTCCGACACTAAGCTAGATGTCGAGTTCTTTTCACAAAGGTACAACCACTCCTTTCACTCTATGTATTTTGAGGCCTAAAATACTAACCGATCACTTCAATACAAGATACAAATGAAGTGTAAACTACAAGAGTCTATACACTACAAAGCTAACAAGTCTTGCAACTTTGAGTTGAAACTTGTGACTTCTCGGATGAACTTGTGAACTTCTTTGCTACATAAGAGAATCACACAAGTGAGTTGCTACTGAGATAGATGAGAGTATATATGTAGTATATGACCTAAAGTGATGAGAGAATTCTTGCAAATGGCTTGGTATTTATAGCCAACCAAGCCAGCTGACTGGCGGATCCGGCGGAACCAAAACAAGGGTTCCGCCTTTGTACCCTGAGGGTTTCGCCAGGTCTGACAGTCAAAGACTTAAGAAATCTTTCCATGTCAAGCAATGTCAAATCATGTTTTTATAGGTCAACACACTATGGATTGAGTAAGAGACTATCCAAATGTGTAAGAGATCTTTATGGAAAGTCAACTACTAGATTTAGTAAGCTTTCCATAAATGCACATGATGTAAGTTATGATGTCATATTATGTTTTCTATATTAAGTAATATAGCAAAGTTTTGTTTGGAATGAAATGTATGAAATGTAAAGTCTAGTTATAATGAGACTATAACTAAAATGATGTTTTACTAAAAACTAAAGTTTACACTTTGTCGTTAACAAAACTTAGCAAAGATCGTAAAATATAAATAACGTTTTTAGACGATATTTGTAGTAACATGTAGGAAGTAAAACTGAAAAATGGAGCGTTCTCTGAAATAAATGATTTTGTACTCTCTTTTGAATATTTTTCTACTTCTTCAACATTAGTAAAAAGAGTTATTAAAGTCATTTATCTTGGAGGGCATGAAATGATCCCATTGCGTGAGGACACGCCAATACCTTAGTCTGGGGGGATTTGGTGTGTGCTTATTCACACACCTTTTCCTATCCATTTTAAGACTAAAACAGACACAAACTAACCGTAAATGCCAAAGATATTGTGTTTGTGATCGTGCAGGAACGGATATTTCAGAAATTGGCACAAATCAGGCCAAAAAAGGACAAAAATGAGCACGAATTTGGAAATCGTATCAAAAGCCAAAGCCGGGAAAGCAATTTTGAGTTCAGAATGTCAAAACATACCTTGAAGAATCATCAAATGCCAAAAAAGTCCTTGGAGCAAAAGTTTGCAAAATTGGCAGAAATTGTCCCTCAAACCGGACCCCTTATTATTATTGTTGATATAAATAATGTATAAAAACGTTATTAAAATCTTTCGATATCCTTAAGTTTTGACGACCACAAAATATAAGAACATTAAACGCAAAGTTAATACGTAAACAAGTTTTAAGCAAGTTTATATCATCTCATCCAACATAATCACTTAAGGTATGAATAAACAAGTGACTAATACATTCTATGATCAAAGGGATGTTTATTTAAATAATACAAAGTTTATAAAATTAAATAAACTTATTATATATATTTGAAAAACATTTTTGGTAATAAAGGAAAATGTTTTATTCATAATAAATATATGAATTCAAAATTTTAACCAAAATCAGTTAGTTTTTCACCAAATAAACTTTCCCCAGAAAAAGACAAGAAAACTGCAGTTTTCGTCTGGGCGGCCCCCTTAATTATAAGGGCGGTCCGCTTAATTTTAAGGGGGTCGGCACACGATTAAGGGGACCGGCCACGCTCCCCTGTCAGAAATTTTTCCCTATAAATACCACCTCAAACCTGGAATTTTTCTCACCTCTTGCATGAAAATTTTCAGATCCAAATCTCTATAAACATCCTCCTAAACACCGGTTGATCATATAATTGTTAATCCTTGTTTCAAGTAATTCATTCCCTCACCTCTCATCTCTCAAAGTGTAAGAGAAGAATACTCCTTCAACATCAAGTTGTGAAGTATTGTAGATTTGTGTATATAGTCTAGTTGTTGTGTACATTCATTGTAAAGGTGTGATAGTATTGTAACTAGATAGATCTAGGAGTAGAAGTTGTGAATAGAAGTAGTGAGATATAAGTAGTTTGTTGTGAAGAAGAAGAGCTAGGAAGTATATAGTTGTGAAGAAGATTGTTGTGAAGTAGATAGTTGTGAAGCTAGATAGGTGTGAAGAAGTAGTGTTGTGATTAAGTAGTGACTAGGTGTGAAGAAGGTGTGAAGAAGGTGTGTAGAAGGTGTGAAAAAGTTGTGAAGAAGTTGTGGTGTGTTTATTGGTGTGTAAGGTTTTCTCCGCCATAAAGGAGCTTGTTGACATAGTGAAGAAAACTCTCGATTAGGTGACTCGAGGAGTGGAGTAGGGCAAGGAAGGTGTCCTTGTAGCCGAACCACTATAAATCCTTTGTCTCACGGTTAGATCTTTCCATATCTTACTTATTATCTTGTTTATATCGCTATTACTTTTGTAGACGTAGACGTTTATATATGTAGTTGCTCATATAGTGCTAGTATTGATTTTACTTAAAGATCAAACAAAAGTTTCATTCACAACATAAAGTTTTTACAATCAAACTAAAAAGGTAACATACATATAATTGATCATTTCGATCAAGTATAGTTTTCATACAAAATATAACTAAGGTTTATAAAATAAACGTTTACTTACTTGTCTCTCGTATATAACTACAATTGTTTATATTATGCATGTGTTGATTTCACATACTTAGCTTACATTATTATTATTGTTCATACTTAGATATAGTTATTCATATTGTTCAAGATTTGAGTTCACATAAGATAGAATCAAAGTTTTTAAAAGCAAACAATACTTTAAAACTAAACTAAGTTTTCATAATAAAATTAAAAAGACGTAAAACTATTCAACCCTCCCCCCTTCTAGTTTTCCACAATTGGCATCAGAGCTACGTTAAACAAGATTTTTAAAATAAACTTTATTTTAAAACTTGAAACGATCTATGGAATCTGAAAAATATTTAGAAGGGCAATCTATGCAAAGACCACCACTATTTGAAAGTGATGGTTTTCTTTATTGGAAAAATAGATTCGAAACTTATGTGAAATCAAAAGATCTTGATCTTTGGCATGTCATTACCTTTGGTGATTTTCCCCCTATTCAATATAATTTTGAAACTAAAATGGATGAAATTGTATCTTTTGAAAAACAAAATGATTATTTGAAAAAGAAACTAGCAAAAAATAATGAGGCTAAAATGGTTATTTATAATGCGTTACCACGCAAAGAATATGAAAGAATTTTTATGTGTAAAACCGCAAAAGAAATTTGGGATTCTTTACTAATCACTCACCAGGGTAATAGTCAAGTTAAAGATAACAAAATAGATCTTCTTGTTCAACAATATGAACAATTTACGATTCCGGTGGAGGAATCAATAGATAATGCTTTTGCTAGGTTTAACACTATCATCACAAGTTTAAAAGCACTTGATGAGAATTTTTCTAGTAAGAATTTTGTTAGGAAATTTCTTAGGGCTCTTCATCCAAAATGGCGAGCTAAAGTTACGGCGATTGAAGAATCGAAGAACTTGTCAACTCTTCAACTTGATGATTTTATCGGCAACCTGAAAGTCTACGAAGCAATAATAAAGAAAGACTCCGAGATGGTCAATGGAAAAAGAGAACAAAGCAAGTCAATTGCGTTGAAAGCTAGGAAGGAATCTAGTAACGAGGATAGCTCAACCTCCGAAAGTGATGACGAAGAATATGCGATGGCCGTAAGAGACTTCAAAAAATTCTTCAAAAGGCGAGGAAGATTCGTTAGACAACCGCATGATGAAAGGAAAGCAAACCAAAGAAATAAAGATGACAAAAACGGCAAAAGTGATAGGAAGTGCTTCAAATGTGGTGATCCAAATCATCTCATCGGAAAATGTCCAATGATGTCAAGAAATCAAAATCAAAAGGCGTTTGTTGGAGGAGCTTGGAGTGATAGCGATGACGATGAGAAAGAAATCACAAATGAGGAGAAGTGTCTTATGGCTAAGACATCAAGCGAGGTACGTTCCAAAACCGAATACTTTAGTGACGAAAATTTATCATTAGACGAAAAAGACCTAGATAGTGAATATAATAGGTTATGCAAAATAGGTCAAAAGGTTATAGCTAAAAATAAGTCACTAAAACATATTAATAATCAATTAGAAAATGAAGTACTTGAATTAAAAATTAAACTACAACATTTGGAAAAAGAAAAAGAAGTTTTTAAAGAATGTAAAACATGTTTAGAGGTCAAAAATGAAAACGAAAAACTTAAAGATGAAATTTTCAAACTTGACAAGTTTAAAAATAGTAGTAACTCACTTAAGAAAATAGTAAATGTTCAAGAAACTTTGGGAGATAAAACTGGTCTAGGATTCGAATTAACTAATGTTTCAACTAGTGAAAATAAAAATGAAAAGTTTGAATGTGAATCTAGTAAACAAAAACCATTAGACTCAAAACCTAAGTATGTACCTATAAAATTTAGAAAAATACCTATTGCGAGTGATGAGGAAGTAAAAAGTTTTTATAAACCATCATTAAAAGCGAAAACCGGATTTTCTAAACTAAAATTAAGATCTAAAACTCCACCTCCAAATAGACCAAATAATCCTTATCCTCGGTCTAAAACCCCTCAACATAGGAGAAATCAAGGTAGACAAAACTTTTCTAATAATAGTCACCCAATGTGGATTTATCCACATCAACCAAGCTTTAGCCCATGGGGAATACTTCCACCATACATGCATCCTAGTCAATTGCAAACCATGTTTGGTTCAAACAACTTTGGACCAATGAGACCATGGGAACCAAGTGGCTAAGTTGTCACTTTTGGAAAATATTGGTATCTCATCTACAAATGGCTTCTATAAGTCAACATGGCCACTTGAAGTGCTTGAAGATATTCCATTGAAGACTAAAAGGTACGCGTTTCTTTTAAATTCATCGCTATAATTTGCATGCTTAGATAAACAACAAGTTAGATTAATGCTTAGTCATATAGCTAGTTATACTTACTTACTCGCACATTATGAACCCCTCTTAGTTGGCTTTCCTAGGATTATAATAAAATTATTCGTTGTCGAACAACATAGAAAATGGAAATCTTCTATGTCCACTAGTAGAAAACTCATGGTGATGAAGTGAAATGAGTCAAGTGGATTAATTATTAACATAGAAGTAAGATTAGATTTCTCGTGTTAGAAAACTATAGATGAAACAAGCTCTCGTAGACTATGGCATTAAGTTAGATAAGTGTGCGACAACAAATGAGCTATAGAAGTTAGGATATACCCTATTCAACACTCATATATAACAACTTCATCAATCACTTATGATCATAGGCTATGTAGAAAAAGTAGTTTTGGAAGATAACATTGCCAATATGTTTACCAAAACCCTTAAGCATGAACTATTTAATTACTTGCGTTTAGGATTAGGTATGATGGAGCAAATTAATTAAATTCTTGGAATACTTAAAATCTTCTGAAAAATCAAAGTTTTGAAAATTTCTTTTCTGTCAGATGGGCGGACCCCTTAAATCTATAAGGGCGGCCCCTTTATAATTAAGGGGACCGGCCTCACTTTAAGGGGGTCGGCCATCTGAGCATAAAAATATTTAATTTTCTTTTCTTTCTTCTCAAATCTGAGTCTAGGATTCTGTTTTGCACAAAAATCAGGAATTGAGATATTTTCTTTTTGCATATATACTCTCAAAAGAAAACCTCAATTCATTTTGAAATCATTCTCACAATTAGGAAAACTCATTGTTGAATAATCATAACAACATTTTTCTATCAAACCATGCACAATAGTCTCACTCTCGTTGTCTATATATATAATCCAATATATATACATATACATGACACTTAGAAGTGAGCAAAGCTAAATCAAGGAGATCAAGGATCGTTTCTTAGGAAAATTTGTTTAGGAGTCAAAACGATCTTAATTCCGTATTTGTTTCATATAGGCATACACTAGAACAAAATCAAGAATTACACTATCACATTTGTTCCATCACTAGTGTCTCACTCATTATTTGCTTTTGCCCTTGCACTAAGTTAGTCATGTTAGGAAGAATGCCTTAATTGCTTGATTTATTACTTTATTAAGTTTGCATGCATGCGTAGTTGTAATTATATTACATGTTTATTTGTCTATATATTTTTCACGCATATTCCACTAAGATAATACATGCATAGTTGCCTAAAGAGTTGGACTTGCCCAAAACCAAACCTCATAATCTTTACACACTTAAATCTCATAACCTTTACTCACCCATACCCTTCTACCTTACACTCAAACCACCAAAGTGATATGAAAAACCAAGGCATCCCTTCCGTGAACATCGCTATTTCACTCTCCCTAATCACATCACTTGATACTCATCTCCCATCCTCACCAATAACTCCACCTAGTCATTCTCACAAAAAGATTTAACCATGAAACCATTCCCTACATTCTACAAAGTGTGTCATCACCACTACAACTTAACCCATGAAGGCCAAACCATACTTCATGATACACAAACCTCAAGATCACTCAAAAGAACCCTCTCTCAATCCTCATAATTGTCAAGCATCTACCTATGCTCCCAACTACATACCTACATCTCATCTATCTCCTCCAAACAATCCTTTCATTGAAAAATCTCAGCATCTACCTATGCTCCCAACTACATACCTCACTCTCTTTTCCACCAACATTACAAAATTTCTTCATCATCATCTTCCTTGTAAACCTTGAAGTTTCGTGAAGAACTTGACCAACTCCATGATCTTCGTGATCTCAATACTATGCACCTTGCACAACGCAATTTGCATCACACACCTTCCTCACCATACTCAAATTACTTACCTCACTCATCCTCACACAATTACTCTATCCACATTCGTTTCCATCCTTACTCCCAAAAATACACTTTCATCTCACCCATAAAATTCATATGAAGAGCATACTCCATCTCAAAACAACAATCCCAATCTCACTCCCAACACCTCACATTTTGGTCAAACTACAAATCCACTCATGAAACATCGTATTCTTCCATACATTCATCCTCATCCATTCATGATTACCCAAATGAAACCTCTCTTGTGTCTCAACAAGACAATCTCACAATCACCCTCACTAATGAAATTCTACATTCACCCAATTCATTTCTTCCAAATGACCCTCTTAAGGAACATACTCAATCTTTAAACAACAACCATCAAAACTCATCCATACATGAAACCTATGTTCCATGTTCAATCCAAAATCAATAATCAATATCCAACTCCACCATCATCACCATCTTCCGAACATAAAAAGTTCGTTGAAGAACTTAAAGAAACACATGAGCTTAGTGCTCTTCTTGCTTTACATCTTGCTTAAAGCAATTTGGATCAACAACCTTCATCCACCAACTCATCACCACCCAACAACTTGATCCATCTTGAGAATCATGTCAACAATTGTTCTTGTTGCATTTTTCTCCAAAAACAAAACATGGCCATAAATGAACACCTCACTTGGATTGAGTATCTCCTCACTAGGTCTTCTCCAACATCATCCATAACACAAAACACCCACCCTCAAGTAAATCCTTCCACTCCAAACTCACCACCAAACTCTACAAACACCATTCCCACAAAAGTCTACCTTTCCTAAATACCATGTTTCCCATCTACAAAAATAAAATCATTTCAAACCTTTTGTGTTCCAAGCAAGTCCAAGAGACCTCAACTTGGCAACTTAGTATTATCTAGTGTAATTTGCTAGAAAAGCATACATCTATATCCTTATGTACTAATGATTATGTTTTCAACATAGTTACTAATGAATGTTTCTTTTGTTTTATTACCATGCATTCTTATTAGTTACTTCATATCTATTGCATGCATATATATCTATGTTCCTTGATGCGTGGGGATTGCACCAGGCTTTACCTCTCGAGGGATCTCGAGAAGCTTACAACCCCCACCAGGCAGTGTACCTGATCGTTGTAGTATAGTGTAGTGACAAGTACCGGGGGATTGATCGTTCAGCTAGGAATAGTGTCGCTAGGATTAGAAAACCTAATTACTAGTTCTAGAGATGAGAGATGATTCTTTTTGTATTTTTATATTTTTTAGAAAGCAAGTAAATATTTCGGGTTTGAAGGATATGGGCGGAATTAGTTGCTAATCAACTAACCCAATACTAAAGATGCAATCAAAATAAAATACTAAAAATGAAAATAAACTAAATTAAACTAAGGTTGTGAGCAATAAGTGGAGAAATGTGTTTACTTAGATTTCACTACCTAGATATCTTTTACACGTTAATTACTTGTTATAGTTGCGTGGATGACGGATTATATTCCTTAATACCATTCATGGGGTGACGTACTTAACTCCCCAATCCTATGAGTGCCTACTTCACTCCTATGTCGAGCCGGCTAAGAAGCTCCTAACATGGGATCATTAGAATTTACTCATGCATTAAATACAACCAATAAAACCTAGTACACATCGGTTCATGTTTCCTAAGACGTTCAAGCATGTTACCATTTTGAGATATGCCAGTTTTCTTAAGCCTAACATTGAAATCATTCATCCAATACAACCATAAACAAGTAATAAACACATAATCAACATCTAGGTTTCATTAGATCTAAGCAAACACAAGATAAATCTAGCCTAGCATGGTGGAATCAAGACAAGCACAAGATATAGACAACCAACACATAGACATATTGATTGAATTAAAAGAACACTTATCTCAATTACACATGTAAGGGTTCAAGGGCTGAAAACCCTTCAAAAACCTGTAAAATTCGTATATGGTTCGGCCTTAGGGTTTCTCCAAACTTGTTCCTTTTTTAATGAACGAAAATTAGAAAACTATATATAGAAAATTGAGGCTGACGGCGTCAAGAACAATCTTGTGACGCCGTCATCTCGCCGCCAAAAGAATCCTCGGACTGCCTTGATCTAAATCTGACGCCGTCATGTATTAAGTTTTTCCAGGCCGTCACACATTTAACTCTTAACGCTCTTCCTTGTGACGCCTTCATTTCTGTACTGGGCCGTCATGATTTTTACTCTTGACGCCGTCAGGATGGTACTCTTGACGCCGTCACACACTGTTCCCAGCTTGGAAAATTAAGTCTTTGTCGTTTCCTTCACTTTTATGCTTCAAAAACGTCCGAATTGCTTCCTTTTCCAGATTTCACTCCCAAAGTACCTAAAATCACAAAAGGAACGATTTAGGGCAATATTTGATCAAATAAATTCAATTTCGGGCTTAAATGACCCCCTAAAAGTGGTTCATTTTTCGCCTCATCATATACCCTTACACTTGAGATTTGCTTGTCCTCAAGCAAATGCGCTTTTATTCTACTCAAAATACAAGTTAGGGGTCATTTAACACTAATATAAAAGTAATTACAACAAATAATCGTTCCACCAAAGACCAAAGACAAGCACGGAGGTCATACACTAGCACCTCACAAATAGTGTTTAGATACTATCATCTCTCGGGTGTAATAAAGTATAAATTACAATATGGAAACGGAAGATATCTCTCACTACCTGTCATAACAAAATAGATTACCATAGGCTTGGGAAAGGATCAAACCTCCACCACATGGTGTAAGCACCTAGGATAAACTATCAAAGAGGTCTTTTAAAGGGTTGTAACGTTAGGTGTAGGGATATGAAATACACGGTTTTGTTGGATATAGGCAGTCTTTACAGGTGGCGAGTTAACAATCTTGGTTAATTACATGTACAATATGGCGTTTCTAAGCCAAGACTAGACTCGACTTAAGCTAATAAATGAAAAATAACAAAAACATAAAATAAACATAGAATGAAAAGGGATGGTAGTCCGTATGTTTTTTTCTCTTTCCTTTTTCAATTTTTTTTTTTTTTTTTTTTTTTTTTTTTTTTTTGCATACACTCTTACCCTACCATCCAAAATAATACATCATAGGGAATGAACATTCCCCTTACACTTGAATTTTTACATACTCTACAATAAACTAATCTAATGACTCGAATTAAGAAAATCAAAACACTTGGAGTACTTTTAAGATTAACGCACATATGGGGGTAAAAATATTATGTTCTTCCCCATTACTCCATAAAATAAGTACTTTACCCATGAGTCCCAATCATCCTAAAACAATATGTACAAGGATATGACTCGACTTAGCAACCATGTAATCAATTAGATAGTTAACTTAGGGTTTAACAAATAACAATAATGCACTAAAAATGAGCGCATACACGGATGGCTAAGGCGATTTGGGTGTACATTTAAGTGGGGTGTAACAAATTCTTCCTTTAAGTAAAATGCTTAAAGTTAGAAACGAAAAGATAGGCTCGGAGGGGTGTACTTGGGGTTTCGTGTACTAAAAATGAGTACAACACTAAGGGTGTGGGAAAAATTAGTTGACTTAACTAGCCAAGTAATATGACTTAAATGGTCAAGTAATTATAATACGGGTTTAACATAAGGGTGATCCTAATGCCTCTTATCATGTAGTAAATCCTACTACACGAATGTAGTCTCACTAGCGGTCTCGGGATCCATCACTAACGCAAGTTCTAGAATCTAAATGCTACCGGTACACTCATAAGCACTAATAGTAAATGCTTTTCCTATCAAATCTAAAGGCGAACCTCACATATTTGGATGGAATTTTTTCTGAAAGTACGGTTTTGTGCTAGTCATACAATCTCCTATCCATGAGACGCTTGCTATGGCTAAAGTTTCACTCCTAAATGTTGTAAAAGAAATTAAATTTGGCGCTAAAATTGCACTAACAAGTATTTCTCATAGTTTTATTACACATCTACTATTAAACAAACAAACTCAAGCAAAAGTGTATCTGTAAGGTATCATCATTTTACCCTCCCCTTACACTTAGGATGAACATTGCCCCCAATGTTCAAGTAAAGAATGTAAAAGTGAAATAAGTAAAAAGAATGAAATCAAATACTCCCCTGATTCGCTCGGTATGTATAATAAGGTGGCCAGGTTAGATCTTCCTCCAAGAAAATGAACAATTAAAGCTTCCCTTCCAGAAAAATAAATCATCTTCTTGTCATACATAACCTGTAAATCCTGAGAAAACAAACAAGACAACCTCGCATAAAATCGGCGGCAAGCTACATAAGTTACTAAATCCTAGAAAACAAAGTAAGATATAATGCTTGTGGAATGAAGTTTGCAGATTTCCTGGAGATTACAAAACTTAATAATTTAACAAAAACTTTAAGACTCCGTTAGAAAAACAAAACTGGTAAAATTTCCAGATTTTTACACGTGACGCCGTCAAGAGCAAGCTCATGACGCCGTCAGAAGTGACCTGCAGAAATTCTTATGTTAAGTTTCCGGAAAATTTCTGGAAAAACTTGGTCCTACTTCCTGGAAAATCCTGCAAAACTTCATTATGACTCAATACAAGCATTTGACTCTAACAAATACGAATATACATGTTTACTTAATATTGTGGAGAATCATGATCGGTTTGTTTCTTAAAAACATATTTGGGGTTTCCCCTTACACTTATCTTTTGCAAAAATACCCTTAGGTGGAGTTAAGACTAGGCCAAAACAACAAAGTAAAGTATTTCCACTTTTTAGTTTAGAAACATGATCTACCAACAATAAAAATAAAGCATGCATATGGAAGCAAATAACAAACAAACAAAATAAAATTACACAAAGCATGGGTTGCCTCCCAAGAAGCGCTTTTCTTTATTTACGAGTCTTGTAGCTAGACTCAAGGTCATGGGTTACTACGTGACCTCATCATTGGTTTCACTCTCCGATTGTAAATGTTCTTTGTAGAAACCAATCACCTTTTTCTCAATCGCTCCTATAATCCTTTGGGCAAATTCCTTATCGACTTTATACCTTGGTCCTAGAGCCAAACAATCTTTGTAGAAAAGACTCCCCTTTTCCCATACATAATCCATGCCCTTTTTCTTATCCTCTTCATTGATGTCCTCAAAAGCACCAACGTTATCCTTATCAAATCGGGATATAAAGCGAAATTCTTTCATTCTATTAGGTATCCTATAAGTGATCCTATCGGTGTTACTTGCAAATCGGATTGTCCCTTCTATCTCATCATATTCTAACTTGGACTCCTCAATAAACGGTTTACCAAACATGACATTGGACAATCGACAATCAATAACATTATCAAGATCTTCCACAATCATAAAGTCGGTGATAAAAGTGAAATTCCCAACAAAGACATGTAAACCTTTAACTCTCCCGACAAAGTTACAAACTCCACCGGGGTATTTGGGATCTCTTCTAGGTTCAAGTCTTGTTTTCACTATATCATTATAAACATTTGAGGACATAATGCTGATTGGGGATTTAAAGTCAATGTAAGCATTGTCAACATGTCTATACCCAATCATACATGGTATCTTAGCATTCTTAGGATCGCCTCTCTTTATCTTAGGTTTGATTATAGTAAAAGGAGATCGCGGGTTATCAATAAGATTATTATAATATGCAATCTCCTCCTTAGTGGGATATAGATTAAAGTAATCATTAAGCTTCGGATCTATTTCCCCCTCTTCTAGTTCCTTAACAACATTCACAAAATCATTAGGTCCTAGGTCCTCATTTGAATACAAGGCGGTCGCTAGCTCACAAAATGCATGGTCGAGCTCAACTTTAATCAACCTATTAAGCTCCCTAAGTTCCCTAATCTCACTCTCAATTTGTTCACGTAACACAGCCACTTCTCTAGGGGAAAGGGATGGATTCGCGTTTTCCATAATGGTCAACGGAATAGTCAATGAAATTAATTTACTAACAAAGGCACGAAGAAAAAGATAGACTAAAGAGAACCTAAAAATAAAAATAAAATCTTACTAGAAAGGAATCTAGCAAGTAGACCTAATAAAAAGAGATTCTAACCTAGACAATAACTATTCAACGGGCTGCGGCGCCAAAAACTTGATGCGTGGGGATTGCACCAGGCTTTACCTCTCGAGGGATCTCGAGAAGCTTACAACACCCACCAGGCAGTGTACCTGATCGTTGTATTATAGTATAGTGACAAGTACCGAGGGATTGATCGTTCAGCTAGGAATAGTGTCGCTAGGATTAGAAAACCTAATTACTAGTTCTAGAGATGAGAGATGATTCTTTTTGTATTTTTATATTTTTTAGAAAGCAAGTAAATATTTCGGGTTTGAAGGATATGGGCGGAATTAGTTGCTAATCAACTAACCCAATACTAAAGATGGAATCAAAATAAAATACTAAAAATGAAAATAAACTAAATTATACTAAGGTTGTGAGCAATAAGTGGAGAAATATGTTTACTTAGATTTCACTACTCCCTAGATATCTTTTACACGTTAATTACTTGTTATAGTTGCGTGGATGACGGATTGTATTCCTTAATACCATTCATGGGGTGGCGTACTTAACTCCCCAATCCTATGAGTGCCTACTTCACTCCTATGTCGAGCCGGCTAAGAAGCTCCTAACATGGGATCATTAGAATTTACTCATGCATTAAATACAACCAATAAAACCTAGTACACATCGGTTCATGTTTCCTAAGACATTCAAGCATGTTACCATTTGGAGATCTGCCAGTTTTCTTAAGCCTAACATTGAAATCATTCATCCAATACAACCATAAACAAGTAATCAACACATAATCAACATCTAGGTTTCATTAGATCTAAGCAAACACAAGATAAATCTAGCCTAGCATGGTGGAATCAAGACAAGCACAAGATATAGACAACCAACACATAGACATATTGATTGAATTAAAAGAACACTTACCTCAATTACACATGTAAGGGTTCAAGGGCTGAAAACCCTTGAAAAACCTGTAAAATTCGTATATGGTTCGGCCTTAGGGTTTCTCCAAACTTGTTCCTTTTTTAATGAATGAAAATTAGAAAACTATATATAGAAAATTGAGGCTGACGATGTCAAGAACAACCTTGTGACGCCGTCATCTCACCGCCAAAAGAATCCTCGGACTGCCTTGATTTACATCTGACGCCGTCATGTATTAAGTTTTTCCAGGCCGTCACACATTTAACTCTTGACGCTCTTCCTTGTGACGCCTTCATTTCTGTACTAGGCCGTCATGATTTTTACTCTTAACGCCGTCAGGATGGTACTCTTGACGCCGTCACACACTGTTCCCAGCTTGAAAAATTAAGTCTTTGGCGTTTTCTTCACTTTTATGCTCCAAAAACGTCTGAATTGTTTCCTTTTCCAGATTTCACTCCCAAAGTACCTAGAATCACAAAAGGAACGATTTAGGGCAATATTTGATCAAATAAATTCAATTCCGGGCTTAAATGACCCCCTAAAAGTGGTTCATTTTTCGCCTCATCATTCCTTGTGCTCTAAATATTTTTGCAAGCATTCCATATCTCGCTCTCTTATGACCTCAAAACGAGGGGGTGTATACTTCAAGGGGGAGCTATATATTCGTCGGGATAACCTTTTTGATGTTAACAAAAAGGGGGAGAAGTGATATAAACTGACACTAAAAACTTGCATATATATTAATTTTTAGTTTAATGAGTTTAGATTTTGTAATCATCAAAAAGGGGAGATTGTTGATATAAATAATGTATAAAAACGTTATTAATATCTTTCGATATCCTTAAGTTTTGACGACCACAAAATATAAGAACATTAAACACAAAGTTAATACGTAAACAAGTTTTAAGCAAGTTTATATCATCTCATCCAACATAATCACTTAAGGTATGAATAAACAAGTGACTAATGCATTCTATGATCAAAGGGATGTTTATTTAAATAATACAAAGTTTATAAAATTAAATAAACTTATTATATATATTTGAAAAACATTTTTGGTAATAAAGGAAAATGTTTTATTCACAATAAATATATGAATTCAAAATTTTAACCAAAATCAGTTAGTTTTTCACCAAATAAACTTTCCCCAGAAAAAGACAAGAAAACTGCAGTTTTCGTCTGGGCGGTCCCCTTAATTTTAAGGGGGCCGGCACACAATTAAGGGGACCGGCCACGCTCCCCTGTCAGATTCTGTCAGAAATTTTTCCCTATAAATACCACCTCAAACCTGGAATTTTTCTCACCTCTTGCACGAAAATTTTCAGATCCAAATCTCTCTAAACATCCTCCTAAAAACCCTTTGATCATATAATTGTTAATCCTTGTTTCAAGTGATTCATTCCCTCACCTCTCATCTCTCAAAGTGCAAGAGAAGAATACTCCTTCAACATCAAGTTGTGAAGTATTGTAGATTTGTGTATATAGTCTAGTTGTCGTGTACATTCATTGTAAAGGTGTGATTGTATTGTAACTAGATAGATCTAGGAGTAGAAGTTGTGAATAGAAGTAGTGAGATATAAGTAGTTTGTTGTGAAGAAGAAGAGTTAGGAAGTAGATAGTTGTGAAGAAGATTGTTGTGAAGTAGATAGTTGTGAAGCTAGATAGGTGTGAAGAAGTAGTGTTGTGATTAAGTAGTGACTAGGTGTGAAGAAGGTGTGAGGAAGGTGTGTAGAAGGTGTGAATAAGTTGTGAAGAAGTTGTGGTGTGTTTATTGGTGTGTAAGGTTTTCTCCGCCATAAAGGAGCTTGTTGACATAGTGAAGAAAACTCTCGAGTAGGTGACTCGAGGAGTGGAGTAGGGCAAGGAAGGTGTCCTTGTAGCCAAACCACTATAAATCCTTTGTCTCACGGTTAGATCTTTCCATATCTTACTTATTATCTTGTTTATATCGTTATTACTTTTGTAGACGTAGACGTTTATATATGTAGTTGCTCATATAGTGCTAGTATTGATTTTACTTAAAGATCAAACAAAAGTTTCATTCACAAAATAAAGTTTTTACAATCAAACTAAAAAGGTAACATACATATAATTGATCATTTCAATCAAGTATAGTTTTCATACAAAATATAACTAAGGTTTATAGAATAAACGTTTACTTACTTGTCTCTCGTATATAACTACAATTGTTTATATTATGCATGTGTTGATTTCACATACTTAGCTTACATTATTATTATTGTTCATACTTAGATATAGTTGTTCATATTGTTCAAGATTTGAGTTCACATAAGATAGAATCAAAGTTTTTAAAAGCAAACAATACTTTAAAACTAAACTAAGTTTTCATAATAAATTAAAAAGATGTAAAACTATTCAACCCCCCTTCTAGTTTTCCATAATTATTACCAAATCCAAATACCAAATCCAATCCACTCCTGATCCACCCAATCCCCAGCCTAAACAAAACATAAGCCCAAAACCACCCCTCGCCCAATTCCATTTTAATACAAACGCAGGGTCAAACGTTTGACCCTACTCCATCCCTCCCACCTCCTCACCACTTGACCTGCAAAAACATCACATCCCACCACCCCCACTAGCAATTCCATCATCACCATCCCACATCCATATCTACCTAACATCACCTACACAATTAATGCCACCCCCTATTGATATTACAAAGCAATTTGCAAAAATCTTTTTGGCGCCAAAAATACGTGGAGGGCTGGGATTGCATTTCAGACATCCAATGGCTATCAAGAGTGATGGGATTTGATCAGAGATATGCAAGGACCCCTAATTGGGGCTTATAAAAGGAAGAAGAAGGATAAAAGCAGATATGTAGCTTAATTAGTTCAATGTAGTGTCATATTTAGTGTAATCTTCAAATTAGTTGTAATCTTTTGCTTTAAAAGCTTGTAGTCATATTTCCTGAGTATTTAAACTCATTTCAATCAATCACACTCAAGGTTTCTCTTTCAATTCTCATAATTGCATTTTTACTTTGAATTTTCAAATTTAAGTTATAGTGTTAATAGATGTTATTCTGGACTTATTAGCTCATATAAGCTCCCTATATAGCTTCTAATAGCTATTAGTAACCTTAAAAACCCATTTTAGCTATTAAAAATCAAAAATACAAAAAAATCAGAAAAATAAAAAATACAGGTTAAATGATGAAGATGGCTAGAGCAGGGTGAATTCTGGATGGCCTTGGGTTAGAGCTTCTTGGGAAGCAGTAGGTTTGGTTCAGTGGTCCTTGGTTCTTGGAAGTTGGAATGAAAGCTATTTGTAAGCCTATTTTCTCTTTTTAGCTTTTTACTATTCATGTGCTTAATGTGTGCTTATTTTTGTGTTTCTATGCTTGCTAAGTATAGTTTAATCATATTAAGGCTTACAATCAGTTGTTAGCTAATTAAAAAATCATTTTGCTTAAAATCTCATTTCCATTGATAAACTAGTATAAGTTGGATTCTTGGGGTATAGCCCTTGTGATCTTTGTTTATGTGTCCACTTAGGCTTATTTGATTATAATAAGGAGTTTAGAAGCAGTTACCAAGTCTTAGACATCCATTTGTTTAAAAAAAAATCAAAAATCTAGTGGTTTCACAGGTTGTTTGGATTTGCTTGTTAGTCTGTGTACTAGCTTGTTTTTGTTGATATTCTTGGTACATTTAGGTCACAATAGGTTTCATTAGGTCATATCAATCATAAAAACCCACCCTCATTCAGTAAAAAGTTAACATCACTTTTAATATCACCATAAGTAATCACTGTGAGGATTTAGGGTCTCAAATCCTTCATAACTGATCGTGAGTAGTTGGAATAGCATAACTTAGTTTCATTTTAACCTAAAACATCATTTTCAGTCATTAGATTAAGCTCAAAGTTCATTTAAGTCAACTTTGTAGTTTAAGTTAAAAAGTCAAAATTGCATAGTTAGGCACAAACTCACTTTTTCCAAGATTTTTCCTGATTTTTGTGTTCAAAATTAAGCCCAAAGCTTTTTACAAGTTAAAATATACTAGCTTAACTTTTGAAATGTATAATTGGATTATTTTTAAGATTTTGTAAGAGGCTTGTGTAAGTACTTATTTGGACTAGCAGGGCAAACACCCTCCCCTGCACCAGGGTATTTGCCCAATCTTCCTTGGCTTATTCTAGCTTAACCAGTGGGCCCCATACCTCACCATTAGGTTTTTAGATAGCTTATCATTCCCACTCAACAAACCAGTGCTTATTTGGATTTGTGAAATCTTGCCCTTTGCTTATTTGGCCTTTAAAGTCATACTGATTACACTCAGTATACTGAGTGCTTAGTATATTCCCCGGGCTGCGGGCCAAAAACTTGATGCGTGGAATTGCGCCCTCGCAAAAGGTTTTACTTCTCAATGGATCTTGAGAAGCTTGCAATCCCCACCAGGCAGTGTACCTGTTCGTTGTAGTATAGTATAGTGAAAAATACCGGGGGATTGATCGTTCAACTCAAAGAATAGTGCTCGCTAGGGTTAAAACTCACTAAAACTAGGTCTAGAGGTGAGGGATGATTCTTTTTTTATTTTTATATTTTAAGGAAAGCAAATAAAAATCTCGGTTTTGGAAGGAGTAGGCGAAATTAGTTGCTAGTCAACTAACCCAATTATCTAAAGATGCAATCAAAATAAAATAAACTAAACTTAAACTAATTTGTGGTGTAAACAATAATGAGAAAATTGTGTTTACTTAGATTTCACTACTCCTTATCTATCTTTTATAGGTTGATTAGCTTGTTACAATTGCATGGATGATGGGTTATATTCCTTAATACCATTCGTAGGGCCGTGTACGATCTTCCCTAACTCTATAAGCTTCTACCTCAATCCTATGTCGAGCCGACTAAAAGCTCCTAACATGGCATCCTTGGAAGTTACTTATGCATTAAATATAATCAAATAATCGTAGTACACCTCCGATCATGTTTCTTAAGACGTTTAAGCAAGTTACCAATTGGAAGTCTGCCAGTTTTCTTAAGCCTAACATCGAATTCATTCATCCACAACAATTATAAACAAACAATCAACCCATAATCAATATCTAAGTTTCATTACATCTAAGCAAACACGAAAAAACCTAGTCTAGCATGTTAAAGAGAAGACAAGCGTAAGATATAATCAAACAATACACAGACATATTGAATGATTTGGTAAATTACGTATCTTCAATTAAGCATGGAAGAAACAAGAGGTTGAAACCCTTGAAAAAGCTGTAAAATTCGTCTAGGGTTTATTCCCTCAAAGTTGCACACAATGAATGAAAACTAGAAAACTATATATAGATTTTGTCTTCTGACGGCATCAAGAGTAAGGTGTGACGCCGTCAACTCGCCGCCAAAATAAACTTGTATTGCCTAGATCCACTTCTGACGCCGTCACTCTTTATGGGTTCTGGGCCGTCACTCTTTCCAATAACTCTTGATGGCCTTGGAAATTTTGTACGTGACGCCGTCAGATCCCCTTCACAAAACATTATGGCGCGTCACGTGTATTTGATTTTTCCACCATTTTATCAACTCATGACGCCGTCACTAACACCTTGTGACGCCGTCAAATGCAATTTCCAGCATGCTTTTGAGACTTTGTCGTTTTCTTCACTTTTTCGCTCAAAAAACGTCCAAAATGCTTCCTTTTGTAAAATTCCTCTCAAAAGTACCTAAAATGACAAAAGGAACGATTTAGGACAATATTTGATCAAACAATCTCGACTTTGGCCTTAAATGACCCCAAAAAGCGGTACACTTTACGCTTCATCACCTAACGACCCGGGGATTTCCCTGTACTTCCACGGATTTTATATCTTGCACTTTCTCCCTTACTGTTTGACCTGTTGACCATTCTTGGTTAATCCGGACTGACTGTTTGGGAGGAGTCAACCACCTACTAACAACGTAGGTCCACCCCTGTCAATGTTAGTCGTATGTGTCATAGGCCCGTCTGGTGTTTTGTATGGGTTAGAGCCCAAATAGTATTTGATAGGGTTTATGTATTATATATTGAGATATTCGGTATTCAATAATATACGACACACATTATTATCCTTCATGGTATCACGAGCAAAAATCCTAACCCCAATACACGCTTAAAATTTCCCGCTGCTACCTTCTGTTTTACTCGATCGTTGGTTTCTACAACCAGTCGACAGTTTCTTTTTTACATCTGCTTTTCAGTTGATCGTTGGTGATATATCACTAGTCGCCAGGTTTTTTGTTTGGGTTATTGTTTCAGGTCGATCGTTGGTTTTTCTGTGTAACCGGTCGATAAGCTAAGTTTGAAATTTTTTCACAATAGATCGTTGGTTATTCCTTATACAAGTCGACTTGTTTGGTTTCTCTACTGTCCCTTTTATTTAATTCCTTACTGTCAGATTGCACGCTTCCGGTCCTTTAACCCTACAACCCTACGTACCACTTCACAAAAATACTACAAGCCCTAACTTCATCACCTCATGGCTGGTGATAGTCAACCTCCCCAACCGGTTATCCTACTCTCTGACAAACTAATGTCCATCACAAATCTCACCTCCCTCATTCCCGTCACGTTGGATGTCAAGGAGATGAATTATTCCACTTGGGTTTATTTTATTCATAATCTTTGTAAGGGTTATGAAATTTTAGATCATATTATGCCCAAGCCTGTTGACGAGGCCTCTTCAAGTACTAAACCACCTCCCGATGCTGAGTGGTTAAAGATAGATACCATCATACTCTCTTAGATTTTCATCACGTTCTCCAAGATACTTCAACAACGTCTTGTTGTTGACAACCCTCAATCGGCTAAGGAAGCTTGGGACATCCTTGTTGATATCTTTCAAGATAATAAACGTACCCGGTCTATAGCTTTGAAGGCCGAACTTCGTTCTTTGAAACTTGTAGATTTGAGTATTGATGTGTATTTTCATAAGATTGAGTCTATTGCAACCATCTTGACTAGTCTTGGATCGTCCATGTCCAATGATGATGTGGTTACTTTCGCGCTTGAAGGCTTACCCGCAAAGTATGACAACATCTCCACAATTATTGCTCATCGAGAGCCGTTTTCGGATCTCAAGACTGTCCGCTCTATGCTTACTATGGAGGAAATGAGGTTGAAGTCCCGGGTCCATGATACTTTGGTTAATGCTACTTCGTCATCGCCCATGGTTTTATTAGCAAACTCTACTGGTCGGTGTTCTAATTCATCATTGGAAAAGGTAAACAATTCGTGTTTTAATTATAATATTAAAAGTTCATGTCGCTTTGGGTCGTCTTGTAAGTTTTTACATAATGGTGAACCTGGTAGTGCTACTCGACCATCTAGCTTGAATAATATCTCGTCTTCTGTTTTGATACATACTGACATGGTAACTGTGGAAAACTAGAAGGGGGGTTGAATAGTTTACCGTTTAAAATCTTTTTAACTTGTTTAATTATCTTTTGAAACTTTCCGTTTAATCAAAGATATATGCACAAACACAATATATAACATGCAAGTATAAAGAAAGAAACGATCAAACCACAACACGAGTATTTATCGTGGTTCGGCTACAAGGACTCTTTTTCCTTGCCCTACGTCCACGCCCTGAGTATCCAACTCGAGAGTTTCTTTCACTAGTCAACAAGCTCCTTTCACCGGCGGAGAAAACCTTACACGTCGCTTATACACGTTTACCGACACCAAGCTAGATGTCGAGTTCTTTTACAAGGGTACAACCACTCCCGTTAGTTCTTTTACAAGGGTACAACAACTCCCGTCACACTTTGTATTTTGAGGACTAAAATACTAACCGATCACTACTGAAAATACACAATCAAATGAAGTGTAAACTACACAAGTCTACACAATGCTAAGCTAACAAGTCTTTCAACGTTGTCTTGAATACTTGTAACTTTTATAAACTCGTGAACTTCTTTGCTACAAAAAGAAACTTCATATATGAAATGAGATGTTAAAGGGTTAGATGAAAGAATGAATGAATGTGTGTGAAAATATGATGTAGAGTGATAAGCCAAAAATCAAACATGTAGCTTGGTATTTATAGCAAAACCTTCTGCAGGTCTGGCGGATACGGCGGAACCCTCAGATGGGTTCCGCCCATGTACCCCCAGGGTTCCGCCAGGCTTGCAGTTGGTTTTGCAATAAATCATACAAACCAAACAATGTCACATCTCATAAAAACTAGTCAAACACAAACTTGTGCAAGAAGACTTATGGTTAGTCAAACACACTATCTTTCCATAAATGTATAATGACAAACTTACCATAAATGTGATGTGACATTTCTATTTTAAGAAATAAAAGTGTTGTGTTTTATGTGAAATGTAAAATGTAGCAAATGTCTAATTATGAAAGTCTTAAAACTAAGATTATGATTTACTTAGAAACTAAAGTTTACATTTTGTCGTTAACAAAACTTAGCAAAGATCGTAAAATATAAATAACGTTTTTAGGCGATATTTGTATTAACAATCTCCCCCTTTTTGTTGATGACAAAACATAAACTTTATTTTTAAGTAACTCACAAAATTTTAGTGTTTAAGACTTAAAAAAAATTATATTAAACTTGTTTTACTTAAGTGATGAAAATCATTTTAAGTTTAAAGGTTTAATATATGTTTCTCCCCCTTTTTGTCGAAACAAAAAGTAGAGTAGCGAAGCGGAATAATGCACGTGCTCCCCCTTGGTCGATACTTCCCCTAAAAGGAGTGCCAAGATGGGAAACATGGATTTTGATCCTACAAAAAAATGGTTAGTTGGTGATATATATAATCAAGATTGTAGTTACCACATATAATGCAACCACAATGACAACTCAAAAAATGATCAACCAACAATGCAAGTAAGTAAGTAGTAAAAGATATCATTTCAAGTAAAATTTGACTTGTAAAAGTCAAAGACAAGAAATGAAAATGATCCTCCTACTTCAAAAAAAATGAAAAATAACCAAGAAATAAAAGAAAAATCAAATCCTATTTTCCTAAATGGGGCAAAAGGCCTCCAAATGTTGTCTAGGATTTGTTTGGGTGGGAAAGAGCATCCAAACGTTCTATGACGTGTTGGAATACAAAACGGGTTTCATCTTGAAATTGGTGAAGCAGCAATTTGATGCTTTCGCCTATTTTCAACATTTGCTCACAATGTGAGCAAACATGGGGATGAGTGGGTGAAAATGGGTTGGTTTTGGGTTCTTGGTTTGAGGATGGGTTGGTTTTTGGTTCTTGGGTGGAGGATGGGTTTGGTATAGAGTCAAGCAAGGTGGTTTGAAATTCTATTGCTTGATGGAGGTGATTCTCGACCATGCTTTGAATTTCCTCATAGGAAGGAAAGAAAGACTCAAAGGTTTGGGCTTGAGAATGTGGTGGAGTTGTGTGATCATGGTTTTCAAAGTTTGGTTCTCCATAAAGAGGACCATGGATGTCATGGTAGCTAGGGTGAAACAACAATGGTTTGGGTTGGTGGTACTCTTGTTGTAGTGGTTGGTTGTGGTTAAAATACTCATTTTGGTCAAGAAATGACCTTGGTGTTTCATTTGTAAAAGGTGGTGGTTGTGTTGGTCTTGGTGGAAGATCATTGAGATCTTGGACAAAAGGATGTGGTGATGTTGCAGGAGACCCAAATAACTCCATAGGTTCAAGTTTAGGTAATGGTGATGGTGATTGAGTTTTGGATGGTTGGGTTGGAGCACTTGGTGGAGTTGGGTCAATGGGTGATTTTGTTGGTGGTGGAGTGAGCTCATTGGGTTCATTGGGTGATGGAGATGGAGATGCAAGGTTTAGAAAATGTTCATTTTTGATTGGTGAGGTGAATTCATCCGAGGATGAGGAGCTTAGGTTGATGGATTGGTTAGACCAAAGTGGTTTGACACTTATCCGGGTGGTTTTCCGAACGGGTCTTGATGGTTGAGAGGTGATAGTTGACTTAGTCAATGTTAAAATGGTTTAAAGATCAGAGATTGTGATGGGGAAGGTGTGATTTGATAGTGTTCTAAGATGGTTCAATTTATAGTGATGAAGAAGTATGGGAAGAAGTGTTTGGATTTGATGTTTAGCCATACAAAAATGGAGGTTCCTAATGATTTGGAAGACTAATGTGGGTTGTCAAATCATGGAAGTCAATCCAATGAAAATGGTGAAGTAGGAAGACAAAGTATAACGACCTAAAATTCGAGATAACTTTTAATGATTGATACGAACTTAACCTAATATCGATAATATACGTTGTGATTTTAAATTTACAAAACGTGAAATCCTTAATATGCAAATAAGAAGTCGACATATTCTAGTTACCCTAAAAGCCTATCACCAGTTATATAAGTTACTCAAAGCCCCAATGACATGGTATTAATTTGTATACACGTTTTGAGTTATGGTAAGTTTATTTGACAAAGATAATCACTAATAATTCACCCCCTAATCTCGGCAATCACCTCATAATCATTTGACTAAATCACCATTATTTCAGCCACTAGTTTATCTCCATAATAAAACGACTTCCATTTGATGATATTCCCTAACTCGTTCCATAAGATACACGTTCCAAATGTTATAATTCCTAGCAAGATGTACACAATATCTATATACTATAAATGGGATCAGATTTATAAGTTTGAAAACAAGAATTAGTCACCCTTATCCCCACATGACTCGGCACTCTCCTCCCTTTCTCTGCTCATTTATAACAATTCGAATATCACATTTCTTCACACACCTAAAACCCTAAAATACATAACCGATCGGCTGTTCATTTTTTAAAAAAGATCCAATGTATATTCGTTAATCTTAACCGATCCAAAGGCTATAAACAGGTAGGTCTATAACGTGTGAATGTATGTCGTGTGGGCTGCATGTTTTGCGAGAGGTTGTGGGCTGTTTGGCTAACGAGAAGAGTATGATTTCATGTAGGAGTTTGACCGGTTTTGGCTCGTAAAACTATTAGGGTTGTGATGGACTGCGATTGTGTGTCGAGCATATGTCTAGCACTATGAATATATATACGAGTGTGGAGAGTAGCAGAATCCATCTTAGGATTCACGTGGGCATTGACCTTGTTCGAGTTTATGTTCGCGTACATCTTCAGAGTGTTGGTTTCATTTGTTTTTGTTCGAGATTGGTTCGGGTTGTGGCTCGCGTTTAGGTTCCGTTCGAGTTCGTGTGAGATCAAGGTTTTGGTTCGTGATTGGTACGTGTTGTGTACGTCTAATTTTTGGTTCGATCTCACCTTGTTGTATATGTGTTGTGACCTTTGGTTCATGCCTGGGATTTCGCTTCAGTCTCATTCGTCGGAGGTGTATAACTCGCGACGTAAACTCGGTTAGCCGAGTGTGTACAGTTGAGTTTTGCGTTCGGGGGTTGTCTCGTTAAATTCTGGTATTTGTGTTCCGTTTCGTTTCGCTCCATCGTGTTAACCTGAGGTATATCGTCACTCTAACTCTAAATTTAATACAAAGATCATACGCTATGCATGAGTATCAGTTTAAGTAACCTTATTTATATAACTTTATGAATTATAGATATAAGACTATACATGCATGATCATATACGTAGTATGTTAACTTGTTAAATAGTATATTAAAATGGAAATCTTTATATTTGATAACATGAGATCGATATATAAGAATCATGATCAGAGTTTATTTTATGATGAATCAGTAAAATACGGGTTAAAACATATTGACAATATGTGAAACTAAAAATGATAAGCATGCATATTCACCACGATTTTAAACTTGTGTCGTGTATATACTAATGAAAGTAATTACACATTTAGACCCTAGACTTTACTAATTGACACATAAGACCCTAAGCTATGGTAATTGTCATTTTAACCGTAAATTTTACTAAATTGTCATTTGTAACCCTAAAGTATCGGAGTTACTAATTCGGGAAATTTACTAAATATCGGAAGTTACTAATTATGAAAAGTTGCTTCATTTGGAAGGTTGCTAAATATGAAAACTTACTAAAAATGGCAAGTTACTAAAAATGAAAAGTTTCTAAAAATAGAATGAAACCTAAAATGAGTAATCTGATCTAAATTGAGCTTATAAATAATAAGACGATCATTAATTTGTGTAGATTCGCTAAAGAAGGAGTAACTATCGATCCGTATGTTTCTGATATGGTTTCATTTGCGGTTTAAGGTACAGATATTCTATCCCTTTTCAGTAGGGACTTCTCATGACTTTCTTTCGATCCTTGACACTGCTAAGATTCCCTTCAGTTATGCCATTTCTATGTTCCCCATTTGATATGATTGATATGATCCATTTGATATGATTCGTTGATATGATCTATTTGATATGAGCCTTGCTATGATACCTCTGATTTGATTCTGATTTGCTATCCACTTTGATTATGATTATGTGATTGCGAGATTCTGTTATATTATGCTCTGGGAGCATTCTGTTCTGTCATGCTCTGGGAGCATTTTGTTATGGATAGCCTCACTTTATTTGTTCTGATATGTTATGTTCTGATGCCCGAGTTTTTAGTCTACTCATGGAGGTACCATGGGCGTGTCATTGAGGCACCAATGGCATGACACTATCTGGGGCGGTGTGATTAGTCCCCGGCGTCCCCGTCTGATTATGATATGATATGAGATCTCTTGGCCACTTTGTATATGATTTGTTTATGGGGGGCGTATGGATGCATCCTAGGATTTGTTTTGATATGATATGATACGATTTGGTTTGGTGACTGGCTGTACGTGCCTTGTACCCCTTTCACGTCTGGTACATTGGAGCTAGCTACTCTATGTACACCCTATGAATTGACGGATATGTGATTATGTGATTAGACCTATTCGAGTGTCTCTGGTAGGTCGGCTCGTGGCTTTCCTTTATTTCTTTTGTCCATTCGAGTGTCTCTGGTGGACAAGCCTTTGTTGATACGTGCTCTTTGATTCTGGTTACTATATGATTTATATTATCACTTGACTCTTTGTACTCATTATTCATTTGACTTATGATATTTGTTCAGTTATCGTTGATCTCTTATGCATTTGACAGATGACATTCGTTTCAGCAGGAGCTTATGATTTCTTTTCTTATACTTATATACGTTTCGATTATTCGTTTTGTTATATATCTGTTCACTG